>CM062810.1:933249389-933630103 GCA_031772625.1 Pinus tabuliformis | reverse complement strand
ATAATTAAAACAAACGCTAATTACCACAAAAATTCGCAGACGTCCTTACCTTCTCATTTTAATCATCATTAATATTGTTTTACAAAATTGATTCACATTATATTAATTTTATTTTTATAAATTAATTCATATTATTACTATTTTTTCATTTCTTTATATTTAATTTAAACATATTATTTCAGAACTTTATAGAGTAATTATTAACTTATAAAAAATAAAATTTATATTAAAATTATTTCGTTATTAATTAATATTTTATAAAATTTATTTTATATTATTTTAATATTTTTTATTTTAAAAATTAACCATTAATATTTAAATTCATTAATTTATGAAGCTCTTATCCTTGTCGTTTACTTTACCTCATTTAATAGAGCTATATAAATAAGGATGAGGTCCTTTTTTTCATCGGAAGAATATTAATGTTTCACCAAATTTATGTAAGGTTTTGATGTCCTTTTTATCTAAAGAATATTAATGTTCCACCAAAATTTTCCAATGTAGAGTGAAGAAAAGCAAGTGTAGAACATGTGGAAATATTCCCAAATTATAGGAGATTTTATGAAGAGTTATTAATTTTATTTTAAATATAAGTAAATTTATTATTAATATATATTTTTGTTTAGAGAGTTGGTTTTCCAATATAACAATTTATTCAATTTTTTTTAGTAATATCTAATTATTGTTCACTTTTGATTTAACATTGTTCATTTTTTTTTTATTTGATTACATTTTCACTTAAGAGGATTTGAATCCGGGACCGAGGACCAACGTCCTTTTTGTTCACTTTTTCGTCACTTTGATTACATTTTTCACTCAGAGAACTTGAACCCAGGGACCAACGTCCTCGCTTACAGAGAGTCACCAGCCAGGTTGCCTCACTGGGCTTTATCTTATGTAAATTCATTTATAATATATTCTTTTGTTTAGACTAAAGGAAAAAAAAAAAAACGAAGAAGGAAGACATCTAGCATCCAAGTATTGTTCTTTTGGGAGAAGAGAGAAGGGTGGGGTGGTTTTTCCTAGTATTTTTACGTCGTAAGTTGTTCCCCTCTTAAAACAACTCTCCTCTCAAATTACGTGTACATTCGTGTGCCCTTGATTTAGATGTTAGATGATTAAAATAGTTTGAACCATCGGATTCATTCGACGGTATTAAAGAACCCGACTGGTATTAAATTAGTTAACTCACGATGCAGAAAGAAGGCAAGAGCTATCCTTGTCATCATTTTCCCCAACTTACCATCAAATGGCTTCGACCACTCTGATGGCCTTGTATGGCGCCCGAGTTTTCCAACTTACCATCAAATGGCTTCGACCACTCTGATGGCCTGTATGGCGCCCGAGTTTTCACAGTAGCAACGGCTTCAATCCACCATATGGGTTAGAACCCTCTAGGTCCCAAAGCTCAGCCCATGAAGCTTCATGGCAGCAACCTACCAAAGCCGGCTAAGATTTACTAAGGTGTGAGGCAGCGCCACTAGGGTAAATGGGTTGTAGAGGTCAGGTTGCCCAGAAATAGAACCAAGTTATGGCTTGGGACTTTTGATATTGCAGAGGAGGAGACCATGGCTTATGACAAGGCTACTTACAGGCTGGGGGTGACTATGTCAGGCTCAATTTTCCTCACCTTAAATGCCATTTGGAAGCGAATTCCTTCGTGCCCTTGGACTGGTAATTTTGTGTTTCTGTCATCTGTTGATGCCAAGCTACAAGAAATTTTCCAAATCTTGAAACAATCTTTGGAAAGCGTGTCTAAGACTGAAGAATCATAAGAAATTTCATGTGCGTATGAGAATTCAGGCTCTCTTGGGTCAGTACAAGATGAAGATACGAAGAAGAATGATGTTGTCTGTCAAGTCTAGAATTTGGGGGTTTTCAATGCAAGTGTGCAGGATGTGTTCGAGGACTCTGCATCCAGCTCATCTTCTCCTTCCAATGGAGATGCGAGGTTGGAGGGTTTGGATGCCTGGAAGAACTTAAGAATTCCATAGGTCCCTTGTGTTCTTCTTCATCATCTTTCCCCAACTTACCATCAAATGGCTTTGGCCACTCTGATGGCCTAGTATGGCACTCGAGTTTTCAAGGGCAGAACCAGTGTAGTGGAGAATCCATTGAATAGGCCATGGTTTTGTATGAATTGTTACATGTATAGTAGATTCAACAAATACAATAGCAACTTCAATTGCAACAACATCAAACAACAGTAGCTTCAATTGCAACAACATCAAACAACAACAACTTCAATTGCAACAACATCAAACAACAACAGTGGCTTCAATCCACCATATGGGTCGAAACCCTCTAGATCCTAGAGCTTAGCCCATGAAGCTTCATGGAAGTGGCCTGTCAAAGCTGGCTAAGCTTTACAGAGGCGTGAGGCAGCCCCACTGGGGTAAATGGGCTACAAAGATCAAGTTTCTCAGAAACAGAACTAGGCTATGGCTGGGGACTTTTGATACTGCAGAGGAGGCGGACATGGCTTATGACAAGGCTTCTTATAGGCTAAGGGGTGACTATGCTAGGCTCAATTTTACTCACCTTAAACTCCATTTGGAAGTGAATTCCTTCGCCCCCGGATTGGTAATTATGTGCTGCCATTCATCTGTTGATGAAAGTTTCTACTTCCTTCTTGCCCAGTTTGGAGCTTCTTTCTATTTGAATTTTGAGCATGTGGTTTTGTGTCTAGTCAGTTTTAATGTCCATTTGCTACCAAGATTCCTCAAGTTATAGGGTTCCACAAATTTATGTGAGAAATGAGATTTTTTTTGCACATATTGATTACTTTGGATATTTATGTAATGGAATTATTATGCAAAGGCAGAAAAATGGACCTTCCACTAGAGGATTGTTGAAGGCTCATTGTGCTTGGCATCCTCCTTTATGTATCTTTCATAGACCACATTGTCTCAATTCACTGGAAATAAAGGATTTATATTTTCAATCTCTTGCTTTTGTTCATTTTCATTTGCAGGTTATTTTTTTATTACTTTATGTGTGTTATGTTCTCCTGGAATTTAGAATTAAGTTTTGTTTGTTTATTACAAGCTTCTCTAACCATGCTTGTGTATTGAAGTAGTTTGCAACAACTTACTATCAAATTGGATTTTACTCACTGATCCAACAGAAACCAAACCAAAAATGTGTTGATTGATTGTATTTCATTTACTCTAGCAAAAACCAACCTCGACAATGTCTCCATCCTACAGACATGCTCAGGAACCACTCCATATATTGTCAATATCCTTTGTTGGCCTACAAAATACATCAATAAAATTTCTATCTAGACCGGAATATATCATATAAAAACTAGACAGTTGTTAAAAGAATAGTCACATAAATTATTTGGGCCATACTTTACTGAATGATGGATCAACACGAATGCTTGGACTTTCCTATGTGGGTTTGCATTTTATAGTTTATAACCATTTTCTTTATTTTATGAGTTAGGTGGTATCCATAATAATATTCTCTGAATCCTTACATGTTTCATGTTAGTTAAGGTGCAATTTGTTTTGCCACGCTAGGCTCAATTTTCCTCACCTTAAACATCATTTAGAAGCGAATTCCTTTGCCCCCTGGACAGGTAATTTTGTGCTGCCATTCATCTGTTGATGAAAGTTTCTACTTCCTTATTGCCCAGTTTGGAGCTTCTTTGTATTTGAATTTTGAGCATGTGGTTTTGTGTCTGGTCAGTTTTAATGTCCATTTGCTGTCAAGATTCCTCAAGTTATAGGGTTCCACAAATTCTTGTGAGAAATGAGATTTTTTTGTGCATATTGATTACTTTGGATATTTATGTAATGGAATTATCATGCAAAAGCAGAAAAATGGACCTTCCACTGGAGGATTGTTGAAGGCTCATTGTGCTTGGCATCCTCCTTTATGTATCTTTCATAGACCATATTGCCTAAATTGATTGGAAATAAAGGATTTATATTTTCAATCTCTTTCTTTTGTTCATTTTCATTTGAAGGTTATTTTTTTACTACTTTATGTGTTGTTATGTTCTCCTGGAATTTAGAACTAAGTTTTGCTTGTTTATTACAAACTTCTCTAACCATGCTTGTGTATTTAAGTAGTTTGCAACAACTTACTATCAAATTGGACTTTACTCATTGATCCAACAAAAACCAAACCAAAAATGTGTTTGATTGATTGTATTTCATTTACTCTAGCAAAAGCCAACCTCGAGAACGTCTCCATCCTACAGACATGCTCAGGAACCACTCCATATATTGTCAATATCCTTTGTTGGCCTACAAAATACATCAAACGAATTTATATCTAGACCGAAATATATCATAGAAAAACTATACAGTTGTTAAAAGAATAGTCACATAAATTATTTGGGCCATACTTTACCGAATGATGGATCAATGCAAATGCTTGGACTTTCCTATGTGGGTTTTCATTTTATAGTTTATAACCATTTTCTTTATTTTATGAGTTAGGTGGTATCCATAATAATATTCTCCCACTCCTTACATGTTTCATGTTAGTTAAGGTGCAGTTTGGTTTGCCACATGGATGGCCTTTGCTACTTCTTAGTTCATTTTTCATATTAGTTTGCAATCTCTTGCTTTTGTTCTTTTTCGTTTGCAGGTTATTTTTTTATTACTTTATGTGTGTGATGTTTAGCTGCTTCAATCCACCATATGGGTCGGAACCCTCTAGGTCCCAGAGCTCAGCCCATGAAGCTTCATGGCAGCGGCCTGTCAAAGCTGGCTAAGCTTTACAGAGGCATGAGGTAGCACCACTGGGGTAAATGGGTTGCAGAGATCAGGTTACCCAGAAACAGAACCAGGTTATGCCTGGGGACTTTTGATACTACAGAGGAGGCGGCCATGGCTTATGACAAGGATGCTTACAGGCTGAGGGGTGACTATGCCAGGCTCAATTTTCCTCACCTTAAACTCCATTTGGAAGCAAATTCCTTCGCCCCCCTAGACTGGTAATTCTTTGTTTCCACTCGTATGTTGATGAAAGTTTCCACTAACTGCTTTCCCAGTTTGGAGCTTCTTTGTGTTTGAATTTTGAGCATGTGGTTTTGTCTCTGGTCGGTTTTAATGTCCATTTGTTGCCAAGATTCCTCAAGTTATAGGGTTCCACAAATTTTTGTGAGAAATGAGATTTTTTGCACATATTGATTACTGTGGATGTTTATGTAATGCAATTATTATGCAAAGGTGGAAAAATGGACCTTCCACTGAAGGATTGTTGAAGGATCATTGTGCTTGCCATCCTCCTTTATGTATCTTTCATAGACCACATTGTCTCAATTCACTGGAAATAAAGGATTTATATTTTCAATCTCTTGCTTTTGTTCATTTTCATTTGCAAATTATTTTTTATTACTTTATGTGTGTTATGTTCTCTGGAATTTAGAATTAGGTTTTGTTTGTTTATTACCAGCTTCTCTAACCATGCTTGTGTATTGAAGTAGTTTGCAAAAGCTTACTATCAAATTGGATTTTACTCACTGATCCAACAAAAACCAAACCAAAAATGTGTTGATTGATTGCATTTCATTTACTCTAACAAAAACCAACCTCGACAATGTCTCCATCCTACATACATGCTCAGGAACCACTCCATATATTGTCAATATCCTTTGTTGGCCTACAAAATACATCAAATGAATTTCTATCTAGACCAAAATATATCATAGAAAAGCTATACAGTTGTTAAAAGAATAGTCACATAAATTATTTGCGCCATACTTTACCGAATGATGGATCAATGCAAATGCTTGGACTTTCCTATGTGGGTTTGCATTTTATAGTTTATAACCATTTTCTTTATTTATGAGTTAGGTGGTATCCATAATAATATTCTCTGACTCCTTACATGTTTCATGTTAGTTAAGGTGTAGTTTGGTTTGCCACATGGATGGCCTTTGCTACTTATTTAATTTTTCATATTAGTTTGCAATCTCTTGATTTTGTTCATTTTAGTTTGCAGGTTATTTTTTTATTACTTTATGTGTGTTATGTTCAACTGATTCAATCCACCATATGGGTCAGAACCCTCTGGGTCTCAGATATTAGCCCATGAAGCTTCATGGCAGCGGCCTATCAAAGATGGCTAAGCTTTACAGAGGCGTGAGGCAGCACCACTGGGGTAAATGGGTTGCAGAGATTAGTTACCCAAAACCAGAGCCAAGTTATGGCTGGGCACTTTTGATACTGTAGAGCAGGCGCCATAGCTTATGACAAGGCTTCTTACAAGCTAAGGGGTGACTATAGGCTAAGGGGTGACTATGCCAGGCTCAATTTTCCTCACCTTAAATGCCATTTGGAAGTGAATTCCTTTGCCCCATGGACTAGTAATTTTGTGTTTCCATTCGTCTGTTGATGAAACTTTCTACTTCCTTCTTGCCCAGTTTGGAGCTTCTTTCTATTTGAATTTTGAGCATGTGGTTTTGTGTCTGGTCAGTTTTAATGTCCATTTGTTGCCAAGATTCCTCAAGTTACAGGGTTCCACAAATTTCTGTGAGAAATGAGATTTTTTTCACATATTGATTACTTTGGATATTTATGTAATGGAATTATTATGCAAAGGAAGAAAAATGGACCTTCCACTGGAGGATTGTTGAAGGCTCATTGTGCTTGGCATCCTCCTTTATGTATCTTTCATAGACCACATTGTCTCAATTCACTGGAAATAAAGGATTTATATTTTCAATCTCTTGCTTTTGTTCATTTTTCGTTTGCAGGTTATTTTTTTATTACTTTATATGTGTTATGTTCTCCTAGAATTAGAATTAAGTTTTGTTTGTTTATTACAAGCATCTCTAACCATGCTTGCGTATTGAATTAGTTTGCAATAACTTACTATCAAATTGGATTTTAGTCACTAATTCTATTTCATTTACTCTAACAAAAAACAACCTCGACAACGTCTCCATCCTACAGACATGCTCAATAACCAATCCATATATTGTCAATATCCTTTGTTGGCAACAAAATACATCAAATGAATTTCTATCTAGAATGAAATATATCATAGAAAAACTATACAGATGTTAAAAGAATAGTCACATAAATTATTTGCCAACCATACTTTACTGAATGATGGATCAATGCAAATGCTTGGACTTTCCTATATGGGTTTGCATTTTATATTTTATAACCATTTTCTTTATTTTATGAGTTAGGTGGTATCCATAATAATATTCTCTGACTCCTTACATGTTTCATGTTAGTTAAGGTGCAGTTTGGTTTGCCACATGGATGGCCTTTGCTACTTCTTAGTTCATTTTTCATATTAGTTTGGGACTTTAAGTGCCTGTGTGATTTGGGGGAATCAAAAAGGATTTGGGAACCATTTTTCTCCTCCCTTAGGATCATAGAAAAATCAATTAGTTTAATTAGGGGAAAGCAAGTATTCTGTCATAAGCATATTTTTCCTTTGGTGCAAGGGAAAATTCCATATAGTTTAATTAGTTGCAAATTGTAAGGATCACAAGTTATCCACATTAAACAATTTATTAACATATGTGATTAACACTTATCACCTTGCACATGCTTCACCCCACACACAAGAGATTCTCTTAGATCCTCTTCAAAAAATATGCTCTTTGACTTGCACTCATTGTTATTGCTACAGATTGTGTAAGGAAGTTTCTCATCACTTGTCAAAAATCAATTTCCTATAGTGGCACACACAACTCTGCCCACACTTTAAGTGGAGATACATTGTAATGTATAGGAGGAATTTGAATCTCTATGATTTTGGGAATCTCAAGCTTATGAAAGATTCCCAAAATCATAGAGATTCAAATTCCTCCTATACACAACTAGACACCATCTATATCACAAAGTATGGCATGTACAACATTTTTATTATGTTATGTGATCCGCAACTGAAAGGTACTATTATCAATGGAAACATTATTTGGAAGAATCCAACAGGCTATTTTCCAAGCAAGTTAGCACATTTATTTAAATTCTATGGGTTTGTCTTTTGATCTGTTGTTGAACGTTAGTTTTTTTGTGCTAATTTCAACTTTAGAATTAAAAACAATTGCTTATCATTTGCTTCATGTGCATAGGTTTCCTTTATGGTATTTGTGAATGAACAGGTAAATTTTGTCAAGTTTTATGTCAAATTCATGAGAAAGATAACATGAAATTTAAGTGTTGAACAAAGCAAACAAATGTACAACAAACCATCAAAATGAACACTTAACATAGTTTTTTGATGAAGGAGTTCACCCCTCCTGAGCTACATCTCCTTGGTCTAGCTTCCATGGTTTGGCCTCTGTATTAGCTCAAAATGGAAAAAGTGTTGTTTACAATGCTCTATTTCTCTTGAAACCTACTTCAATGTGCTCAGAACATCAAAATCATCTAGGAATGCCTTTTCCTAATCCCAATTTGGTCGAAAATTGCAAAAGTTATGGCACAATCAATTTCTCCTAGGAATTCTCCACTAAAACTAGACGAACTCTAGTTAACTCCACTAAATCTGGAGTTAGCGCCGAATTTAGGGGCTCCACCATTTTTTCTGCCAATCTTAACTGTGCTTAATTAACGGATAAACTTGGATTAATTAGGAGTTAACCCTGCAGTTACTGCTAATCGCGTGGTTATGGTTAGCATAAAATGTTGTAGTGGTTACATGGGATATTACCCGGTGGTTAAGTTGGCGGTTACGGTAGCGCTAGCTGCCGGTTTTTGTGGTGTGATCACATGGGAGAGGGTTGGCCGCAGGGCTGGCCCTCTCTTCCCCCCAACCGTCAATGGCTTACAATTTAAATACAAACCGCGACCCTTATATGTTAAGTCATTTGTGTGTGGTGTCCCCTCTTCAATCGTCCATCCTCTAACCAATAGATTAACACCAACTTACCACACCTTGAACCAACCAGAATGCACCACTTGGTGAAACCTTACTGGACATTAACCAACTTTGACTTGCCCAGTCACCTGCCACGTTAGCATACAAACTGTTGACCGTGTAGTGACTGTACTTTTTTTAAAAATTCCTCTATTTTGTAAAGTGGACGAATGCAATATCTTCCTCATACAAGCTTCGTTTTGAGTGAAACTAGTTGCAATAGTATAATATTGCCGAGACGAACGCGATCATTCAGGTTTTGAGTGATTCTGAGCACTTTTATTTTTGAGCTAAATATTGATCACCTAATCATTCCTCCCCACTGGAAGCCTTTTGGACCCCAAAAGATACTATCAATTGTTTAGTAGGTGAGGGTACAACTCCCTCACCTTCTCGATCTACATCCATTTGGCTTTAGAAGGATTTTGTCCCTTCAGTCCCACTCGAAGGTATTCGACATTCCCTCTCTTTGAAGTTCTAGTTCTTCTGTCAAGTATGAGATCTTGCTGAAGTTCATCAAGATATTTTAGTGAGAAATCATCTATTGATGGCATCTGAACATGCTCTCCTTGATCATCAATCAAAGGAGGCTCAAACAATCTCAAATTCTCAACATTAACAACAGAGTATATTTGCATATAAGGAGGAAAATCTAGCTTAAATGCATTGTTACCAATCTTTTCTAGAATTTTAAAAGGACCATAACGGATTGGCTTAAGCTTTTTACCTTCCCCTTGAAGTCTCTCTTTGCTAATATATAACCAAAATTCGTCTCCAACTTGAAATTTATGGTTGACACAATGTTTTTCATGCCTTGCCTTGTAGCTTCTTTGACTTTTTTCAAGCTGTTCTTGCACTGTGTGATGTATCAACTGAATTTTCTCAATGAAATTCCTTGCCTTATCGATGTCGCTATGACCATTGATGGCAACATCTTTCTCAAAGATGAAGTCCAATGGCGATCTTGGAAAGTACCCAAAACATGCCTCAAATGGTGATGTGTTTGTGGAAGAATGCTTTGCCCTGTTGTATGCATGTTGTATGTAATGCAACTGTTCATCCCACAACTTGGGATGTTTGCTGCAATATCCTCTAAGAAGATGAATGATTGTCCTATTTACCACCTTGGTTTGTCCATCTATTTGTGGATGAAATGTTGTACTCTTCTTCAACTTAGTGTCCATCATATCCCACAAATTTGACCAAAAATTCCCAAGAAATTGAAAATCTCGATCACTTACAATGGAAGTAGGAAGACAAAAATGAACCCAAATATTTTGAAAGAAAAGATGAGCTATTTGTTCAGCTGTAATTTTGTTTCTACATGGTGTTAGAATATACATCTTGTTGAACCTGTCTACAAATACACATAAGTAATGATGACCTTTCCTTGACAATGGAAGACCTCCTACAAAATCCATTGAGATACTCTCCCATAGACATGAAGGTACCAGAAGTGGAGTGTACAATCCTAGTTTCCTATTGCTAGGCTTACTTATTGCACACAAAGAACATCCTCTAATGAAACAAGATACATTATCAAACATGCATGGCCAATAACAATACCTTTGGAGATTCACTATTGTCTTGCCTACACCAAAGTGTCCATTAATCAATGAAGTGTGTGCCTCCCTTATGATAATGTTTCTTTCTCCCTGTGGAATACATCACTTGCCCAAGTGATACAAAAAATTGTTATGCACATGGTAATATAACTCTTCAATTTGGTTTCCTTGCCTCAAGCTTGCATACACATCTTTAAAGTCATTATCATATGCATATTGCTCAATGTAACTTTCATGTAAAACAAAATTGTGCTTGAGTATAATAGATGAATTTACAATAGGCCTAGAAAGCATATCAGCTACCTTATTACATATTCCCTTTTTGTACTTGATAACCAAATGAAACTGTTGTAGAAAACCTATCCATCTGAAGTGTCGTGATTGTTGCAACTTTGACTATGATTGTAAGTACTACAATGGTTGATGGTCGATATGGATAATGGTCTCCTTCCCCGTCAAGTAGTGTTGCCATTTTTTAACACTTTGTACCAATGCGTAAATTTCTTTGTCATAAGTGGGATAGTTATTCACAGCTCCATTAAAATTTTCAGAATGAAATGAAATGGGCTTACCATGCTGCATAAGAATTTCTCCCATGGTGTAATCACTAGCATCCGTTTGAATCTCAAATGGTTGTCTAAGATTTGTAAGAGCCAATACCAGTGTTGAACTGATCTTTTGTTTTAAAGCATCAAATGCTTTTTGTTGTGTATCTCCCCAATTGTTTTGGGAATTTTTAGTGTCTACGGATAAACGCTTAAACCCCTAGACTAGTAGCTAAGTCTAGAACAACAGTGCAAAGCATTCTCTACCTTTTCTATAACCAATAGATTAAATAAGATAGTAAATAAGCCTACCTGTAGCTTTCGCTTACTCCTTATCTCCCTTGACCAATTATGTCACTCCTTTCCATACTTAATCCGCTTGAAAATTACCTGCACACAGACAGAAGACAAAAACCGATCAAAGCATATGATAATGATCTATTGATTAAACATAGAATGGAATCAAGTTCATTGTACACATATGAAAGCATCAATGGACAATACAAACATATGGAAAAAGCTTTGAACACTTTATTAGTAAAAGGAAGAGTTACAACCCAATTTGCTTGATTCAGTATCACTCCTCCAATTCAATCCCATCCTCTCCTCATAACAAGCAAGACATTTTGACATCATTATAATTACTTGAAAGCAACTCAAGTTTCATATTAACAACATCTCCTTATAATTCAATGATTTCCAGCCCCTAATCACTTAGATGAACGGTCTTTTTATAGGTGAATGAAGGAATTTATGCCATAAATGGTGATAATGAATGCCCTCCAAAACTTAGAATTTAGTTCCATGGAGGAAGGGATAAAGGGATTCCTTAACTCCCTACCTCATCCAAATTCGAGCTTAAAGGAGTAGATAAACTTGGGAAGCTTCTAGATGCACCCAATGGATAAGAATATTCCCAAACCCCAATGAAATTTCACTCAAATTCGCCCAGCGCAGGCCAAAGAGGGCTCAAGTGTGTTGCATAGCACCCAAACAGTGTACTGGACTGCACTGCAGTGCACCCTAATGAAGGCCTGCCTGCGCTGATCTTCTAAGAGGCAGTTTTTGGATGATTTTAGTCATGGAATCTCTTGGGAAGGAGGCATTCTGATGGTTGACTTCATTTAGGGCATGTAACAACTGAATTAGGGTTTGATGGGCCCTAATAGTACTGATCTGTAGGTTGGGGTTGATGTGCCCAAATGGATCTGTAACAGTTGCCCCCTAAAGCATGAAGTCATAAATATGTATGTCAAGTGAAATGCTTTATCATGTGGAGAGGAGGTTTCGATGCGGAAGGTGACCTGCATCAATTACAATACATATATCATGATAATTTGATTTTTTCTCATGAACGTGCTGAGGAAAGGCATACCCATGCTTAGCTTATAAACTTTCATTACATGTACAAATATAGTCATCTACAGATATAGACCCATGAATGGATGACCATGAATGTAAGGCCATTGTACATCTGATTTAGTACTCCTGAAAATATCGTAGCCCGGATGGATGAAACTAGATCTGGGGTCTTCAATCTCGTTCAATCTTTCGCTCAAGTAAAATTCTAACCATGTGAATAGATGATCTGAAGTCGAACATGGGAATATGTCAGCTGATTACCAGCCATTGATGTAAGCCATTAACAGATGCGATAGAAATCACCGATAATGATGATGACCCTCAAGGTACTATAATACATTTTGCATGGTGTGAATAAATAATTTGATGTTGAACACCATACAAAGTCTTTTGGTCGAAGGCCAGTGATGTCAACCTATCGCTGGAAGCGAGAAACCTGCCATTACTGTATGCAAGCCTCAAGGTATTGAAGGGGTGTTTCTAAGTCAAGTTCTTGGATGATGTGCTGATGTTGACAAGAAGCAACTCAGCGCAGGAGGGCCTTGATGTATCCAACATCAACGACACAAAACGAGGTAAATGATTTTGGAGATGAAAAATCGATTGACGACAAAAGGTTCAGGAATGGCGGTCATGAAAATGAAGGTTTACGGTATTGCAACGAATGAAATTTTAATTGAAGGACTTATCTTGAACATGTTGGCGACACTAAGATGAATTGGTAGCATTGACCCAAAACAAAGTAATGGATGGTATGATAGACCAACGTTGTGATAACCATCAAGCTGAATGACCCAACCCACATAGTCACAGTGATGAGGTGAAAGTATCATGTTCAAGAGCGACTTGCTACCATAAATTGTTTTCCCCTTTTTCCAATTTTCCCCAGTCATTGTTGACCAATACCTCTTTATTTTTTATCAAGCTTGAGGAGGATAACATATGCTTGTTGTATAATTTCACCCTTTGGGTGAATCCATCGCTATTTGATGTTTTAACGAGTCTAGCGAAGGTGAAACTCAGTCTTGTCTAGATGGACAAGTTTGTCGCTATTTGATGTTTTTAACGAGTTTAATGACAAAGATAACTTGGTCCTTTTCATGTTTAGAGAGTTTGAAAAGGGACGAAAAGGAAACTCCAAAAGTTATTTTTCATAGATTAATCTCTCAAGTCTAAAAAAGCATAAAATAATACAAGAGAGATATCGTTTCCAATCCTTTAACGAGCTGGAAAGGACAAGCGCTTGGCAATCTTTTCATGTTTAGAGAGTCTGAAAAGAGCTTAAAGAGGACTCCAAGGGGGCTCCTTTTTCATTTTTAACAAAGCTCGAAAAAGAGATAAAAGTTTGCTTTGTGGTCAAAGATGTTCAATTTACATTTGAGCACGTCAAATTCTGCATGTCAGTTGTCAATCCTACTCAAAACACCATCAAAATAGATTAAAAATACATGTTTCATGGATAAAATGAATAAAAACTAATTTTTACTTGATTTAATGTGTAAGAAATAAACATAAAAACAAGTTTTACCATTCATTTTTACCATTTCACATTTACCCTTTGATTTTGGTGCTTTGGAGCAGTTTTTACCTCGAAGTTCACCAGCTGATTGTGGAGGATTTAGTGGACCATTCCTCGTGCCGTCTAGACCAGGTAGGAGCTATCTTTGTTCTCTTTCATTTCATATCATTCATTTTCAGTTTTAGGAAAAAAATTTGGGCTTTTGGGGCCTCCAAGGTTTCTATTTTCCAATCTGGGATCAACGCACCCTTTCATCATCGAAAGGTGCGTTGCAGTGCACTTACCTAGAAGGTTGCCTGTATTGTAGTGCACTGTCCCTAAGGCTAGGCTGCGAGCGCAAAACCCAATTTCATTCAGTTGTTTTTACCCAAAAATTCCTTTGTTTTTTGCAAGAAATGGATCCTAATTTGTCTTATGGTTGTGTTTTCAGGTATTCATCGGATCAGAATGACAATTACATGGAGAGAACGAGAGCATGAAGAACAGGATATGATTGCCCTAAATAACCAGGGCATGGTTGAGGCCCTAAGGAATTGCGGGTTACTCAAATATTTCTGATTACTTGGTATGAGGCAGCAAATGGAGCTTTTGCAGTTCCTTGTTCGTTCATGGGATACTGCTAATCAATCATTTCACATTAGAGACAAAGTAGTCTCAATTACCATCGATGACATATATTTTCTTACCAAAATGTCGAGGCAAGGTGCCCCCATCTCACTTTCTGGATTTGCCAAAGGTGGTGAATCAGTGAGAGATTACATACAACAGTTTTTCCAGCTAGGTGCACAGCCTAGCAGGGACAGAAAGATTAACATCAGGGATGTTAGTGATTTACCATTGAGGATGATCCTCTTTACCATTGCCAAATTGGCTGGCAGTGCAACACTACATTTGGAAAACAGATCATACATGCAGTATGCATTAGAGTGTTTAGAGCCAAAAGTGTTTAACTGGTGTGAGGCAGTACTTTCATCCTTGAAAGAACAACTGACCAAGGTGAAAAGTGGAAGGACAAAGAACTTTGGCTATGGGTCGATCCTGATTTCTTTCTCCTTGGAGAGAATTCCACTTATGCAGCCACAACATGTTTCACTGGGTGTATCTGGACCTAGGGATCCACAGATGCAGAGATGGGTAGATCTTATGGCTAGGCATGCTGGTCAGTCATTGATCTCATTTACCCCTGCATTCTTTGAGTGGTTTGATCGACAAGATATGGCCACTGCAGATTATCCATATTCAGGGATGGATTTCCGCAGAGATCCAGACATGATGTTACCAGTTGGAGCACAGTGGGGTGCTATAGGTAAATTGTTTGACCAAAGTGTTTTTTGATTTTAAAGTTTCTACATTTTTTTGTGTTTTTTTATTAACTCCAAGACTAAACAAAATCATTTTTTATGTATGCAGATGTTGGACTTGTTCGACCTGTGGGGCACCAACGAGTGGCAGGTGGGCCAACACAGAGACCTGTTGGGAGAGCAGTTCTCCGAGACTTAGATTTAGCTGAGACATTGGCTGAGCTACAGGACCACATAGAGGGTTTGACCCTAGGCATTCCGGATGTCCGGATCGAGGAGTTTCCTATGCGACTGCAGCGCCACACCATTGGTGTGCTGAGTCATTGGATGAGACTTTTACGCATGATAGCACAAGCTGTGACCTGTTATCATGAGCACCACTAGTTTACTTAGATGTTTTCTGCATACATTTTGAGTTTTTGGGTCAGATGACCAATTTTTGTCTTGGACACAAATTGTTTGTAAAAACTTTTAAAACAACTATCTATTTTACTTTTAGAGTTTTATTATGGTTATGTGATGCAATCCTATTCAATTGATGATGTGAATTGAAAATATTTACTTTACATATGTCGCAAATGTCTATTTAACACATAATTCGCTAGAGAATCAGTTAATGTGTTTAGATTTCTGGAAATATGCTAATATTGAATAAGCTCAAAATACCTTTCCAAAATACGAACTCTAAGGAACATGCGATGAATTGTTGGGTTTCGGACGGTATAAATGCTAGTAAGTTGTAGTACAACAAGTTGTTAGTCCAGCCTAATGATGATTCGGCATATGCCAAGTGAAATGGCATCAGAGAGAATTTCAATCAACGTGCTATACTCAGTGATGTTGTTCGTCAAACGACCAATACAAATCCCTCTAAAACTCACTAACTCGCCGCTTGGAGCGAAAATGGCCCATGCTGCAGAGGATAGATTCTGCGTACTACAACTAGCCCCATTGGTGTAACCAACAAATGGTTCCAAAAAGTTCGACATCTGCAACAAATGCAAAGTGGATTACTTAACCAAAAAAGAACTCTAAAAGAAACACACACACACATGCAATCAAAGCATACATACAGTGATTTTTACTGCACTTAACTAAGCATATTAACATTTAAGGTATAGCTGGTTTCGGCGCTGCGACAATGGAATCCCATCATAGTCCACTAACTCGTAGACACCTTTCGTCAAAACACACTTAACAATGTCAGGCTAGGTAGTAACTCCACAAAATTAATTCATATTATTCCTTCAAGTAGGTCTTTATTATATACATGAGGGAGACTATTCACTTCATCTCCCGATGACTGTTCATATTTCTTATTATTTATTTACATCAATTGTATTTATTCACCCAATCCTAATGATTAGGTGCAACATTCCCCCCCTTAATCTGAAGGGATGTTGGTGAGTCCAAGAATCATTCTAAATCATTCAAGCTTTTCTCTTCCAAGCACTTTGGTGAAGATGTTTGCAATTTGCGCATTAGTGGAACAATGACGGAGATGGATTGTCTTGGCCTCAACATGATGTTGAATCAGATGATATTTAGTATTGATGTGCTTTGTTCGATCATGGAACTTTAGGTTCTTGGCCAAATTTATTGCAGAGGTATTGTCAATCATGAGTGGAGTTGATTGTACTTGTTTTACCTACAAATCTTCAAGAATTTTCCTGAGCCACACAATTTCTTTAAGTTGCCTCAGCTGCTGCCATGTATTCTGCTTCTGTTGTGGAATCTGCTGGAACTGATTGTTTGCGTGATCTCCATGAGACAGCTCCTGATCCAAGACTCATAGCATATCCTGAAGCAGATACCCCAGTTTATTTGTCTCCATCGAAGTCTAAATCAGAGTATCCAATCAAACTAAAGTCGTCCACCTGTGTATGCTTGTTTCCAAAGTCTTGAGTTCCCTTAAAGTACCTTAGAATTCTTTTTGCAGCAAACCAATGTCCCTCACAGGGCTTTTGCATAAACCTGGAGAGGATTCCAACAGCAAACGAAATTTATGGTCTGGTAGTAGTTAGGTAGTTGAGACTTCCTACAAGCTATCTATACTTTGTTGCATCCTTAAATTCTTTTCCTTCAATAGATGTGAGCTTTAAGTTTTGTTCCATTGGAGTAGTAAGAGGATTGCATTCTATCATGCCAAACCTGTTCAATAGATCTCCAATGTACTTCTTTTGAGAGAGAAATATGGACTTTGGATGTTGAGTTACTTCAATACCAAGATAGTAATGAACATAACCCAAATCAGTCATTTCAAAACTTTTCCCCAATTCCTTCTTTATGGATGCAATGTAGCTTTCATTGTTCCCTGTCATCAAAAGATCATCTACATATACCACAAGATATACAATTGTTTTGCCAACTTTCTTGACAAATAAAGTTGCATCATCAAGATCATAATGTTTGAAATTGAGTTTCAGAAGATGCTCAGTTAGTTTTTCATACCAGGCTCGCGATGCTTGTTTGAGGCCATACAAGGACTTCACAAGTTTGCATACTTTATGTTCATGTCCTTTCATAGAAAATCCTTCAGGTTGGGACATAAAAACATTATCTTTTAGATCTCCATTCAAGAAAGCAGTTTTTACATCCATTTGATGGACTTTCCAACCGTTCTGAGCTGCTAGGGCAAAGAGTGTCCAGATGGTAGCCCATTTTGCTGTGGGGAAAAAGTCTCCTCATAATCGACCCCTTCATTTTGTGCAAAACCTTTTGCCACAAGCCTAGCTTTGTGCTTGTCAAGTGAGCCATCAACTTTATACTTGTTCTTGTAGACCCACTTGCAACCAATTGGTTTGGATCCTAATGGAGGATCAACCAGCTTCCAAGTGTCGTTCTTTATGAGGGCATCATACTCCTTTTGCATCGCTTCTTTCCATTCATCATTATAAGCAACTTCTTTAAAGGAAGTTGGTTCAAAATCTATAAACAAGTTCAATTCACAATCATAAGAAACATCCATATCAACAGGTGAATTAGAGTCATCTACATCACCTCCATTTTGCCGGTTTGAATTTCTAGTTCCTATCTTTCCAACCTCATCAGGATGAACACTTTCAAGTGTCTTTATCAGCCACTCTGGGGAACCTTTCTCAAATGGTCCAAGCTGCTCTGTTGATTGAGTTGGAACTGAATCAGGATTAAGTCTCCCAATTCTATCAATCACATCACTTAAAGCATCATCCGTTGTTGGAGTTTCATGCGGGGGAGAGTGTTCTTCAGAAGAAGATTCCACATGTTGATCTAGTATAGGAATCCCCCCTTCAAGATGTGGAATCTGATTATCAAATTCTTGAAATGATTTTTCATTTGTGAATCTATCCAAGCGATCAAGTTGCCGCTCAACAACATTGTCAGTTTTGGATGATTCAAGAAAAATTACATCTCTAGATACAACAAACTTTTTATTGACTTCATCATAGAGACGGTATGCTTTGGAGGTGTTTGAATACCCTAGGAAGATACACTTACAACTTCTTGCACCAAGTTTGTTTCTATGTACCCTTGGTATC
Source organism: Pinus tabuliformis (assembly GCA_031772625.1). Taxonomy (NCBI): domain Eukaryota; kingdom Viridiplantae; phylum Streptophyta; class Pinopsida; order Pinales; family Pinaceae; genus Pinus; species Pinus tabuliformis. The sequence goes on along the minus strand of CM062810.1, from coordinate 933,611,449 downwards.
AAGGCATAACAGGTGGAACCAAAGACACTAAGATGCTTTACCGAAAGAGCATGCCCATACCACATTTCATATGGAGTCTTGTTTCTAATGGCATTAGATGGACATGTATTCTTTATATATGCAGCACATAGAACAGCATCAGCCCAAAACATTATCTTTACATTTTTGAAGAAGAGCATGGATCGTACCATATTTAAGATTGTCCTATTCATTCTTTCAGCTACACCATTCTGTTGGGGATTATAAGGCACAGTTGTTTGATGTTGGATTCCATGCTGGCGAAGATAGTTTTCAAATTCATTTGATGTGTATTCTTTTCCATTATCAGTGCGAATAGACCCAATATGACATTGTGCATCATTTTCAATCCATTTATGAAAGTTATTGAATGTTTGAAAAGCATCAGATTTGTTCTTCAATAAATAAACCCATCACATTCTGGTGTAGTCATCAATAAATGTCATCATATATTTATTTCCATTTTCAGAAGGAACAGGCATTAGACCACATAAATCTGAATGAATGAGTTCAAGTTTTCTATGTGCTCTTGAATGTGAATCATGAAAAGACTGTTTGCTATGCTTTCCTAGAATGCAAGCATCACATTGCTTAAATTTCCTAGGAATTGTAGGCAAACCAGCAACACCATTTTTCTTCAACAAGCGGACGTTGTCATAGTTCAAATGTCCAAATCTAGCATGCCATAATAAACTTGATGGAAGTGTACCTTCTTCATAATGAGAATTATATGAGAAATTTTATGCACGAGCAGAGGTACCTTGGAGCTTGAGAAGCCTTTCTTCTTCTATTCCCCTCATGACAAGTGAGTGGTTAGATGCTTTTCTCACCTCAAGCTTGCCATCAAACATATGAATGGAGTTACCTTGCTGGCGGATGTGGACCAAGGACAGCAAGTTTCTGTTGAGTTGTGGGAGATATAGAACATGATGCAGAAGAAAGTTTGGAAGACCAGGCAATTTAAGCCTGATTGTGCCAAGCCCTGATGGCTTGATTTTTGATTGTCTGCAAAGTATACTGCTCCATCAACATTGTCAGTAAATTCTTCAAATAATTCTTTTCTATGAGTCATGTGGAAAATTTCTCCTGAATCAAGCAACCAATCATTTTTCCAAGAAGCAAGTGAAGAATTAAATAAATCTTCATTTACTCCAATATTACATTGTGCCACAACATAGTGAGCGGATTCAGGTCCTTTACCTTTGTCTGTGTCATTATTTTTACCTTTCTATTGGTTTCTTTGCTGCTCAATTTTGTCCCATGTTAATTTGCATGTAGAGGCATCATGTGATCCATTTCTTTTGCAGCGTATGTAGTGCAAATCTTCCTTTTCTCCTTGAGATTGTCTGTCCCCCTTTCCTCTGAAGTATCTTCCTCTTCCTCTTCGACCACCTCTTCCTCTGAAAGAATCTTGAGCAGGATGCTTTTCTTTATGAGCAAGGCACACAGCCTCTTCAAAAGATTCAGGGGCTGTCTTCTTTCCAAAATATTTCTCTCTTTCAGCAAATTTTTTCAGAAGAGAATCAAAGGTAATATCTTTAAGATTTCCATTTGCTTGCAATGACTCAAGATAATTGGAGTAAGTAGGATAAAGTGCCTTGAGAAAAGCGATAAGAGGAATATCCAAATCAATCTTAGTGGATTGTATATCATGCATTATAGACTTTACTTCGGATGCAAGAGCAAGAGGATCATTATTTTGCAATTCAAGAGTGAAGAGTTTAATCATGAGTTGAACAACTTCAAGTGCAGAATGTGAGTCATAGAGTTCTTTTAGCTTTTGAAAGGCTTCAAAAGTAGTTGAAAATGGTGAAATATGGTGACTCACCTCTTCATTTACAGATGTTGTGATTAATGCATAAGCTTTGTTGTTCTTATTTTCCTAAATGGTGAGCTCTTTCTCTGAGGTAGGCTATTCTAGTTCTTTGTCTCCGTCTCCAATGCACACTCCTTTCCACAACTCATTGAAAATGAGGGTATGTTTTATCATGCGAGACCACTCAAGATAGTTCTCCTTGCCAGGGAGAACTATTCCCACCATGGATATGATTGAATGCATACTGTAACAAAAATTCTTCTTCTGATAGAAAAATACTTCAGGAAATATATAGTAAAATTGTACTTCTGGTGGAAATACTAGAGTTCTAGTGTAAAAATTGTTGTATGATATGTATAGAACAGAGGTATTATTGGGAGAGGAAGTATATGGAAGAGGTAAAATATGACAAACGAGGCAGCGTTATATATGGAGGCCAGTAGAGGGTCAGAGTATTAAAAAACACAGTATTTAAAAAAAACACACATAATAATTCAGGGCCACACAGTATTATAAACCGAGAGTGGGATTGTATATATAAACCGAGATTAGAATGTATTCAATGGAGGTAGAGCATTATGAGCGAGATCAGTAGCAGAGTATAGAAGCGTTTACGGCTGGAACAACCAAATTTTAATAAAAACTGGAGTGTGGTTCTGCTGCGCAGTGGGGAGAGACGACATATGGTGTGGCAGTGTAGTGAGAGACCTATGTGAGGCACTGACTGTGGAGTCGAGTAAATGTATGGGCAGTGTAAATGGATATATTGGTAGTGTTAAGAAATAATAACTGTGGGAGAAAGCCCGTGGAAACCCTCTAGGTAGCACCCCCCCAGATCAAAGCTATTTTCTCTTGTAACTTCTTAACCCCACAAACAACAATTACTACAGTGTCTTTCACTTTAAAGAAAAGTTGACCGGTTGGAGAACACTACAGAGCACTATAAATGCATCCTATAGCACCAGAAGGACATATAACAATAAAATTCATAGATACAGTAGAGGGAAATGAGAAATGTATATGAAAGAATAGGCAAGGGAAAGAAGGCAATCTGAATGTATATGGAGTAAGGCCTCTCCATACACAGAAATCCAATCAAATCCCAAGAGCTCTTATCATCGCCCACACGCCATGACCATCCGATTCTATCAATCACAAACATTATCTTAACCTCACCTCATCTCCATGAAACCACCATAATCAACGCTCGCTCGCTTCTCTCTGCCTGCCTCCAACGCCTACGACTGACAAATCCTCCAATGCCTCTGGCAACGTCCAAAAGGTATTACCATATGTTTGGATATTTCAGAAAGTGAGCAGTGCAGCGTATGGTGAATATGAATAAAAATGGTCAGAGAAGAGGGCATAGAAAATGATTATAACAAATAGCCCAGAGAAAATATGGTAGAAAAACTGATACAAGGAGTTACAACTAATTTTAGGAACCTGGGAGCTCTGATACCATGTCAGGCTAGGTAGTAACTCCAGAAAATTAATTCATATTATTCCTTCAGGTAGGTCTTTATTATATACATGAGGGAGACTTTTCACTTCATCTCCCAATGACTGTTCATATTTCTTATTATTTATTTACATCAATTGTATTTATTCACCCAATCCTGATGATTAGGTGTCAACACACAATATAAGGGCCCATCCAAAGTGGTTCAAATTTTCCTACACCAAGTTTATCAGACTCCTTATCATAAAGCAAGACCAGGTCACCTTCTGAGAAGACAAGAGGCTTGATATTTTTATCATATTGCGCCTTAATACGTTTCTTATGCACTTCGTTAGCCAATGCGGCATCACGATGGGTTTCATCCAAATGGATTAACTCCAAGAAATGCGCTTCTTCTTCAGAAGTGTTAGGTAGCAGGTCAATTGCAAGTTTGAGAGGTGAGATTTCACATTGAATTGGTAAGACTACTTCCAAACCATACACCAACTGAAAGGGTGTTATTTCGGTCGCATTTCTCACTGAGGTTTGATATGCCCACAGAGCTTATTACAGGATTAAATGCCAATTTCTTTTATGAACTCCAATCATTGTTTGCAACATGCGCTTAAGGACTTTTTTGATGACCTCAACTTGTCCATTAGCTTGTGAGTAGTATGGAGTAGAACTATCATGTGATAGTCCTAACTTGGCGGTCAACTCAAACATCACGCGATTGCAAAAATGGGATCCATGATCTGTAACTATGGCTTGTGGTGCACCAAACCTAGCAACCACATGGTTGAAGAAAAATAAAGTAGTCTTTTCGCCATTGTTGTTCAATGTTGGCATCGCCTTGGCCCATTTGGTAAAATAGTCAATGACAACTATAATATACCCATGCCCCCCAGCCGAGGTGGGGTTACATGTCCTAAAGTCAATGCCCCTTTTGGCGAATGGGCCAACAACAATGACTAGATGCAATGGTGCAGGTGGTAATCTAGTTTTTCGGTCATATATTTGGCATGCATGACTTCTTCTAACAACAATAATGCAATCTTTGAATATGGTTGGCCAAAAGTAACTAGCACGGAGAATTATTTGTGCGGTTGCATACCCAGATAAGTTTCCACCACAAGCACCTAAATGACATACATTCAAAGCTTTCTTGACCTCCTCATGAGTGAGGAACCTACGTAAAATCGTATCGATACCATGACGATAAAGCGTATCACCAATGATCAGATAATATTTAGCTTGGTATCAAGTATGTCGTTGTTCAGAGCGAGAGGTATTAGGTTGGAAAGCTTGGGTCTGGAGATAGACTAGTATATCTCCATACCATGGATCACTTGACGAAATAAGAAATAGAGACTCATCCAAGATTGATGCTTCTGATGTTAAATCATTGGAGGATGAGGGAAGATCGCAAAGCAACTCGGCGAAAACAAGAGATTTCTTTGATTTATATTTTATGAATTCCAAATAAAACTCCTGCAAAATAACTATCCATTTTGAATATTTTCCCCCCAACAATTGACGTGACAAAATGTATGTCATAGGGTTGCAATCTGATATAATAGTAGTTTTTCGGAGGAGGATGTAATGATGAAATCTCTGCACAACTTGAACGACTACCAAAGCTAACTTTTCGACATAGGAATACTTACTTTCTGTATCATTGAGATTATGACTCAAGTAATAAATAGGATGTTCAATTCCACTTTCTTCTTGGACTAAAACCATGCCAATGGTTGTATCTGCAGCGGCGAGATACAGGTAATAGTCTTTTTGATAGTTTGGGGCATACATTAATGATGCTCTAATCAGGGAATATTTAAGAGCATCAAAGGAAGCTTGCACAACTTGATCCCAATGGAAGGGTACCCCTTTCTTCAATAGACGTGTAAAACCTTTAGCCAACTCAGCATAGTTTGGAATGAACCTCCTCAAAAAGTTTGCCTTCCCTTGAAGTCTCTGTAACTGTAACAAGTTTGAAGGTGGAGGCAAGTCAAGGATTGCCTAAACCTTAATTGGATCAAGTCAAATTCCATCCTTTGAGACCACGAATCCAAGCAATCAACTAGAGCCAACACAAAACACACACTTGTGTGGGTTGAGTCTTATCTTGTAGTGTCGACACCGTAAAAATATTGCTCTCAAATGTTGCGGGTGATCAATTCGCTTTCATGAATGAGCAGGTAAATCATCAAGATAAGGTTGAACAATGTGCTTGATGTCATGGAAGGCATAATTCATTTCCCTCTGAAATGTAGCCCCTGCATTCTTCAAACCAAAAGGTAACTTTCAATAGGCAAATGTGCCCCATGGACAAATAAAAGTTGTTTTAGATTGGTCCTGTGGGTGGATATTGATTTGATTGTAGCTAGAAAATCCATCCATGAATGAGAAGATTTCACATCCGGCACATTCGTCAATAATCTGGTCGATAAAGGGTGTAGGATAATTGTCTTTTGGACATGCTTGATTTACATCCCTATAATCGACACACACTCGGATTGTCCCTTGTTTTTTCATAACTGGAACAATGTTAGATACCCAGTCAGTAAGAGGTACAGGGAAAATGAAGCCAGCATGCAAAAGTTTTTCAACCTCTGCTTTAATGGCAACGACTTTCTTAGGATGAACAGGTCGAAGTCACTGTCGTACTGGTTTGACATTAGGGTACATTTTAATCTCATGTTCAACAATGCTTGAGTCAATTCCTGGCATCTCCTCATAAGACCATGCAAAAATATCTCTAAATTCATGAAAAAGAGCACGGTAATTATCAAGTTCCAATGGAGAACAAGATTTTCCAACATGAATGTTTTCTACAATGTTAGGCTTGGTTGAAATGTTTATAGAAATTGTTTCTTCTATGTTTGACAAATTACGCTCAGAATCTACAGTATCTATTCTAACAGAATTCGACAGGAAATCAACGATTGATGGGTGGTTTAGTTCATTTGAATAATCTTCGATGTCATCTGGAAGATGGGAATGATGATGATAATCTTCCCATGGTTCCTCTCCTATCATCATTGATTGGATGATTCCTTCATCTGTAGAATGTATACGTGAAAAAGGATCTGAAGAGGTACCATATTCTAACAACCTATCTACCCATACAAAAGTTGAGTGCAGATTTGGGTTTGCCACACAAGCCTGAAAGATTGATTGCTATGATGATTCAATGGGGCTTAACGGCAACACTTCCATATTACTATCATCTTCAACTTGGTTGGAAATCCTCCTTAAATCAGATGAGGTGGAGGAAATCATGTTGCAAGTCTCTACTCTTGCCACTTCCGCCAAATCAGATGGTGACAGGAGGGTAAAAGTGCCCATTAGGGAAGGATCTTTAAAGAGACCTACTCCAACACTTTGAAGTGACAACGGGGGTCCTTGTACCAATGGAATGCTTCCCGTATCCTGTGAACTATTGGCAAAGAAGGCTAACTAATCAATGACTGTGATTCCACCCTTAAAAGGGAATGCAATAGTATGAAAGTATGTGGAAACCACAATAGCCATAGCATATACCCAAGGCCTTCCCAGTAAAATGTTGTAATCGAGGGGTCCGTCAACTACCTCAACTTCAACAGTAACCGTTTTGCCCCCAAGTTCGATTTGTAGGTTACTCAAAATCCCACATGGAGTATATGTTCTTCCATCAAAAGCTTTCAACATGGTTGGTGATCGTGATAACGGCGGTGAACCAAGTGTTTTCTAGCAGCTCATGGACATAATGCAAGTAGATGCCCCCTCATCAATAATAGTTTGGTGAACATTCTTATTGAGAACTTTTACTTGGATTAGGAAAGCTAATTGTGCCGGTAACTGTGGTGAATATCCCGCATGGTTAAAAACCAAAATATTTGAATATGTAGGATCTATTCCTCCTATTGCTGAAAGTAAAGCTTGTTTTTGGGAGGGGCAGTTTTGCAACACCTCGAGTGTCAACATAGCAAAAGGTGATTGAGCAAGATCTTCCACTATGTTATAATTTTGAGATGCTTGAGCTCGAGGGTTGAATTTCAATTTGTGCACAAGTCCCTTTGGTGGTTTTTCAGGTACAATTGGTGGAACAACTTCAGATGAAGTCGAAGTCGAAGGATTAGGTTGATCAGTGGCCTGATTATTTGATGATGATGGATTTCCATAATCTTTTTTTCTTGTTGACACCAAAACTTCATTTTGTGGCTTTGTGATGGATAACATTAGTACCTGGGATGTGGAAGCATGGTCTGTTGCAACCAAATGTGTCTCCAGGGTTGGAAATGGATCTGTCAACACTGCCGATGTGTTTGAAGTCTTTAAAAGTTTAGAGACTTCAGAGCGATGTGGACAATCTCTTGTAAAATTCTCATCATTACATATCAGACATGGATAACGAGGTTTCCTTGCCGAAGTAGAGGAATCAGATGATTTCTCTAGAGGGGAATTTTCTTGTTTCTTTTTATTTTTCCCCTTTTTCTTGCCTGCTGGTTGCTTTGGATTTTTGCCTTTGTTAGATGACACGGCATTAATCTCGGAGGCAAGAGTATTTTCTAATGCATTGGTAATTTGATTGGAAATAGCAAGTGTTTGACCAAATGGTCTTCCTGCTGACTGTGTACTTGAACAACCAATCACACCGTCGCCAGCATGAGAGTCCTTACTCGATTGTGGAGGAGGTGGAACAGTGAAAGCTGGTAGAGGTGCATTAGGAATTTTATCATAAAGCGTGTCAGATTATGTGTAAATAAAATCCAAGTATTGGGCACAAGCAATGACTTGCTCTTCTGTGACAACTCCACCTTTTGCCAAATCCTTGGTGATTGATGGCAACAAGGATTTTATGAACCACTCAGCTAAAAGTTGATCGAGAACATATGTCTTAACCATTGTACGACGACGCTGCCACTCATGAATATGATCTGATATATGGGTAGCAATAGTCTATTTAAAGTTGGTTAGGAGTTTCGTTCCAGTCTCGTATCTGATAGGTAACTGGAAGTGGGTCAAAAAGGTAGTGGCTAAAGTGGTGAAATTATCGAAAGAAGCTCTTGGTAATTCATTGTACCATTTAGTAGCTGGACCAATAAGTGTTCTTTGGAAAAGACGAAGTCTGACCGAATCATCATTTAAGGAGTTTGATGAACACCACAAATGAAAGGTCATAACATGATTTGATGGGTCTTCTCCAGGATTTCCGTTAAACTTCGGAATGTCAGATGGTAACTTATGCAGAATTACCGGCCACTAAGGTGTATATAAGATTGGATCATTAGTGAGCCGATTTAAATATGGTAATTCTAAAGTTGCTACAAATGGTAACTATCGATTCAAGTCAGGTTGAGAATACCCGGGATATGATGGAATTGCCTGAGAAATAGGTCTTTGCATACCGACATAGGGCATCTGCATTTGGTAACCTTGGTATGGTTGTTGAACAAAACCAGTATAAGGTGGTTGTTGATAACCAGGTTGAATGTGTGGTTGTCCATAACCTGCAAAGCCTTGTTGACCAGGACCTTGGTAAGCTTGAGATTGACCAAAACCAGGTTGAGCCTGTGAAACAAGTCCAAACTAGGGTTGGAATTGGGGTTGTTGAAATTGAGGCTGCCACGGTTGTTGAATCAACTATTGTTGTTGTTGGTACAACTGTTGTGGATTTAACAGTTGTTGCTGTCTAGCAATGGAAGGTTGGTCAAGTTGTGAATAAACTATACCAGTGTAAGCCTGGGTCAATCCAAATAAGGGAACACTAACTTGAGGTTGTGGCTAAACTCCAGAAACAAGTGGTTGTTGTACAACAACTTGAGGAACTTGAACTTCTTGACTTGAACCTTGTGATTGCAAGGTAGAAAGATCAATTGGTACCGGTTGAGATACAATAGTTTGAACTTGTGACTATGGTACAATAGTAATAGCAGGTGTAGTGGGAATAGCTAACACAGTTTGCATTAGTTGTGTTGGATACACAAGCCTTGGTTGAACTGGCATTGTTGGTTGCCATTGACAAACTCTAATTCTAGATTGACCTGAATACTATGGGATATTACCATATGGTAGTCCCCTGGAATAAGGAGGATACGGTGAATAAGCATATTGCTCTCCATATGGTGGCAATCCAGTATTTAATGGATACATAGGTCTTTGTTGACTAGATTTCCCAGCTTGATACTGATATGCAGGATCAAACTGTTGAGTTCCCATTAGAGAAGAACCAAGTAAAATTCTGGTTGAGGACATGGGTGATGACCATGGTGTAGAAGCAACCCCTGAGTGGGTTCCAGAAAATGATTGGTAACCAACCAGGACGGACGATTCACCATACAAGTGCGACTCAGGTGTGGTAGAAAACATCGAAGAAGTTACAACAGAAGATTCTGCTGCAGCTGCATCAGATGATACAGTTTGAGATGTTGACGGTTGTTCAGCCATAGTTAACTGACCCAAAAGTTGTCCTAAAGATTCGACAGGTACTTGAAAAGAAGCAGGATCAAATGAAGCGAAAAAATTAGGAGTATTAGGGTAAAGATAAAGCCTAGTTCCAAAATGAAATGGGGTTCCAGGTGTGGAATCTTCTTCCAATTCCTCCTCTATAGCAATTAAACCTGGTGGAAGAACTTCACCATCAGGTCTGTAAAAGATTTCTGGTGTTGATGAAGTTGAAGTTTCAATAGTTACTGATGTCTGAGGGGTAACTAGTTGATCATCTTCCGATAAAGTAACAACTTCTGAATGTTCAAATTCGAAGTCTAGATGTTTGGATAAATGAACAACGGTTTCAGTAAGAGGATCCTAAACAACTTCAGGTTCAGATGTAACTTCTGTTTGAACTGGGATAACTTCTTGATTAACTTCTGGTTGAACTGATTCAAGTTCAGAAGTACTTTCTTGTTGAGTAATTTCAAGTTGAGGATCAACTTGTAGTTGAACAACTTCGGTTACTGCTTCACTAGGATCAGTGCTAATGTCCTCGAGTAATTGTGAAACTTCCTCTTCAGGAACGAATGTGCCAGAAATAGTTGGAGTAACTGGAGTCTCTGTACTTACCGAAATAGATGATTCAGGTAACTCAGATGAATAACTAGGAGTTCTTGATGTACTAGACTCAGTTAAGCGAGACTGCTTTGCTCGAATTAGTGTTGCTTCAAGAGGCAAAGGCAGTTTTCTCGCTGTTCTCTATGAATGACGGGGTATGGGTTGATGTTCCTCCACGATTGCTAATTAATTTTATTATCAAAAAAGAAATAAACAAAAAGGGGTATACTAGGCAAAAGGTTTACCAAGCAACTGTGAATTGCAGAATACCTCCTGGCGAACCAAGAAGTACGGGCAGGCAATCTCCCCGAATGTTGTGTTTGGTGTATCACAGTTTACAAGGCAGCCGACTCAGTTACTTAAGGATGGATAGCAACCTAGAGTTGTCCTCCCATATATACCCGAAGGTACGTGGAGGCCCAATCCGTATAAGCGTTGTCTAATGCAAAACCACACAGTGAGAGCATTCCCATATACTTTACGTATTGTAACACCGCCCTATATACCCGAAGGTACGTGGAAAAGCTATGATATACTCACGTACGTGGAATGAGGTATCACACTCGGGATGTATTGCAGACAAGTTAGCGACAACTGCTTTGTTTTATGACGCCGGAACACGTCTCTAGCCTAGAACCACTAAATGTTCTCATTAATGACAATGCTCCATTAGGTAAATTGATGTTTATTTTAAGTTGATCTTGCTTAGGAATTTGCCTTTCAAGTTCAACACGTGATGTATTCTGAAATTCCTAGGAATGCAACTATCATGATAAGCATTCTTTCCATTCAATTTAATGATGAAAATCCTAGCTACTTAGGGATAGAGCAATCATATTTCTTTTGATCAAAGAGAAAAGAGCACAATCTAAATGAAAATTCCCTACACTATTCCTATCAGCACACACAAACTTTTTCAATGCAACATGCATGTATTTCTTTTTGATTTCCCTTAATGTGAATGAACAAAAAGGAAAACTAATGCACAATCGATCAATAAACTCTTTTCATAAAAAATGACGATTTTGCGACAATTTCTTTTCAAGGAAAGGAAGACTTTACGACACTTTCGTTTTCAAAGAAATGAGGAATTACGACACTTTCAACAAAAAGACTAATCATATGCATACATTAATTAATCGATCTTTCATGAATGAGGACTTTATGACAATTCAACTTTCGAAGGAAAAGACGATTTTACGACACTTTCTTTCGACAAAGATCAATCAACCAAAAAATTAACTTTCGACTATAGATTGAAAATGACAAAGTAAATACATAAGAAACATTTATCAATCCTAGTCTAAGTAGGGCCAGGTAAGGAGATGAAAAACTATTTTTAGAGACAAGACATCATTGACATTCAGCAAATCATTCAAATAGGAGAAAATTGGCACAAAATTTCAATTCCTAGATGGGAAACTGACCCTCAAGGGATCAGCGCAGGCTGCAGTGAGAGACAATGCACTTCAGTCCACTAGCTCTATGCGGGAAGTACATTGTAGTTCACTGTGTCCTTCATTGGGTTGCGCTAGTGATAGTAAGCCATTTCTGAAGGCAATTTGGCATAGTTTTGACTCAATTTTCTATGAAATCAGACTGAAATTCAATCAACAGCCACAAGTACAATAATGTAGAAATGTCTTAAGAGGCTGATAAGCTACTAAGATGGATGATCGCTCCCCAGCAGAGTCACCAATTTGTTTTGGGAAGTTTTAGTGTCTACAGATAAATGCTTAAACCCCTAGACTAGTAGCTAAGTCTAGAACAATAGTGAAAAGCATTCTCTACCTTTTCTATAACCAATAAATTAAATAAGACAGTAAAGAAGCCTACCTATAGCTTTTGCTTACTCCTTATCTCCCTTGACCAATTCTTTCGCTCCTTTCCATACTTAATCCGCTTGAAAAGTACCTGCACACAAACAGAAGACAAAAACCGATCAAAGCATATGATAATGATCTATTGATTAAACATAGAATGGAATCAAGTTCATTGTACACATATGAAAGCATCAATGGACAATACAAACATATGGAAAAAACTTTTAACACTTTATTAGTAAAATGAAGATTTACAACCCAATTTGCTTGATTCAGTATCACTCCTCCAGTTCAATCCCATCCTCTCCTCATAACAAGCAAGACATTTTGACATCATTAAAATACTTGAAAGCAACTCAAGTCTCATACGAACAACATCTCCCTATAATTCAATGATTTCCAACCCCTAATCACTTAGATGAGTGGTCTTTTTATAGGTGAATGAAGGAAGTTATGCTATAAATGGTGATAATGAATGCCCTCCCAAAATTAGAATTTAGTTCCATGGAAGAAGGGGAAAAGGGATTGATGTTCCTTAACTCCCTACCTCATCCAAATTTGAGCTCAGAGGACTAGATAAACTTGTGAAGCTTCTAGATGCACCCAATGGATAAGAATATTCCCAAACCCCAATGAAATTTCGCTCAAATTCTCCCAGCGCAGGCTAAAGAGGGCTCAAGTGCACTACATAGCACCCAGATAGTGTACTGGACTACACTGCAGTGCACCCTACTGAAGGCCTACCTACGCTGATCCTCTAAAGAGGCATTTTTTTGATGATTTCAGTCATGGAATCTCTTGGGAAGGAGGCATTCTGATGGTTGACTTCATTTAGGGCATGTAACAACTGAATTAGGGTTTGATGGGCCCTAATAGTACTGATCTATAGGTTGGGGTTGATGTGCCCAAATGGATCTGTAACACCAATGGAATACTTTCTTGACACTATTCAATGCATGTAGGGGTGCTGCAATGGAAGAAAAATTAGCAATAAATTTCCTCCAATATTGTGCTGCCCGAAGAAATCTTCTTACCTCGGTAACTATATTGGGCTTGGGCCAATTCACAATGACCTCAACCTTAGAGGGGTCTATCTCCATCTCACCTCCTCCAACAATGTGTCCCAAATACACTAAAGAAGTCTTGTCAAATTCACACTTTAACATCTTTAAAAACAATTGTTCTTTTCTCAAGACATCAAGTACTTTGTTCACATGCATGACATGTTCATCTCTGGATTTGCTGAATATGAGAATATCATCTAAGTAAACAATGACAAAGTCATATAGAAATGGTCTCAATACATCATTCATAACTCTCATGAAAGTAGCTGGAGCATTTGTAAGACCGAAAGGCATAACAAACCACTCAAACAATCCTTGTTTAGTTTTAAATGCAGTTTTCCAAATGTCCTCTTCAGCTATTCTAACTTGATGATAACCATTTCGTAAGTCTAACTTAGTGAAATACTTTGCATACCTCAATTGATCAAGAAAATCATTAATTCTTGGGAGTGGATAACAATTATTTACCGTTATTTTATTCAGTGCACGAAAATCCACACACATGCGCCAAGTCTCGTCCTTCTTTGGCACCAAGACAATGGGTGAACCACATGGTGAAGTAGATGGGCATATGATACATTTGTTCAACAATTCTTGATTTTTTTTCTTGATTTCCATACTCTCCATGATCGATATGCGAGACATGACAATGTTTGGAAGTGGAACATCTTGCTGCAGCTGTATCTCATGTTGAATTCCCCTCTTGGGAGGTAACCCCTTTGGTTCCTGAAACATCTTGCCATGCTTGCTTACCACATCAAACAAATCAGATTTTAACTTATCATCACAACCTTCAAAAGATTCATAATCTATATTATTCTTTTTCTTGATCATGAGAAGCAAAAAAACATTTACTTGCATTTACTAGTCTCTTCATCTGCCCTACATTAACCAAAGAATGTTTAACTTTTTGCGATGGGCTCTCACAATACACTCCACTCCATCCTTGAGCAATTGGTATTTTTTCTCAAGGCGATAAAATACTACTTTCCTATTATACAAATATCGTCTTCCCTAAATGATTCCTAATATGTCAAGTGGAACTACATCTAACTCAACTTCATCAATGAATTTTTTAGTAATGGAAAACCTGAATAAGCATTTCCTTGTAACTTATAAATTTTCATTATTGAATATCCAACCCAAGGGATATGGCTTATGATGAGGTACAGTTTCAAGGTTAAGCTTTTTGACCAAGTCTTCTGAAATTAAGTTCGATTGTGACCCACTATCAAATAATGCATCAATCTTTGTATGATTTGAAATTACCCTTACATGGAACAACTCTATCCTTGATTCTTCATTTGGAGTGTTGTTGTGACTATGTGAGGAACTAGTGCTTGCAATAGATTCTTTTCCTTTTGTGACCATGGCTGAAATCTTGGTCTCATCACTAGAATCAGATCCAAGATCATGTTGTGTGGTAGCGGTCATCTTTTGTTTCCCCTTATTGTTTGGTTTCTTAGGCCTTAGTTCGGGATGTAATTTCCAACAGTGGGTTTCATCATGCCCCTCTTTGGAACAATGTTGGAATATAGTTTTCTCCCCTTCTTTCTTTACACTTTAATTCTTCTTCCTTTCCCTTTTCCACCCTTCTCTTTCTCCTTACCCTTGAATGGCTTCTTCTTACTACCCTCTTCCTGAATGCTATTTCCTCTTCCTTCAAGGTGCGTGGCTTGCACACATACCTCATCTAAATTGCTTGGATTGAACACAAGGATAGTATGTTTTAAGTAGGAATAAACCCCCATTGTATTTCAAGAGTGTATATTTGGAATTCAAGTTTACTCCTAACAACAAAGCCCTTTTCCTAAACTCCTGGGTATAGTCTTGAATTGTTTGACCCTTGAGTTGCCTAAAATTTTTCCAACTCATAATGGCTTTTTGCATATAGGCTAAAGGATAAAACTGCCTTTTAATTGAAGAAACAAATTCAACCCAAGAAATGGATATCTTACCATGAATTCACATTTCCTCTTGAGTCTTTTCTTCCCACCAAACTAGTGTTGCTCCTTCTAGCCTCAATGAATCCAACTGGATCTTTATGTCATCTTCTTGAAGGTTTTGAATTTTGCAATAAACCTCCAATTGTCTAACTTTTCTGCATTCACCTCACCATTGTACATGGGAAGTTCAAACTTAATTCCCAATTTGAGTAAGGTGGTTTTTTCTTTTGGGGTTTTTGAATGAGTATGAGAAATTTTTGTGGTGGAAGTGGAAGATGATGTTGTTTGAGATGATGAGGATGATGAAGATGATGAAGATGGTGGAGATGGAGGAGGCTTTCCTCCATTACCCTTTGAATCCTTCTTTTCATCTTTTTTATCTTTTGAGCTTCCCTCTCCATGTGGGGACTTAGAACTCTCTCCAGCCATTCTAGTATTCCTCTCTTCATAGAGGACTCTAACCATGTCAGTTAAGTCATAGAAAGCTTTCTTGAATGCTTCCTCTTCTGAAAGACCTTCAGTCTCTCTTGCTCCAGACATGATGGCTTTGGATTCAAGCTCAGCTTCTGGTACTGCTTGTACCTCCTCAATCTCAATTGAAGGTAAAACTTGAGGTGCTTCAAGTGCAATTGGGATTGAAACTTTGGGTGGAGATTGTGGCCTTGTGGCTCTCCTTCTTCTGGGCATTACCTCAGGATTTTCAACCAATAGTTTCCCTTCTCCTCTCTGCAACTTTAACCTTGTAAGCATCACAAATTTGCAACCATTAAAACCCTACTTGCACAAAACTCAAGCAATCAAGAAAATAACCTTTGCTCTGATACCAACTTGATCTGTTGTTGAATGTTAGTTTTGTTGTGCTAATTTCAACTTCAGAATTAAAAACAATTGCTTATCATTTTCTTCATGTGCATAGGTTTCCTTTATGGTATTTGTGAATGAACAGGTAAATTTTGTCAAGTTTTATGTCAAATTCATGAGAAAAATAGCATGAAAGTAAAGTGTTGAACAATAGCAAACAAATGTACAACAAACCATCAAAATGAACACTTAACACAGTGTTTTGATGAAGGAGTTCACCCTCTTGGGCTACATCTCCTTGGTTCAGATTCCATGGCTTGGGCCTCTATATTAGCCCAAAATGGAAAAAGTGTTGTTTACAATGCTCTACTGCTCCTGAAACCTGCTTCAATGTGCTCAGAACATCAAAATCATCTAGGAATGCCTTTTCCTGATCCCAATTTGGTCGAAAATTGCAAAAGTTATGGCACAATCAGTTTCTCCTAAGAGTTCTCCACTCATGGCGGCTTTACTGCGGGAGCAATACCATACCACGTGCATTCATATTGGGGGATATATAATGAGGGAAAAATGACATAATATATTGAGCATATATTAGGGGGTAAAGGGATTTTATATTGGTAGGTATAAAAAATGGATCTCAAAGTTAATGAAAAAATATAAAGAGGTATAAAAAATGTTAATGAAAAAATGGATACCTACAATATCTAGTGAAGATAGGGGTTTTTTAAATTAGGAAGATGTATTGGGTTCATATTGGTAGGGGCTAAATAATGTGATTTTTAGAGGTATTTTCCAATATGTAGTCAAATTAGGGGTATTGTTTAGTATGCCATGAACGCACGTGATATGTCTCCACTAAAATTATAGGAACTCCAGTTAACTCCACTCAATTTGGAGTTAGAGCCGAATTTATGGGCTCCGCCAATTTTTCTATCAATCTTAACTTCACTTAATTAACAACTAAACTCGGATTAGTTAGGATTTAACCCTACAGTTAGTGCTAATTGCATGATTATGGTTAGCATCAAATGTTGTAGTGGTTACATGGGAGATTACCCAATGGTTAAGCTGATACTTATGGTAGCACTAGCCGCCGGTTTTCGTGGTGTGATCACATGGGAGAGGGTTGGCGCGGGGCTGTCCTCCTCTTACCCCCAACCATCAACGACTTACAATTTAAATACAAACCGCGACCCTTATATGTTAAGTCATTTATGTGTAGTGTAGCGGTAATATGTTGGAACTGTGTGGGAAAGGTCATGGGTTTGACTCCGCTGACCTGCCATAAAAATTTCACCATTGCATGCCAATATGACAGACCTTTGGGGGGGACACATGGCAGCCTCCAAGCTTGCCACATGTCCCCTCTTCATTGGTCCATCCTCCAACCAATAGATTAATGCCAACTCACCACACCTTTAACCAACCAGAATGCGCCACTTGGCGAAACCTTATTGGCCATTGACCAACTTTGGCCTACCCAGTCACCTGCAACGTCAGCAATACGGATTACTGATTGTGCAGTGACTATACCTTTTTTTTCAAAAATTCCTTTGTTTGGCAAAGCAGACAAAATGCAATATTTTCTTCATACGAGCTCTGTTTTGAGTGAAACAAGTTGCGTTGGGATCGTATCGCTGAGACAGACGCGGTCATTCAGGTTTTGAGCGATTATGAGCACTTTGATTTTTGAGCTAAATACTGATCACCTGAGCATCTTTAGCCTACCTTATTCTTGGACTTATTTGTTTTCTCCAATACGTGTGCTTCAAGAATGATATATTACATCTTCAAAACTATATAGCAATAGTGATATCCCTTGGAATGCTTGAGATGACCTTGTGGTATTTTGAATATGCCAGTTTTAATGCAATCACTTTTATGGCTATTAAGGAAACTGTCTCTCGGCTTCTCCTTCTTGTGGTTTCTATGGGTTATGGTATGGTGCGACCTACTCTTGAGGGAATTACATCAAAAGTGGTTCTTCTTGGAGCAATCTACTTTGTCACTTCAGAGGCATTGGAGATTGTAGAAAATGTTGGGAATATAAATGATGCTTATGGAAGTTGCAAGAACTTTCCTTGTATTCATTGCCATTGTTCTTAATACTTTATTTATCATATGATTTTTATCCTTTTTTTTATTGAAAGGGCAGGGATAATATCTCACAATATTACTTTTACCATCTTACTGTTATTTATATAGTTTGCATAAGCATAGATTTTGTAAGTAATATAGAAAAAAGCAAGTAAATCATGGAGTGGAGTTTCTGTTTGACACATGTTACTTCTTATCCATATTAGTTGTCACAATTTTGATTTGAAATACATTGAAAACAATGTAAACTTTGAAATGGGAACTGATACTGTTACCCGTTTCGTAGAGATAGCAAAAAAGTGACCTGATTTTGAAAAGGGGTGATGCAGAACGAACATGTTTTTTTTAGAGCATAGTTTTTGGCACTTTAATTTTTTTATGTACATTACGTTTTAGAATCGTTTTAAAATGGTAGTGATTTTCATGCTGATTTAAAAAAGTGAGTATTCTGCATCACCCCCTTTTTTTAAAAGACCTGTTTTTTGGCTTTAAATTTTCTAATGTATAAAATGTAAATAATTATTTTGTAAATTTGATCATTTTTGAAGTGGTCGTTTTCTTCACATTTTCTTGTTTTTTATTTTAATTTTAACTCTTTTTTTAGTGAGGTTTTTATTGTTTTGCATTTTTAAATTAGGAGGTCAATATTTAGAATTTTCGATATTCTACATATTTATACATCCTTAATTAATTTTTCAATCCACATGAAATAATTGTTTCTAAAAAACAATATTTTTTAACAATGGACATAAAAATAACCATTTTTAACATAAATATAACTAAAAAACTACACGTTTTGATAATTTTTTGCTAGAATTGACATGTCAAAATCACAATTTTTATACGATAATTTTAACTAAAAATGGTAAAATAATAGCTTTTTTTATGAATTTCATGTCAAAAAAATAATAATAATCACTTTTTTTTTTCAAAAAATAATGATTAACTTAAAAATCAATGCGAAAATCACATATTACAAATATTGAACGTATAACAACCCTAATTGAGTGTTTATTCTTCTCATAAAATGTCAAAGTCAAAACATTGCAAAGCTTGATTTACAAGCATAACTTAAATTTAATCAACAATGTCACGTAATCCAAACTCTTTGTCCTCTAGAGTTTCATCATTGTCTTCTTCCACAATATTTTCTGTTTCATTTTGCTCATATTCCTCTTCTAATGGGTCTTTGATGTCTGCGAATCTCCCAATGTATGTCTTTCCAAACATTCCATGTAATGGTGGTTGGGGTTCCTTTGCCTTTTTTGCCACACGTGATTCACTAAAGTCCCCTTTCTTTAACCCAATTTTGCATTGCATCTGGAAGAAATTGAAGAGCATTAATTCTTTGCTGAATGAAATTGCACTGTACTGGATCTTTTTCAATTGCAATGCAATTTCTTCCTTTTTGAAGGCAACATGCTAGTGTTGTACCTAATTATCAAGCACAAAAGAAATAATGAACTAAATTAGTACAATGACATATTAATTAAAAAATAACATATTGAAATTCAATTCCATATAATAAAACTTACCTGAGCCAGAAAATAAATCCAGAACCCAATCTCCTTCATCCGAACAAATGTCTATAAGATAGTTAATCAATAATTGTGGTTTTTGATAAATGTTAACTATCTCTCCTTTTGCTTCTTTGTCTTCATACATTAGTTTTCTCACAACAGCATCATAAGTCAGTATTTGGCTATGACTCTTTCCGTCTACCTGATTAAAAATCATAGACATATGGCTATCATCTTTTGCCCAACTATCAATATGAATGAACTCACAATCATTTATAAATTGTTGATCTTCATTGTTAAGAAGATTTGGCTTTTTCCTGTAACATGAAATAGTAAAAGTTGAATTAACTTGTACATAAATAAATTTTTCAACATTAATCAAATATACATTTTAAACGTCTTACCATGTAAGCTGCATCCTTGAATTTGTTTTCCCCTTGAAGCTTGACAATATCAATGCCAATTGTGTGTCTGAATGAAATGTCACAAATCTCCATAATGGTGATGACGTGACTTCTACAAATCCCACAACCACTTTACTAAAAGCTTGATAAGTATAAGGGTCACTATCATAGTCAATGTTTGGAATATGGAAACCATGGGGAATATCTGCAATGACTAGGGCATAATCCCTTTTAGGTATGAGTTTAGCAATGTCTTCACAGTCGCCTTGTATTACTTGATATTGAATAGTGTCTAGCCCATTCCAAATGAAATGATTAAGACTTGGATCAAGTTGAACATTCTTAATACGTTGCTTTTTGATTCTTTCGATCTTTATTTTTTCAATAAAGGTTTTGAAACTATCTGGCGCTCCATTATCATCCTTCCTCATCTTTTATAAAATAAACAAATATATGTGTAAGTTATAAATTAAAAATAGTACACAGGTGAATAAAAATGAATGTATAAATCAAGATACCTTTTTAAATGCAAGATAAAAAGCTTTTAATGTTGATGTAGAACTTGAATCTGGATAGTTGCGTACAACATCATCCCAACTATCTTCATTCAACAATCTAACCATTTGTTCTTGAATTTTCATATAAACTTTGTGACTGCATAGATAAAGTAACAAAAAGTTAATATAATGATATGTATAACAAGTACTATGAAGAAAAACATGTTTTATTTAAAATATAATTATAATCTAGAAATAAATAAAAATAATTCAACAAACTTACTTTTGAAATTCTTCAGACATTTCATCCAATGATAATTTCCCTGACCTCACACGAGATAATATTGTTTTGACAATTTTATCATCTTTCACTCCTTGCATCGCCCTCCAAGGTGTGATAGTCATATCGTCTGGAAGCTGCTTCATTTCAGGAGCTAATTTACTACTGCCACATATCAATGGCTTAGACTTTTTGACCTTTTGATTTTTAATGGCAATGTCTTCCCACATGGTAAAAATCTCATCAATCAACTTCCAAACATCTCCATTTCTAAATGCCAATTGGAAAATGTTATCAACACCTCTGAATAAATCACTATGTTTGTTTCCTTTTCCACCTTTTGAATTTGTTTTCTCTTCAATTTGATATCCTATTTCCATACAACATTCCTTTCGGAAATCTGCACTAACATTTATCCTATCCCCACCACATTTTTCTTCAAATTCACTATGAATAAATCTAACCCTTTGGATGAAATTCATAGACATTCTATATTCATTATCTGAATTATGATCCCATGCCACTAACTTTGCTTCTGTATCTGATAAACCAACGTAAATGATACATTTCATTGTTTCAAAACGTGGGTTATTAGGATATTCATCCATCAATTGTCTTTGAGCTTCTACAGAATGGTTCCCCCCAAGCACATAATAATTGTATTCAAAACATTTTGACTTATCAAATGCTTCTTTGTTGGGAACTTGAAGTGGATCAACAAGAAGCACATAACTAACCACATGAGCATATGGATTGTACCTCATCAATGTCTTTAAGTTGTGAACATGCAGATGATGTGGCTTTCTAACTTGATATTGACATTGTCCTTCACTTGCTTTATAGGTTTGCCTGACATTAAGCTGAAATGTGCGACCACCATCAATTAAGTTTCTCTTTGTCAAATTCTCTCGAATGACATTTTGTTTTGTTTTGATAATGCCATCCTCTAAATCAGCTCATGGTGTAATGATTTCTCTGCTTTCTTTTGAAGTTTCACTAGGTTCTTGACTGCTGTTAATGATTGCTTCAAAAATTTTAGCGTTACTTTTCTTGGTCATAACATTCCCAACAATTTATTCTTGGGCATCGTTACTTTTGGTTTTTTATGGCTCTTCTCAGTTCCAATGTCATCTTCAGTAATGACAACATATGCTTCACTGTCAATTTCAACTTCATTGTTCTCAAAAGTAACTTGTTTACCCTTGCTAGATTTATCCACCAGAGGCCTTTTTTCTGATTCTTTGGATGTAGTTTTGTAGCATCATCAATTACTACATTTTGCCTATTTTCCATATCTTCTTCTGACACTGAGTAAAAACTGCTGACAACTTTCATGATATCATGCTCTATGAAATGAATGCCTCCCAACCTAATTGAACAACTTTCAACAAAATTCTGCCAAACAAAATATCATATGTCAATAAAAAACAAAGCTAAAAAATATAGCAAGACACTTTCAAGAACGCAAAATACAAATATAAATAACAATACTTACGATGTTTTGTGTCATCTCATTTACAATTTGTTTACACAACTTTGTAGATACCTCTCTCGTGTCATACAATGAATATGAGAGTCGGTATTTAATCCTTTCATGTGACTTGGGAGCCTTTGTAAATATGTAAACAAATTCAGTGTCCGGTACCGAACACATATCTATGACTCTTCCCATCACCTCAAAATTTCCATTATCATTCTGTATATCAATATATAGATATATATTCACATTTGTCCTTTCTTTTTCTTTCACATACCAGATTCTTGATGGAAATTTCACTTCTTTCGAATTCTTCCAGTCTGAAATCATCTTCTTATCACTTGAAATATTTGTAGTCATGAGCTCAGGTGGAGTTCATTCACCAATGTTTCTTGAAGATGCACCTTTAAGAGTCTTTGGTCCAGAAAGATTCACTGAAATTCTCTTTGATGCCATTTTCCTGAAAAATAGAAACATATAAATCAGTAAATAATAAAAACATATTAACTTAAATTAACAATGAAAATATATCATAAATTTTTTATTTGTATGATCAACAATCGCCCCACCGACCGCCCTCACATTCCAAAAGGGCATGCATTAACATTCTAGTGTAAAAAAGGTAAATCACAAATAAAACATTTCAAAATTAACTATATATATATATATTATATGAAATGTCATTTTTTTTAATAAGTAAAAAAAAAATATGTAATGGCACCTCACCCCAACCCCTCAGCGCCCTAGGGGTGCCCACCTAGGCCCCCTTACGGGCGCCCACGCAGCCCCCCCGCCGGTGCCCCTGCGGCCCAACACTCCCACACACCCTCGGGCGCCCCACCCAACCCCCGCCTGGGCGCCCCCACAACCCCATGCGCCCTAACCCTCCCAAACCCCCCCCCGCCGGTGCCCCTGCGGCCCAACACTCCCACCACACCCTCGGGCGCCCTCAACCACCCCCCCGCCTGGGCGCCCCCACAACCCCATGCGCCCTAACCCCCAAACCCCCCCCCCCCCCGCTCGGCCCGGGCACCCTCACTCGGCACCCCACCCGGGCGCCCTCACCGGGCACCCGCCCGGACGCCCTCACAACCCCCCCCGACCCCCCCTCCCCGGCCGGCGCGGGCAGCCTTACCCACCCACTCACCCTAACCCTCCCAACCACCCCCCGACGGACCAGGCACCCCCTACCCACCCCCCGCCCGGGCGGTGCCCACACCCACCCGCCACCCCTCACCCCAACCACCCCCACCCCCCCCCCCCCACAACCCCGCTTGGCCCGGCGCCCTCACCCACAAGCCCCCCCCAACGCCCTCCCAAACCCGCCCTATCCTCCCCCCCAACCCTCAACCCGGTGCCCTCACCAGCCCCCCCGCCCGGCACCTTCACCCGCCTCACCCGCCCGGGACCCTCACCCGCGCCCTGCCCAGGCGCCCTCGCCCGCTCGCCCGCCCGGTGCCCTCGCCCGCCCGACCGCTTCACCTGCCGGTGCCCTCGCCCACTCGCCAGCCCCGCCTGGGCGCCTTCGCCCTTCCCGCCCGCCTGGCGCCTCGCCCGCCCCCCCCGCCCGGCGCCCTCTCCCACTCTCCCGCTCGGCGACCTCGCTCGGCGCCCTCGCCCGCCCGCCCCGCCCGACGCCCTAACCCACTCACCGCCTGCCCGCTCACCCGCCCGGCGCCCTCGCCCGCCCGGGTGCCCTCACCCACCCGCTGCCCGGCGGCCTCACCACCCCCCCCCCCGTCCGGCGCCCTCGCCCGGTCACTCGCCTCACCCGCCCGCCCTCCTGGCGCCCTCGCCGCCCGGGTGCCCTCACCCGCCCGCCCTCATCCACCCTCCCTTGGCCACGCCCCGCTCGGCAAGCGGCAGGGCGATTCTGGGAATCGCCTTGCCACCTGCCGTGCGGGGGCGAGGACCGCTGGGTGGCGCCTGCCTCGGCAGCGACCCGGGCGGCCCTCGCCCCTGCCGGGTGGCGCCTCCCTCGGCCGCGCCACCCAAGCGGCCCTCGCCCCCGCCGGCAGGCGGTAGGGTGATTCCCGGAATCGCCCTCCGCCTGCCGGCGGGGGGGGGAGAGGGCGGCCCGTGTGGCGCGGCCGAGGGAGGGGGGTCAGGCCGCCGGGGAGGGGGGCGAGTGAGGGCGCCGGGCGGGGAGGCAGGCGGGTCAGGGCGCCGGGCGGGGGGGCGAGCGGGTGGGCGGGTGAGGCGGGTGAGGGCACGAGTGGGCGGGCGGGTGAGGGCGTCGGGCAGGCGGGCGAGCGAGGGTGCCAGGCGGGCGGGCAAGGGCGCCGGGAGGCAGGCAGGCGAGGGCGCTGGGCGGGCGGGTGAGGGCACCGGGCGGGTGAGGCGGGCGAGGACGCCGGGCGGGCGGGTAAGTGAGGGTGCCCGGGCGGGTGAGGCGGTGGGGGCGCCCGGGCCGGGTGGGGGTGAGGGCGCAGGGGGTGAGGCGAGCGAGGAGCGGGCGAGCAAGTGAGGATGCCAAGCGAGCAGCGAGGATGCTGGGCGGGCGAGCGGGTGAGGGCGCCGGGCGGGCGGGCGAGGGCTGCAGGGGGGGCTGAGGCGGGTGAGGGCGCCCAGGCCAGGTGGGGGCGCGGTTGAGGCAGGCGGGTGGGCGGTTGAGGGCGCCCGGGCTGGGGGGGGCGCAGTTGAGGCAGGCGGGTGGGGGGTGAGGGCACCCGGGCCGAGTGGGAGCGCGGTTGACGGTGGGTGAGGGGCACGGGCGGGGGGGCGGGTGAGGGCGCCCGGGCCGGGTGGGGTGGCGGGTGAGGATGGGTGAGGGCGCCTGTGCCGGGGGGCGGGTGAGGGTGCCCGGGGCAGGGGGGTGGGGTGGTTGAGAGGGTTGGGGCGCAGGGGTTTTGTGGGCGCCCGGGCGAGGGGGGTTACAAGGCGCTCAGGAACAGGAGGGTAGGGGAGGGTTGGGGCAGGGGGGTTGTGAGGGCGCCGGGTCGAGCAAGGGGATGGGTGAGGGCGCTCAGGCGGGCAGTGAGTTGGGTTGGTAGGGATTAAGGGGGCAGGGGTGCGGGGTGTGGGTGAAGGTAGTGAGGGTGTCGGGAAGGGGGTTGGAGGTAGGGACGAGTCGGGCTGTGGCGCCCACCCTAGCAGCTCACCCGCCCGCCGTGGCGATTGGGAGATTCTGAGAATCGCCCAACCCCACGACAGGCGTGCGAGCTGCTGAGCCGCCCCCACACTCCCTATCCCCCCCCACGCCCTCACACCCCGCCTGCTCGCCCGACCTCCCCACCCCCGTGATACCACGGCGGTCAACCCACGAGTATTTGGTGATTGAGTTTGATCGGGCTCACCATGCTTACGATGGATGTAATTGTTATTTTGGCTCAGAAAAATTATTAATTTAAAAAAAAAAAATCTTTGAGGAAAAAAATTTAACTTACCTTTAAATTGTGAGAATTCTTCGTTGAATATGTTGTTGATAGCGATGTAGCTGCTCCACAAATTCACGAGTCTTTCAACGTTTTTTAGAAAGCTTAGATGTGATGTGAGTAATAGTGATAATGAAATTTTAATATATAAGTGTTTTAAAATATTATAAAGCAAATATTGTAAAATTGTTTTACAACGGGTTGAATGTGGGATAATTTGTTTTAGAATATATTATAAAAATCTAAAAAATAAAAATTCATTTGTTTGGTAAATATTATATACTTTAACTATTAAAATAATTAATGTAGAAGTTGTAGTATACAATTTTAATTTTAATGATTTATTTCATAAAAAAATTTAGTTTACATTTTTCAATAAATTGTAGAACAAAATAATGAAGGTAAATAAATCTAACAAACTTTTTGGAGGGAAATATTTTCGTGAAAATTTTTGGAGGGAAATATTTTCGCGAAACTTTTTGGAGTGAAAATTTCATTCTTTAAGCTATATAATATCTTTAGGGGACTCCATTTGTATCATTCAACATCTTCTATTTGAAAGGGATGGATTGTTCTGATAGTGAAGTTTCGATTTATACACCATCAACATCTTCATCGCGTAACAACTCTATTCATATCAATGAATATAGTGGGAATTCTTCCACTATGAATAGAAAGTCAATTCTTCCACTTAGTCCTGATTCTAAGGACTATGAGAGCAACACTGATGAAAGAGGGGATGAAGAATTTCAAATAAATAAAAAGTCACAAATTCCACTTAGTCCTAATTCTGAGGACTATGAAAGCCGCAGCGATGAAGAGCATGATGGTGAAGTTCAAAAGAACGGAGTGTCACGATGTCCACTTAGTCCTAATTCTGAGGACTATGAGAGCAGCAGTTTTGAAGAGCATGATGGTGAAGTTCAAAAGAACGGAGTGTCACGATGTCCACTTACTCCTAATTCTGAGGACTATGAGAGCAGCAATTTTGAAGAGCATGATGGTGAAGTTCAAAAGAATGGAGTGTCAAAGTGTCCACTTAGTCCTAATTCTGAGGACTATGAGAGCAAAAGTTTTGAAGAGCATGATGGTGAAGTTCAAAAGAACAGAGTGTCACAGTGTCCACTTAGTCCTAATTTTGAGGACTATGAGAGCAGCAGTTTTGAAGAGCATGATGGTGAAGTTCAAAAGAACGGAGTGTCACGGTGTCCACTTAGTCCTAATTCTGAGGACTATGAGAGCAGCAGTTTTGAAGAGCATGATGGAAATTTTTAAAAGAATGGCGTGTCACAGTGTCCACTTAGTCCTAATTCTAAGGACTATGAGAGCAGTAGTGATGAAGAGCGTGATAACGATTTTCAAAAGAATGGAGTGTCAAAGTGTCCACTTAGTCCTAATTCTAAGGACTATGAGAGCAGTAGTGATGAAAAGCATGATGTTGAATTTCAAAAGTATGGAGTGTCACGGTGTCCAGTTAGTCCTAATTCTAAGGACTATGAGAGCAGCAGTGATGAAGAGTCAGATGATGAATCTCAAAAGATTGGAGTGTCACAGTGTCCACTTAGTCCTAATTCTCTGGATTATGAGAGCAATAGTTATGAAGAGCGTGATGATGTATTTCAAAAGAATGGAGTGTCACTGTGTCCTCTTAGTCCTAATTCTAAGGACTATGAGAACAGTAGTGATGAAGGACAGGATGATGCACTTAGTCCTAATTGTAATGAGTATAAAGGTAGCAGTGACAAAGGACAGGATGTAGCATCTTCAATAAGTAAACAGTCACATTTTCGACGTAGTCCTAATTCTATGGACTATGAGAGTAGCACTGACAATGCACATGAGGAATAATATCCATTAAACATCAAGTCATATTTTACATTCAGTCCGAATTCTTAGGACTACGACAGTAGCACTGAAGAAGCAGAAGATGAAGAATATCCTCCAAGTCAATATTTGAAAAGCAGAGCTGATCATAGTGTGGATAACATTCCTCTTAATGATGATGAAAAGCCTTATACAAATGACGATCCAATGATGGAGATGTTGCCAAGAAATATTGTATCGAGGAGTAGGAGCAGACCTTTTCGTATCAATGCAAGTTGTTCTAGTTATACAAGGGGTAGAGAAGAATATCTGACGAGAAGAAGTTCTATCAGTGCTCTCATTTCAAGTGAATGTTGCCAAAAAGATTGCTTGAAACATATGGATTTCAAATTTGCATTAAAAGGAAGGAAGAGATATTTGTCAATGAATAAAAGCATGTAAAATTCATATTTAGTTGGGTGCATGCAATCTACATTGTCAAGTTATGATTATCATATTGGGACTTTATTTATCTGTAGAAAAAGTTTCAAAATGTTTCATTCCATTGGGAATTTTCGTCTCTCGAGAATTCAAGAAAATTTGGAAAAGGATCCCACATTTTATTCATAAGTACATCATAAAAGACGGTTTGGGCCATTATCAAATATTGCAATGTCATGGATGAAAGATTTCTTTTCAAAGCATGGAGAGTGTATGCCAAATAGAGAGACAATACATATTCCAGGTAATTTTTCAAGACGAGAAATCTACAACTTATACAAAGAATATGCAGAAGGTGCCGAGGGACATGGCCAGTTTATTACATATCAATATTTTGTGAAGGTATGGAAGAAAGAATTCAACAATGTTCGTATTCCTAAGAAGACAAGGATGGGGATTTGCAGTACATGTGCTTCTCTTAAATAAAAAAGGGACAAATGTGAAGGCTCAGAAAGAGGTAAGCGTTCATAACTTTAACTTTTAATATTGTATAGTCATCAACTATGAAAACATATTTCTTAATGAATTTCTTTTATGTTGTGTAGATTTAATTGTCAAAGAACTTCAGGAGCATCACGAACAACAAACAAACGAAAGGAAGAAGTTGTACAAGCATCGAAAGAAGTGTTATGATAATCCAAATAAATATTTGGGTTTGATAATTGATGGTATGGACCAGAAGAAAACACTTTTACCACATTTTGTTTGCACACCCAAAAATTTACAGGAGGAAAATTTTATTCAGTTTCACTTGGTTGGTTGTATGGTCTTCAATGGGAAAATGTTGCCAAGGGTGTACTTCACAGCTCCAAATATTCATAATGATGCAAATCTAACCATAACCATAATTCATGATGTGATTTCTCATTGGTCTGGTAATCTTCCTGAAGTTTTGTATCTACAATTGGACAACACTTGCCGTGAAAACAAAAATCAGGTTGTTTTTAGATATCTAAACATGCTTGTTGAATTGAGAATTTTTCAAAAGGTAAAGGTTGGCTTCCTTATTGTTGGGCACACTCATGACCATATTGATCAGATGTTCAGTTGTTTTTGAGTCACATTGAGGAGGAAGGAAGTTGGGAGCTTGCCATCACTAATTGAATGTATTAAGAAATCATACATGCCAGAGCCTACTTTTGATGTGTTGGAAGAAACTGTTGACATGCGAAGGTTTATTCTGGGATCATATGGTGAGGGGAAATGCATTGAACAACTTAATGACATTAGCTTCCAACATCAATTTCGTATCAAAAAAATTGATGGGAAAACACTAATATGGGGCAAGAAGTATTCAACTACTGCAAAATGGGCACCGTCATCAGGTTTGCAATTTTTGAAGTTCATTCCAGATCATCCAATATTTGCATCAAAAATATTGTTATTACAATCAGTTGGTGAAGTTCAGAATGCACGT
This sequence comes from Pinus tabuliformis, assembly GCA_031772625.1. Lineage (NCBI taxonomy): Eukaryota > Viridiplantae > Streptophyta > Pinopsida > Pinales > Pinaceae > Pinus > Pinus tabuliformis. The sequence continues at coordinate 933,582,135 of CM062810.1, read as the reverse complement.
AGACAGAATAGAGATATAAATTATTCTGATTGCCTGGAAGAAATTAAAAAATGTATTAGATATACATATGAGTACTTTGACATTGCTGATTCAGTTTGGTGGGAGTCATTTTTCAATAATCAAAGTGATCTCATTTCAACAACAACAAATGAAGATATACCTTTGAAAAATCCATTTATTTTGCCACAAAATGTGTTGAATGAACATGAGGAAGTAAACATTGTTGAACAACAACAATCTCAAGGTATTATTAATTCTTCACAGGTAGCGGAAAGAGAGATGTATATTGGTTCCAGAAGATCTCGTGCACAACGTGAAGCCATGGAAGACCTTTATAGGGGTTCAGTACAGGATATTAAGGAGGGTTGCATGATTGCAGTGCTAGCAGATGGAGATCCCAATGGCTATCCATTTTGGGTTGCTAAAGTTATAAAGGTCTTTACAGAAAATGAGGATGTTACAAGTGTTGAAGTACATTGGTATGCCACAAATACACACCCATTCAATGGTGTGTATAAGCCAGAGATGGTAGTTGACAAAAAAAATGGCGGAAAAAGAAAAAGAAAGGGTACAAATATAAATCGCTGCCGCACAGACATATTAAAATTGGAGGATGTTGACATACTTGTTTATGACTTCAATTTAACAAAGAGAGGAACTCTTCGCTTCAAGACGATACAGATTCTAAAAAGGTTGTTACCAGAAGGAACAGTATTGACATGGGAGTCTGCTAAAACTAGTCGTAGATCTAGAAGAATTTTGAAACCTGAAATGTTGGGCATGCATGTGGACTCAGATGGGGCACTAGTTGATGAAAGAGAAGAATATGGAACATCTTCGTCAGCATCCAGTCAGTCATCTGAAGATGTGAATTCTGATGGTGTGAAAGAAAATATGAGTGATTTTGAATAATTGTTTAAGACAGTTTATATCACTGATGTATGCATCGTATCTTTTTCCATATGGTGTTAAATGAGAAGTTTTGAGGCATTTTTATGTTGTTGGATTATATGTCTTAATTATGATAAATTTTATTTTTTAAAATATCTACAATGCAATATTAAATTAGAGATATAATGTATGTTTTATTCAATATACAAATAATGACTTTTGAATTCATTTAGTGATGTAATTTGTTCATAATGTCATGGTTTTTTAATTTTATAGTTGAAAAAATTTCAATTTCTTTTGTATCTAGCATGTTATGGTTGAAAACATGTTAAATTTGTACTTAGGAAAGAAAAATGATATTCTACCAAAAATATTAATGTGTTTTTTTCCTCATAAACAACTTTGTTTGACACATAAAAATTTGGTTTTATTAGCATTTTTTAAAAATTTTGAAAATTGACCCTAAAAAAAAAATCATTATTCCAATATCATCACTTTCATTTTGAAGCTATATTTTGCACGAAAATTTCATAGTAAATTTCGTAGTCACTGCCATTTTTAAAACATTCAAAATTAACGCCTAAAAAAAAAAAACATCGTTCCAGTATACACACTTTTCGTTTTTAGCACTGTTTTTGATGTTTTTTTGGGGTTTTTTGGCCAGAGTTCCCGTTTTGAGTTTATAGTTCCTGTTTCAAAGTTTACATTGTTTGAACTTAACTGCTTCATTGGATGACTTTCTAAAAGCCCATAAATCATACTGAGAACATTCTGGACATAGCTTTCGATGTAATCCTGAAAATAATGAGGCTTAGAGGTGATTGTGATATCACCATTTATTATTTCGTTTCCAGCGAATAATGAGATCATTCTGCCATGAAACTATTTAATCAAAAAAAGGAATCCAGATGTAATCAGACCATAAAGACCTCTTTGTTAAATTCTTAGATACAATATGAGGAAAAGCTTTAGGCCTTGTAACTTGGTTAGTCTTGGCAGGGGATTTTTGTGGTAAATTTTCCTACATTTAATAATAAGTTCTAGTCTTCACATAGATACTTGTCAAATTTTTAGGTCGACTCTTACCATATAGACTCTGGTGCTTAATTTTCCTTCATTAAATCATCAATCCAAGTCTCCGCAGATGCTCTTTTTGTGAAATTTCATTCACTTAAGTCATCCCTTCGAGTATTGTCAGAGCTTTCCTTTGGTGAAATTGCTTCGTTATATGCCATCGTTCCCTTCCTTGTGGGCTAGGATGTATGCAAATGTGCATATATATATAAAGACCTTGCTCCTACCTTGGTTTCATTCTAATATCCATACGACAATGTTCCTCATTAAATTCCCCAAATGAATTGGATACCAGTGCTATAATCAATGGAAAAACTTCGTGTATCATCTTAGGTTTCTTTGGAGGTGCTTCACCTTCCTTGTTTTTTCTGTGTGTTGATTTAGTAGGTTGGGCAGATATGGAGCATGCCTTTCAGCATCATTGTGGCTTTGAGCTCTCTAACGGATAGAATCTGCACATTCAAGTGCAATGATGGTAGACTAGGAGAGCCTTTTATTGCCTAACATGGAGGCAATTGGCTGAAGGGTCGCTTGGGTTTGAGGCTTCTTGCTAGCTTTGGAGCCCTTTTGACACACATTTTCCCGTTCATCTTGGCTAGCATTTAAAGCCAGAGGGGGCTACTAAAGAACTTGAGGTTCAGGGATTATAGTTTGCAACTTAACCATAACGATGCAGTCTTTAATATTGTGCTTCAGGCTTTGACAATGGAAAAAGGTGTTGGTCAAATTGACAACTCGGTTAAGGATGCAGTCTTTAATATGGTGCTTGAGGCTTTGACAATGGAAACATGTGTTGGTCAATGTAGGTTTTAACCCTATACAGAAATTACCTGCATACGAATTCTTAAACAAAGAAAATAAACAATGCGAGAGCATAACCCATAAAACACATATGCACAGAGATTTTTTCCCTAGATCCCAAAACCGGGACTACCAGCTTGATTTTTCATTATTGGCCTTTCAATGTTACAATACATATTTATACATGCCGAAGCATCCAATACCATGGACCGAAAAACCATCGCGTCCAATACCATGTGTGAAAATCATGCACAAAACCATAGGTAGGTTCGCCCAACCTAATATAGGGTCCAAAAAAATTTTTCCCGGGGCGCTGCCCTGGACCCCGTAGAGGGGGGCTACCCGCCCCCCTCAAACCCCCCGAACAGGGGGGGCTGCCACCCCCCTGTGACCCCCCCGCTGCGCAATCGGTGCAACGAAGGGGGGGTACCACCCCCGTTTAACTACGTAGGTTAGTCGTGGAAAGAATATAACACAACCCAACAGTCAAATTGACAACTTGGTTAATGATGCAGTCTTTAATATGGTGCTTCAGGCTTTGACAATGGAAACAAGTGTTTGTCAAATTGACAACTCGATTGCATCGGTAATGACATTAAAAAATTCCATCCCCAATACAAGGCAAAGATCACGTACAATATTAATGTAATCAAGAACCTTGTGGAGCTGATCACTCTGCCAAGGATTGCAATTATTAATTAAAGTGTGAAGTACCAAGAAACAATCTAGTTTATAATTAAATCCCATATGATGTATGTATAGATCAAATGAAAAGGATTTGTCATTTGTCTCATTTAACTTAGAAATGATTATAACCCCTTCCAACTTTAACTAAATCAATGAGAAAAAAGGCTAAAAGATGATTTCTAAATCAAATTCCAAGTCTAGGCCATAAGGGAATATATAACAGATGATAATATTATTTTCAGAACAAATTAAAATGCATATGGACCAAAGCTATTGAGAAATATCACCTTTTCTCTTTGAAGTTCTTGAAACTGTAGAGGAAATTCATCAAACTTTTTCAATGATAAGTTCTGATCATCAAGTTTTGGAGTTATAGCTTCATTGAGTTGCAATTTTCCAGAAATTTCTCAACAAATCCTCTGAATTTGTACTTGAACATCCAAAAACTGCTTGATCCTCTCTTCCTTTTGCAGCCAAAGCTATTCCAAAGGTGGTGTAAAAGAAGCAAGTTGTTCCTTCACTGTGCTTGCAGGATTTTCAGGCTAGAAATACAGTAAACACATTTACTAACCTAAGTAGCTAAACAAAAGCGAAAGTTGCAAGCTAAAGAAGAGAATGGATGCACTATAACTGTGCACAGAAAACATGATGATTTTGGTGATGGTAAGAAAAAATGTCTGCGAATATATTAATCAAGAAGTATAATTGTGCACAACTCTTATGCAATTATGCATGCTTGAAAATGATTACTTTCAAAAGGTTTTTTTGAAGTGCTTCGTTAAAGTCAAGACAAGCATTATAAGCATAAGCGGCTTGGAGTGGGAAACCACAAGAAGTGGTAAATGGCCCAAGGAAATAGTTTTAAACTAGACAACATCTAGATTGCATAACATATCATATCTCTCTTCATCTATGTTCTTCCATATGCTACTGCGTCATGACGTTTCCTTTGCAACATCTGGTGCAATTGCTAGTGTATTTTTTTGGGAAGTAGGGAATGGAGAATTAGTTTGCAATTCTTTTCCTAGGAAATGAGAAAGATAAGTGTTGTATATAAAAGTATTTCATTTTACAAAAACACCTTCCACACATTAGTGAAATGTTTCACCTAATTTAGCAAAATAAAACATTTAATAAAAAAACCCTCCTTTCTAAATCCTATCAACTCATCCCATGGAATATTGAAAAGGTATAATTCTTACTTTCCCTTTCTCTTCTTGGAAAAACCTTTTTACATATAAGTAAACTAGTACAACCACATTAAAAATATTAATGTGGTTGATATAGCCGAATTCCATAAACATAACAAAAAAACTATTGCAACAGGAAGAATGTCTTACCAATGTACACATTTACCTAATTAACCATGTATAAAAAGGTTATGGGTCAACTTTAACTTGATAAAAAAAAAGAATTACACATCTTATTGTAAAATGGACCATTTTGCTAAATAAAATTTGCTTTGCTTATATATAAATGAATGTTATAAATAATAATGAGGAACTTATCATGGAGGGACTTATTAGAATTGAAATTGAAATAATCTCAAATCCCTAGGAAATTGGTGAGCGGGAAGCCACTTGGCAGGAATCTAATTTTTTAATTTTATTAAAAAGTAATGGATCATTTTGCTAAATAAAATTTGCTTATATAAATGAATGTTATAAATAATGAGGAACTTATCACTTATTAGAATTGGAATAATCTCAAATCTAGTAAATTGTTGGGTGGGGAGCCACTTGACATGAATCTAATTTTTAAAATTTATGAAAAGTCAATACAACCTAACAAAGCCAATAAGCATTAAGACTAAGCATATGCTGAGCATATTTGCTTCAGAATCAATCTAGGCCGCCAATTAAAAAAATAAAAAATAAAGAACAACATATTCTCATCCACCTTAAATTGAAATAAAAAACAATTAATAATAAAATCATTTTCATTGCGAAAATAAAACAATTACAATTATCCAAATTAATAAAATCTTACTTGTTATTCATATTTTAATCTTTCTTCTCATATATAATTTTGTATTAACCATATTCTAATCTTCTTTAATCTTTCTTCTCATATATAATTTTGTATTAACCATATTCTAATTTCTTTTAATCTTTCTTCTCGTATATACTTTTGTATTAACCATATTCTAATCTTTCCTATATATATAATTTTGTATTAAGCATATTGTAATCTTTTTTAATATTTCTTCTCATATATAATTTTGTATTAACCATATTCAATTTCTTTTAATCTTTCTTCTCGTATATAATTTTGTATTAATCATATTCTAATCTTTCCTATAGGATGGTTTTGTAATTTCTCCTTTAAAGCAGGTGAGAACTTTGACTCAACATGAAATCAATGGAGTTGGAGTTGGAGGTGGAGAAATTGTTTGGACGGTCAAAAGTGGCCGGAATCAGGGCACAAAAAGTTCAAAAAATCTTGTAGATGCAGTGTTTGAATCATGTTTTTGATGGTGGAAATAAATTCAGCACCATCAAAAACATATAAAACACCTAAAATTATGAAATTTGATAGCTTTTAATTAAATTTACAAAAATCCTTACTGAATTTTTTCAAAACAAAAAAATATAATTTATAGACTACGGCAAATCAATACATCTCGATCTTCAAACATATATATTATTTTATTCAAACATATATATTATTTTATAAAAAGTTATATGTGAGCATTTCAAAAGCTCTGACCCGTTATTCCTTTGACATAGATTGAAATTGGGTGATCCAATTTTTTTTTTTGGATCCCCTTCCTTATGAATGAATAAGATCCATGATCCCTCGATACCTCCGCAGAAAGACATGGAAGGGTTGAATGGTCCAACGTACCTCCGTTCCGATTGCTGATCGTTCGGTCGGGGCACCCAGCCGAGCCATCCTTAAGCAGTTAAGCCCTCCTTAAGCAGTTAAAAATATCTATTCGAGCTCCGATCTTCACTGGTTTATATAATATAGTGAAGTAACTTGAGAGATATATTTTGAGAAAACTTTCACCATGGACATTGGAAAAGGTTAAAATAAGTTAGGGAAAAAGGATTGAACTTCTACACAAACCAGATAGAAAACCATTTTATTTTAGAATGTGGAGCTTTAAACCAAATAGAAAATTAGTTTATTTTAGAATGTGGAGTTTTAAAAGATCGATAAACAAGTAAATACTTTACAATAAGTTTTTGTTATAATTTATTTAATAAAAAGACGTTAAGAAGCTAAGGCCTTTATTATTACATTCAACTATATATTTTAATGTCTATGAGGTTAAAGATAGTTTATGGAACAGATATTTTTTATTTAGTAGATGCATTGGGTTCTTTTCCTATAAAACCTTACAATAAACTCTCCCGACTTTGTTGACAAACCCTTTGTTAAATAGATTATCCCAAAAACTAACTACCAGAATATCTACATAACTTTCTTTATTGTATTTGAAGACCTCGCATTTTAATATAAAATATAAAATCTATTTTTCAAACCATTTATATATATTTTTTTCGGATAAAAAAACAATATATTTATTCAAAATTTGTAATTACATATTCTTCATCTCAGAGAATCCAAATAGCAGCACTATAGAAATAGACGGTCGGTGCTATTTGCTATGTTGTCTTTCATACAAAAAAGTATCCCAATAAACAGCCCGATTAGCATAAAGTGATCTAACATTTGTGTATTTCAGATAGTTTCAAAAAAATATTAACATGTGAAGCTAATAATACGCATATATATATATAGGATGTTGAAATACCGTAACTATAGACTCATAAAAGAAAACAGATGGGATCTGTGTGATGTCCAATAAGAAATTATCAGGTTAGAAATTTATTCCGGAAATGGCATAATCTCAGCCTCTTACCAAATCTTGGTCATTTTGATCTCTATGTAAACCGTTTATATATATATATCAACACAAAGATATGCACGAATCTAGATATTAGATATTGGATAAAATTATGAATCATGATTATGATTTCTAAGGGTTAAGAGGCCAACGAGACTTAGAGGCGAAGCCCAAGGTGGGGCATGATTTCTAGCACGGGATATTTTATAAAACTAAATACACAGTAAGGTTAACGTGTAACATTATCAATGAATCATATGAAAATCATTGGCAAAGATTATATATAAATTAAAACTATGCTGCTATTACTTAGTAAAGAAGCGAGAATAGTTCATGAAGCAACTATTGAACTTGCAACCAAACACCATCATAGGTTTCGCTTTAGTTATTCCATTTTATGTCAAACATGTGGATTGAACCACCTCACGGTTAGTGATTTCTTTATGGCATTACAACCTAATGAAAGCAACTTGTGTTCTCTATTGTTTATGGATCCAGATATCATGATGGCTAAGCAATATTTTATATCCCCAAGCGAGGAGAAAGTCAAGGTGGTCGGACTTGATCTATCAATTCGAGAGGCCTCTGATGTCATGGTTGGTGTAGGAATTGATCTGTGAGTACAAGTCTGTTCCCTCCTTTCTAAGTCGTCCATTTTACGAAGTTGAGTAGATAACAAGGCATTTCCTGCACATGTGATTCCTAGGGCTTGTGGAGTTTACAGAATAAGTAAATGGGCAATCCTGCATTTAAATACTGCGAGGAGAGGAAGAGTCCTAACTCTCTTCTTTCTTCTCCTGTTTTTTTTTAACTATTAGGAAATGACGAGTGGGGACTTTGGTTATTATATTTGTCGTAAGGTAACTTTGACCAGAGGGTACCTGCAATCGATTTATGGAATCCAAGGGGGGTAAGGTTTGAAGAAACTGAAGCCCAAAAAGCGCTCATTCCAAGCAGATCCTGTAGGGGAGAAGAGCCCCGCGGGCAGCGACGACAATTTCTTTTATTAAACGGTGGGAGAATCGCGAATCATAATACTCCATACGCTCTCAGCCCATTGCGAAAACGCCAAACGTTATACTGTCGCCTCCACCGCTCATTTGTTTAATGGAGTCTCGTAACACATTACAACAATCAGTTGACTAAAATGCCTGTACCCGCGATGTTTCTGTTGAACAAGAATTCGACGAACGTGACTCGGTCGTACGTTTGCTCTTGTCGTTGCTTGAGGGATGAAGCTGGCATGAGTTTGACTGGAGAGCAACAGACAGACGACCGGTCAATGCCGGTGGCGTACTTACGCCACGTGCCCCAACCGTATGGGACCTACCAGCAGTCGCGACCGGCGATTCACAACCAAAAGATCGTCGGCGTGTTTATCCGAAGGCGCTGTCTCCAACGTAGGAGGAACTCGGTAGGCCACGGGGTGGACGTTGTGCAATCTGCCACGGAACATGCTGAGCTGGCAGATGAGGATCGGATTCGAACCCCAGGGTCCCGCCTAATCGGCCTCCCTCCTAGAAGGTTCCTTTACCGGAGATCCCGTTCTCATCCGCTCCCTCTGACAGCCGGCCGCGGCACGTGATAGCTTCATAATTGCGCGGGCTGCGTCGTCTAGCGCCGGCGTCTCCGGGCCCCACGCGCTTCTTTGTACGTGCGATTGCGATGCCCTCGGACTTTTACGCTTCCACCTCCTGCCCGGGCTGTCGCGGTTAACGTCGTCTTGCGGGGCGCCATCGAATCGTCCAGCACAGAAAACGCTTACTTGTAACCTCGCGGTGACCGTGGAGTGTGTTACAGGATCTAGATTAACATGTGTATCATTACATGTGCAGCATGTATATTGAAATGGTTTATTGTTAATCATGATTAACAGTTTCTTCATAGAAAAATGTGATGAAATTCAATCATAAATATAATAGTTGTCAAAAAAATTGTTAATGGTTGTAAAACAATTGTCAAATAGTTGTCAATTTGATAACAGTTTAAATGTAAACAGTCTAAGTGATCTTTTTGAGCAAACAGAACTTCACAAAAAAACCAAATTCTTATTCAAAATCCATAACAACAAAATCAGAATAGAAAAAAATCTGAATAAAGATTAAGTTACAGTGAGTGGTCCCTTAGACTACTAAATCAGGTATACTTCATTAAAAAAAAAATCATTCATTCATTCAATGTCAACAACTTTATCCAAAAATTCCAATTTTCCCACAAAATTTAGAAAAACCAAAAAATGATTGGCTACCCTTATAGCTAATTTCATCTTCACCGTGCGTTCCCACAGAAGAGGAAAAGACCCCCAACGAGCTCTGCCTCTACCTGTGCGCCGCCATGACCGGATTCCTCGCACTCGGCACACGGAGGCGGGCCAGCTCTGATCTGCCAGCTGCCCGCTGTCATCTCCGATGCCCACCATACATGCCCAGCATCGTTCGTCGGTGGAAGGATGCGGGAATCGGGATGCCCCGCTCCCACTGACCCCATGCATGCAATGCCATGATGGGGAACAAGGAACCTGATTGCTCGGCCGTCGTTCCTGCACGTGGAATCTCGGGTTCTGGCCAACGGCCCTGTTTAACCCGGAGCGAGGGTTCTCTTGTTTGATTCCGTGTTTGTTTGTGGAAGCTCTCAGGATTCCTGCCCCGATGCCTTTCCGTCCTTATCCGGGGCGGTTTCAATGTTATTTTCAACTGCGGCGAAGTCAAAAGGTCGGTGGATCGAAACACAAAGAGGCCTTTTTCCTTTTGTTTTTACTCTGAAACTGTAAAAAAGACGAATAGCCTGCTAAAGAAGAATTTAATGAATAGTTTTGGCGTTTAGATGCCTGACAGCCGTCGAATATCTGGTTGGCAAGGGTGTCTTGAACAACCGGCAGTTTGCGTATCAGAGAATCCGAATGTCGAGTACAGAGCTGAAAACGAACGCGGCCCTTTTAAAAAGCAACCCTAAGCCCAGAGTAACCCTGATCGAGTCTTTGTAGGGCAGTCTGGCAAGCGTTTTTGCAGGTGCTGATAATATGCAGAATGCAGCCCCTTTGCAGCCGTGTTCTCGCGAAAGCTGGACGAAGCGGTACCGGGCATCCGAAAATCGCGGGGTTTCTCAGTCGGATATGAGGACTTGGCCGGATTGTTCTTTGGCTATAGAAACCTCGCCGAATTCTCCAGGACGCCATAGCCATTGGAGCAGTGCCAAGGCGTAAGTAGTGTAATTTATTTCAAATTCTTCTTGTGTTTACTGACAAAATGTAAATAAATGTTTCTCTTTTCGTGTTACAGAAGCGGTTCTATCGAGGATTTGCAGAGCAGCGGCCGAAGGTCGGTTGAAGCGGACCTAAAGGACGCCCGCAGTCAAATGTTCTGCCAGTTTAACCCGGCTAGCTTTCAGAGGCCTCATAATCTCTATGAGAACGCGATTCCAACGATGGAACGGTTGAGCAATGGCGTGGCGGCAACAAGTGGGACGGATATTGCTTGGCCTACGCCTGCGCCGTCCTACCCCAACATGACACCTCCAGCAAACGGTGTCATGGACAATTTTAATCACCGAGCGTTCAACGAAGAGGAATTTCTGAGACTTATCAACGCTCGCACTCAGGAATTAAGTGGGAAGTGTTATACGAATGCTCAAGCATTTTCGTCAGATTCTTTAATGCCTGTAAACGGCTCGGCCGTTGTTAAAATGCAGGAGATAACAAGTTCGAGTAAGACCTCGAGCAAGGTTAATTCTTTGAAACCTCCTTTTCAGCGCGCGGACCTTACATCTTTCTGCCGTAAGCCCGAAGTTCATAGAAGTTCCGATCAACATCAACTTTCGGCCGACGCTGTCAATGAGTCTTCATCCGTCCTTTTCAGTGATAATCTCCACCGAAAATCTGCTGTAAGTTCCATGGATTTTTAACCAGACAAGTAAAAATGAAAAAGTAAAGCGAAAATGACAAACTAATAATACGATAACTAAGAAGAATGCAGACCTTCAATTTCTTTTTTCTGTAGGAAACGTAATCTTTAACTGCTGGTTTCTTGTTATCTTTTACTATTGGGGAATTCTTTCTGATTCAGAAGCCACCGGAGGAAACCGAAGATGCGGCCTCAGAGAAAAAGAGAACGAGTTCTGTAATACAAAGCGACGATAATGCTGGCCCTGGGAATGCTGCTTGCAAGAGAACTCGAACCTCAGACGTTTCATTAAAGGTGAGCTTCAAAGTTCTTTTAAAATTTAGCACTTTTATCAATTTCAACAGCAGTTCTTGAAAAAAGATCTCCGTTTGAAAAAAAATTGCTGGTTCATGCAGGTGAATGTAAAGAAAGAAAAGCTCGGGGAACGAATCACAGCGCTGCAGCAGCTTGTCTCGCCTTTCGGAAAGGTTAATGCTCGTTTAGTTCTAAATGCTGTTTTTATAAAGTAGTAAGGCTGTTCCCTCTAAATGCTGTTTTTATAAAGTCGTAAGGCTGTTCCCTCTGTTTTTATGAAGTAATAAGGCTGTTCCCTCTGGAAATTTTAAATTTAATGACAGACGGACACGGCGTCAGTACTTCTTGAAGCCATAGGATACATTAGGTTTCTTCAAGATCAGGTCCAGGTAAATTTTAATATTTCCTCTAAATCTTCAAGTTTCCACAGTTTATAATTTGTTCCAGAACAGGACATTTCCTCAATTAGAAGTTCTTGTTTTCAAGGTTACGCGGCAACTGTTCATTTCTCAGTAGATTCATTGTTGCAGGTACTGAGCACGCCATATCTGAAAGGCATCCCTGCAGGCCGAAATTCAGTACGTTTCATAACCTAATGCCGCATCTAATTTCCGCCATTCTTGAAATTTTAATGTAAACTTGGTCGTATGATGGATCTTTCTGGAACAGGAAGGACGAGGGGACGATTCAGCCAAATGCGACCTTCGCAGCCGAGGGTTATGCTTGATGCCCCTATCCTCTACGCAGCACGTCACCAACAATAACGGTGCTGATTTTTGGGCGTCCGGAATTGGGGGCGGCACGAGACTATGAATACAACGCATCTGGAAATTTGTTCGTGTTTTTGGATGGGAACAATTTTGCAACCAGAAAAACAGATAAAGGCCAAGCCCCATTTGTATAAAACAGAAACTGAATTGAAGACCACCAGAAACTGAATACAGGGATCGATCTTCAGTTCAAACTAAAGCTGCTGTGAATTTATTTTGATTGATATACGCACTCATGAGAAAACTTTGCGGGATTTAACCCATGAATTTTCTTGCACGATGCAATGAATGTGACTGTAAACTGGTTGGTTTCGATATAGTGATAAATGAGAGGCGCCTTGAACCAGAGATGCGATGATCTTTTACAGACTCGGAAGCCTTCATATCCTTTTCCAAGTTTGTTAAACACACGTTATATATATATATATGAACATTAAAAAATTGTTCGTTCGCCATTAATATGATATGAGACAAAATATTCACAAAATAACTTCGACCATTCATTCTGAAATATGTGTCTTTAATTTTTCTTTCAATATATATGGGAAAATTACATTTTCATGTAAAATTGACAGTAGATGCCTGGAGCACCGGACAATTTCAATGACTGGATAAAGTTGAATTTATTTATAATTTAATTTAAACAAATATAACCACATATTCCTTTGAAATTTTATTCTTCACAAACTTATGACTTTAGATGATTATTTTGGCTTGGGATGTGACTTAATTTATTGTAATTATGTTTCTAATTATATATATTAATTATATATATAAAAATAAAGCATTGGAAATTAATATATATATATATATATATATATATAAAGCATTGGAAGTTATTAATTGAAGTTTTAGGTTTTAAATATTATAATTTAAGTTTTAGATTTTAGATCTTTTGAACGGAGGTGTGTGGTTTGTGTATATATTATAATATATATAAAAATAAAGCATTGAAAAGTTTTAATTGAAGTTTTAAGTTTTAAATCTTTGGAATGGAGGTGTGTGGTTTGTGTATATAGGTGTGTGGTTTGTGTATATAATATGATTAACAGGTATAATTTATTGTAATTATGATTTTAATTATAAAGTATGGGAAATTATTTTTAATTATGATTTAGGTTTTTATTTTTTAAATAGGTTTTAATCTTTTAAATAGATGTGTGTGGTTTGTGTATGTAATATAAATTAGTATAGATTGATTTTAAGTATGGATTTAATTTGATTTGAGAGGGATCAAATTTCTTCAAGTGTAAATTTTTTTGAAGTGTAAAATACAATGTTATTTTTCATTGTTTAAATTGTACTTATGGAGTATATAGAGGACCAAATAAAAATTTTAACAATAATTTTTTTTCTATATATAGATATATATGAAGTTGATATCCACATAAATTAGTTAATATAGATCTTCAAATAGTTTATTTAAATCTCTTGTTGAAATATTTTTGAAAAATATAAGATTTAAACATATGATTCATACTTTTTTTTCTAATTACTGTAACATATTCATTTTTTTAATTATACTCGACATTATATTTGTATCTAAAACATAATTTTTAATTTTATTTTTTATTTTATAGGGGCTACTAGATTGTTGAATAAGAATCTTGGCTTAATTAAAAAGTTACAATTTCTAGAAAATTCATAGTTTGGAACTTGAAAGTAGTTTGGAAATTTTGTAGTTTGGAAGTTGGAGTACAATGAGGGTTAGTTTGCCTTATTATAATGAAAAAAATATCATAATAAAGTTATACCTCAGATACATATTTATAGTTCCATGATTTGTGTTGTTTTATTTAATTATTTATAACTTAATTGTTATTAGTGGTTTTATGCTTTTGCCTTTTAACTTAAGAACATAAATATTTCAATGTTTATGCGTTGAAAACAAAATCATAGATACCATATTGTATATGGTTTCTAAATTTTTTTGGTTTGCATTTAGGATCAACCTATGTAATAGTTAATGTGTTACACTAAAATTGGTTGTTGATTTTATAATTTTGTTATGTTTGTAGCAAATTTTGTGATTTTTTTAGTAAAAATATAATAATGCAAGGTTGTAGGTAGGTTCAATTGGAAGATTATTCATGAGCACTATAAATTGGAATATATTATTGTAAAGTCTAGTTGGTCTCAACTACAAATAATAGAACGTGTTAATATGATATCTTGTCTTCCTAACATTTGGGTATTTTGGATTCTATTTCTTCTATGTTTGATCAATTTTTTTTGTTGGTATTGATTTTATGATTTGGTAGAGTGTTGAATATCTTGGTTTTTTGTATTAAGAGAAAATTATGGTTTGATTTGGGTTGTGTGAGAGAAAAATGCAAGTCCCTTCTAATCTTATGATCTCAAAATATTTAGTTTTGTCACACTTATAAGGAAAATAATAAGGATGTCACTTTATTATTTCAATTTGATTTATACTTGACTTCATTCAACTTGTGATGTTGTTGCACACCCTTATGAAGGATAAGATTGCATGCAATTTGAGAACGAGTAAGCAATTGTTATTAAAATTGCCTAAAAAGATGTTACATATCAAAATGGTTCTTTTGGTATTCCCCTTAACAAATAGATTTTAAATAATGTATTATATTCATTGTAAGTTCAATTATTTTCTTTCCTTTGTTCCCACCTCTCCTTTTATCTCTCTTATATATTTATTGAATACTATCACACTTGAGTTTGAGCAAATAAATGAAATGAACATGTTATTGTTGGACCTTGAACAAACACTTTGAGGACAATTCTTGGGTAGTTACTTAACCAACTAAAATAGTAAATTAGGGACAATATTCAAAGAAATGTATATAGTTAAAAATTGAGGGAGATAGTGATATGGAATTCACATAATGTAAGCATTGCATCGATAATCCAAAAATATAGAGAACTATTCACATGCCACTTTGAGGTGGCAACCAATTAATCAAGCCCTAATACAATAATCACATAACCTTCGTGCTTTAAAAATAGTTTTATACTAGAAAAACCCTAACTACTTGTTAACCTATCATTAATGAGTATGAACCAATCATTGGAATGAACTTAGTTAAAAATACCCACAAACTACCTAATGGGTCTTATCCAAAGAAGATATATTTTTTTATGTTAACTAACTAACTGTAATGTCTCGTTTATCATTTTTCCTAATTTTCTCAGGAAATTGCTTAAAAAATTCTACCATAAACTTCTCCAAACAATTGCAAAACAAGAACTATGAAATTGTGGCAAAATTAAAATAACATTTCCAAATAAACCCAAAAATGCCACAATTGCAAATAACACAAGAAATGGAGGATTGAGCAGTTTATTTATTTACTAGAGCAATTACATATAAAGCTCTCGATAGAAATAACTGCAGTGATGGCCACAAAGTATTTTCTCCAACAATAAATCGGGCCTCCAAAATAGAACTAGAAATCAATAAGTTGCACTTGTGAATTACTGCCCAGAAATTCTACCGTTGCTACTACTAGATGTAAACTATGTTTTATGTCCTCAAATCTACTCTAAAAATTATACAAAATTAACTAGAGGATTCTTGCATCCAAATCTACTAAACCAAGAAAAACTGACTCAGAAAGCTCCAAAAAGTGTGAATTACCTAGAAAATACTATTGATGCTCCTGGAGTAGAACTAGAGTTTTTGCCGTAAAAAGTACTCCAAAAAATCTGAAATTTTAACCACGAACTCCTCTCACAAAACCTATAAAAACCCAGAAAAATCTTGGTCAAATTCCAGCTAACCCGGAAAAGCTCCAAATAGTTTGAAACTCCTAGCTACACAATTTTGCGCCCAACCAAAGATAAACCTATGAGAAATGACAAAAATCTCCTATAAATGGCTAAGAAATTATGTACAAATATACTCTGGAAAATAACTATCACTCCCAACTAAAACTTTTTAGCAAATACTAGCACCAAACACCAACAAAAACTCTGATCTCCAACCCTTGCATAGGCTCTATAAGAGAAAATTCGGCCTAGCTAAAAGATACAGGAACAACTCTGGAAAATGGTGACAAACTCCTCTAACAAATATAAAATCTCCTGCAATTACCCGAAACCTGCAATAGAAAGATGATGCTCCAAATAACATTTGGGGTTTGTCTTCTGCGCCTAGAAGTAACAATTTTTTGTGTGAATCTTCTACAATAAAATCCAATGAAAGTCCTGAAATAGACTCCCCAAAAGCATCACTAGGGAGACACACGAAGTTCTCTGAAATGAGGGTGGAATTTCCTCTTGGAAATTCCTTGTGATAAACAAAACTAGTTGACTTGGCTAAGCAGCTCAAGCAAACTCTCCAATTTTGAAATCAAATGCCAAAAATAGAATGATCAAAATGAGGCTCTAGCCTTTCTTTTATGGCTGCTTTCCCTTCCTCATGCAATGGTTCGACTTCTTGCACACTATGATTTGATACCAAGGTTTGATTTTCATTCTTGGTAATCTCCACAAATTATCTTCACTTTATTTTATTTCTTCTTTTCCTAAGTCCCAACCTTTGCCTTTTTCTCCAAAAATTCACTTAACATCTCCACAAGTTATTTCTCTTAAGTTTTATTTACCTAATACTATGTTAATCGCCAAAATTACAAAATTGAGAATTTCCTTGATGAAATTTCTAATTGGGGACATGACAATCCCCCCTCGCCAAAAATTGCTTGTCCTCAAGCAATGTTTGAACAAGTGCCCTCTCTGATTGTTGATCACCACTACAACTACTAGTAATACCAGTGCCAAATGTACCAATGAGTCATCCCCAATCTCAACACTATCCCGACATGAAGGAATCCCTCAATACTAGGATCCCAACCCATCCTAATAAATGTGAAGCATACCTTGCTCCACTCGTTATCCAACCAAATATAGGTACCAGAAGTCATCTGCATACTATCAATAAGTAGAGCATCATAATAATGTAGAACTCTATCCAACTCCCCATGAAGTTGTCTAATTGAGTAGTCCACCTCATGTACCCCAAGAGTAAACTCTATAAGACACAACATAATCCCTGTGGGGATGAAGTCTCTCCCACATGAACTTCCCCTAGTAGCCTCCTATTGACTAACCTTCCATGCTAGTGAAGTCCCCCACGCCAATAGAAAACCACTAAAACCCAATGGAAGATCTAAATGATCTCCCCCTATAGGAAGTAGATCACCCCTAAGGGTAGTTGAACCGTGAAATTCTGTGATTCGAGGATCCCATGCTAGTCCCAAAAGGGTACCACCATGTTGACACTGCACCACTTTGACTATGACATACTGGCCATCATGCTCAAACTGTATCCTCCTCTCCTGGGACCTAATGGAAAAAAATATGTGAAGACTAAGCTCATCTTGCACTTGCATCTCCATGATATCAATGTCTAGCCATCTACTACCAATCTCGGTTTGGAGCAGTAACAAGGAAAAATGGCCTTTCCATGTGATGAAGGCCTTAGTTCTCCCCCATATGTCAAACCAAGAGTGAGATGAGTCACTCTCTACCCTAATCCCACTCGTCACAAAATAGAGTGGCCAATCATCCAACTGAATCCCTGGATCCCATAACCATATCGAATGCGGAAAATTCCCGACAATTATTGGCACCAACTCATACCACGTCTCGTCCCTATATGCAATCAATATATGTACTCCATACATCCTGAATCAGTGTAGTGTGTGCAAGATTGCTTTGTGTCTACCATACCACACTATGAGATCTGTTATCCTGACTCCTGTAGGTGCTGCCCAAAACTGGTTGGAATCTAAACATCCACCTACAAGATGGATCCATCAACAACTGTATGTGCTCTTGACACATCAAATAATGTCTCACCCAACATGTGTCATGCATCCCCCTAAATGTGGGCTCAAGGGTGGAGCACATGCTACCCCTGCAGCAAATCGAACCATCCCCAAGCATGCACATACCAACTCGCACGCTGACCATATTCCATGGCTGGAAAGCCTCTCTACTAATGCGTTGTTTCCTATCCAACTATCTCATATGAACCTCGTGGGCCTTGTTGCTAGTGATGAGAGCATCAAGAGACAATATACAAGTCCCATGTGTCAGTGTGCAATGATGGAGACTGATGAAAGGAAGCTCACAGTTAGCCATGTGATCAACTCACTCTCTAAATCTCAATGTGCCAAATCTAATGGTGTTCCTGATGTCCCCTTCAAGAGATCTCTTTGGTGGAAACAATCCAACAACTTGTTGTGCATCATCATGCTATGTTGTACATAAATACCCACCCCTGCACTCCTTTGCATAATACTAAACTCTGAGGCACAACTTCGTGCACCAATGAATATCATCCCTCACTGTCGTACCACCTTGTACCATATGGAATCCCATACATGCCAATGCATCTGCCACTCCACTAGTAAACTTGATGTTGTGTAAGTCTCTCCTCCCACTCCATGGAGCAAATCCATGCACCACAACACACCACCATGCATTTACATGCTCACTTGCAAACCAGTGCTCGACATTGAATGCTCCTACACGCCACTGGATGCCATGATCTAAAGTTGAGATAGTACGCATCAGCCCGCACCCTACCGGTATCGCCACCTCCACTATCACATCACCATACCCTCTAATGTATGGGCCTCGCCTCTAAAATACCCTTGAGAGACATGAGAGGTGAATCCCCCTATGTACTAGTGGTGATGCCACCACTATGCTGCTCCTCCGTGACCATTTTTCCCCACATAACTAGGGAGAACAATCGACCCAATACAAGTCACTATCTGGCACCTTGCAAATGCCACCTCCTCTGAAAAACTCTTGTCGGAGTATGCTAATAATCCCGTGACTCCATGCACAGCCAACATGCGCAAACAACTCGTGGATTCTACCTTCTCCCCTACTAATCCAACTTGTCACTAATGTTGATGGAAATCCAAAAGTATGTGGATGCTCAATCACTGGATCCATCACACCGCTACTGCCCTCATGATCAGGAGCTCAAAATTTGCCAAAAATTCAAATTTGTAGGATGGCATGGAACCTGAGCAAACACATAGATTTCATCATCCTGAATCTGGTGCAACTCGTTTTGCGTGAAACGAACATCGTATGCTCCCATAAATGCGATCTGTTCACTTTGTCAAACAAGTAAAAAATTTGCAAATGGATGATAGGGATGTTGACTACGCATCTGTACTACCTAGGTGGAAAGGGGAATATTCTTGGAATATTATCATAATATTCTATTAAGTTGGCTTCATCTTATTGGTCCACGTGTTTTTGCATGGGCCAATGGGGAGGTGACACGTGGCTAAACCTAAGGCTACCACTGTCCTCCTAAGGGCACTGTAAAATTTGTGTGGCAGACAGGGCGGAGGCTAGGCTCGACCCTGCAACCTCCCATTCACAAACACAATAACTTACCAACACGCCCGCAGGTTTTTACTTAACAGTCTATGGAGGCAGGTTTTATTTAAATATTAATGCCGCCAAGGTTGGAGGGTCGGGCAGACTTAACCGCCCCCTATGTGAACACCAGAATCACCAGAGTTAACCATTTGTTGTGACCGCCAAGGTCACTGCCATCACCTGACTGCCAGAAAAACCACCCACATGTGATCACTCCCACGCAAACCACTAACGAATACTGTGATCGTCGAAGGGAGGGGGGTCAGCACCGAGGGCTAGCCCCTAGACGCATGGACCCCACATGACCAATCTTTTGGTTTTAAAGCCTCAACGGAAAAATTAACAGTCCTACAGATCCACCCGATTTTCAGTGAAAATGTCACTCAGTTAGAGCGTTTAGCGGGCGAAATTGTAGGATGATGCCCGATTTTGTGCAATTTGTAGAGAAAATAGTGGAGAAACTGGGAGAGATCATAACTTCTCCAGTTTTCGACCAAATTGGGTGCAAAAACAGGCTAGGTAGCCATTTCTGGACATTCTGGACTCATTGGAGCATGTTTCAGGATCAAAGGAGCCCTTCTAGATAGGTTTTTTTTTGTAGATTGAAGCCTATGGGTGCCATGGTCAACCAGCGCGTTGATTCAGTTTATGGAGGAGTTTGAAGATGGAGATGGCCTTGCAGGGGTTTTCCAGCCTCCATGTGCTTTCTGCAAGAACTATTACATCAGTGTTGTATATTTTATTCCTCTTTTCTTTATATGTGCTTTGGAGAAGAGACTTGTTGATGTACTTCAAGTGGATTGTTATACTATTGATGCTCTTTGAAGTTGGAGTATGGGGTCTTGGTGTAAGATGCCTATGTTTGCTGAAGGTTTATGTTGGATGTGGAACATGATTGTTCAGAGGTCTTTGTTTCAGCCGGCTGTATACCCCAGGAAGTTTGTACACCCGCCCACGCGGGGGGGACTTGTCCCCCCCGCGGGGGTCCGGGGGCCAGCGGTCCCCCGACAGGGACTCGGGGGAAGTGCCCTCGAAGCTAAAAAATAGATGTAAAATTGCCTTGTAAAAGTATAGTACTTTCTAGTCAATATGGGCCGTTCATTAGGCGGATGATCTGACGGTAGAACTTATGTTTACTTTAGGGTTTTTTGCCCTAGAAGGCAACCCCTCTCTTTGTATGAGGGTATTGTATTGAGTCTGTGTAATATATGTGTATTCTCCGAGCGAGACGCAGAGAGGTGAGACTGTGAGAGAAAACAAAGGATATTACAACGGATTTTCTGTAGGTTGTATCTCTTCATTTTGCTGGATAATAGAAAGAAAGGACTAGTTGTTCGGGGTGAACGTAGCCCAAACTAGGTGAACCATGTATATCTTTGTCTCTCTTGTTTTGTGAGTTTTCTGTGTTTATATTTCTGCAATATTTTATGTGTTCCATTGCTCCGTAATATATAATTTTCTAACAACTGGTATCAGAGCCAAAGGTCTATTTGGCTGATAAACTCGCAGGAAAGAAGGGTTCCTCGTTCGAGTGGGAGCAATGGCGGAAGATGGTAATTTTAGGGTCGAGAAATTTAACGGCCAAAACTTCTCACTGTGGAAGATGCAGATGGAAGATTATCTGTATTAGAAAGATCTATACCTACTATTGGGCAGAAAAACAAAGATGCCGACGGGTATTACAGATGAAGAATGGAACCTTCTCGATAGAAAGGCACTCGGAATAGTACGATTGTGCCTCGCAGCGTCGATTGCCTTCAACATTTCGAAGGAAACAATGACAGAGGGTTTGATTAAGGCATTGGAGAAACTATATGAAAAAACCCTCGGCCTCAAACAAGGTATTTCTTATGAAACAATTATTTAATATGAAGATGTCGGAAGGTGGATTTGTTGTAGACCATTTAAATGATTTTAATATTGTTACAAGTCAGTTATGTTCTATAGGGGTAAACTTTGATGATGAAGTTAGAGCTCTGTTATTCTTGTGCTCATTACCAGAAAGTTGGAATGGTTTAGTAATGGCCATTAGTAACTCTGTTTCTAGATCTAGTACTTTAAAGTTTGATGATGTTGTCGATGCTATCTTTAGCAAGGAAATGCAACGGAAAAGATTCGGTGAGACATCGGGTAATGCTTTGAATGCAGAGTCTAGGGGAAGAAAAATGGAAAGAGGAAAGAGCTCAGGATATCGCAATAAATCAAGGAAAGGCAGATCCAAGTCCAAATCGGGGATAGTGTGCTGGAAATGTGGAAAGAAAGGACACCTAAAGAAAGGCTGTAGATCTCGGAAGGGAAAAGAAGGAGATGCACATCAAGAAAACAATCATGAAGCAAATGTGACAAGTGAGGTGTTACAAGATGCTTGATTCTTTCTTTCAAAAATATTACTGATTCCTGGGTGGTAGATTCATGGGCCTCATTCCATGCCACACTTGATAAGAAATACTTTCATGACTATGTTCAAGGAGATTTTGGACAAGTTCGTTTGGGTGATGATAAACCCTATAAAATTGTTGGAATGGGTAAGGTTCTTGTAAAACTGTAGAATGGAAACCAATGGCTACTAAAGGAGGTAAAGCTTGTTCCAGATCTAAAGAAAAATATGATTTCAACAGGGTAGTTAGGCGGTGAAGGTTGTGTGACAACTTTTACAGATAAAGCTTGGAAGGTCACCAAAGGAGCCCTGGTAATATCCAAAGGTGAAGATGTTGGTACATTGTATTTATGCAATGGTATTTCTAACTCTGTTAATGCTTTAACTTCTAAAGGAGCAGATGCAGCATTATGGCATCATAGGCTTAGACACATGATTGAAAAGGGGATGAAGATTCTTCACTCAAGGAATTTGTTGCCGGGTTTGAAGAATGTTGATTTGGACTTCTGTGAGAATTTCATTTATGTAAAACAGAAGAGAGTCAGATTTCTCAGAGTTGGGAAAGAAAAGAAGAGCGAAAAATTAGTGCTTGTGCATACAGATGTATGGGGACCTACTTAGGTATTATCTCTCGATGGCTCTCGTTATTATGTTACTTTTATTGATGATGCAACTAGAAAAACTTGGATTTATTGTATTAATAATAAATCTGATGTATTTGATACTTTCAAGAAATGGAAAGCTTTGGTTGAGATTGAGACAGGAAATAAATTGAAGCGTCTTAGATCAGACAATGGAGGTGAATACTGCAGCAAAGAGTTTGATAGGTACTGTTCAGAGCATGGAATTCGCAGAGAGAAGACAGTTCCAAGAACACCACAAGAAAACGGTGTGTCAGAAAGGATGAACAGAACAATCATGGAGTGTGCAAGGTGCATGAGATTGCATGCAAGATTGCCTTTACAGTTTTGGGCAGATGCTGTAGATATTTTTGTTTATCTAATAAACAGAGGGCCTTCAATTTCCTTGCATGGTGGTGTTCTAGAGGAAGCATGGACAGGTAAAAAGGTAAACTACTCTTTTTTAAAGCCTTTTGGTTGTGAGGCCTTTGTCCATATTGATAAAGAAAATAGAACAAAGCTTGAGGCAAAGTTAAAGAAATGTACCTTTATTGGATATGGTGTTAATGATTTTGGTTATTGCTTATATGATTACGAAAATCACAAAATCATTAGGAGAAAAGAATCTGTAATATTCAACGAAAAGGTCTTCTCTAAGAATCAATTGTAGGAAAAGAAACAGGAAAAAGAAAACAATGAATACGTAGTTCTTGATGAAATCAAAGAAAAAGTAAAGGTGTCTGAAAATAATAATAATCAACAACCACAACAATAGAAACCACCACAACAACAACAGGCACTCCAAACACCTAAAAGTGATGTTAGAAGATCTACCAGGATAAGTAGACCCCCTGAACGATACTTTCCTTTATTATATTATTTATTGTTGACTGATTTTGGTGAACCTGAATGTTATGAAGAAGCAATGTAGGTTGAAAGTAGGAAGAAGTGGGAGGTAGCCATGGAAGAAGAGATGGACTCCTTAATGCATAACCAAAATTGGGACTTAGTCAGGTTGCGTGCAGGAAAAAATACATTGAAGAATAAATGGGTTTACAGGCTAAAGGAAGAAGATGGAGGAAAACAGAGGTACAAAGCTAGACTGGTGGTGAAGGGATTTTCTCAGAAGAAAGGTATTGATTTTGATGAAATATTTTCTCCTGTTGTTAAAATGACTTCAATCAGAACTATTTTAAGTCTAGTAGCAGTTGAATATTTGCATCTTGAGCAGTTAGATGTAAAGACATCCTTTCTCCATGGGGATTTGGAGGAAGAGATATATATGCAGCAGCCATAAGGATATGAAGTGAAAGGGAAGGAGAAACTAGTTTGCAGGTTGAAGAAGAGCTTGTATGGCTTAAAATAGGCTCCAAGGCAGTGGTATCTAAAATTTGACAAGTTTATGTTTGAACAAGGTTATACTAGATGTCACTCTGATCATTGTGTTTATCTAAAAAAGCAAAATGATGGCAGCTATATTATATTGTTATTGTATGTGGATGACATGCTTGTTGCAGGGTCTAACATGCAGGAAATAAATGTGCTCAAAAGAAAATTGGTAAATTCATTTGCAATGAAGGATTTGGGAGCTGCAAAACAAATCCTTAGTATGAGAATAACTAGAGACAGGAAAAATTGCAAATTAACATTGTCTCAGAATGAGTACATACAAAAGGTGTTGAAAAGATTTAATATGCACAATGCAAAACCAATTAGTACACCTTTTGCTAGCCATTTCAAAATTAGTAAGGAAATGCGCCCAAAGACCCAAGAAGACATGGATTATATGTCTAAAGTTCCATATGCATCAGCAGTTGGAAGCTTAACGTATGTAATGGTTTGCACAAGACCTGATATTGCACATGCAATGGGAGTTATAAGCAGGTACATGAACAATCCAAGAAAGAAACATTGGATGGCAGTGAAACGGATTCTCAGATATTTGAAAGGTACCACAAATCAAGCATTATGATTTGGTGGTTCAAACATTTCTCTACAGGGATAAGTTGATGCAGATATGGTAGGTGACAGAGATAACAGGAGGAGCACTGCAAGATATGTATTTACTGTTGGTGGAACAACTGTCAGTTGGGTTTCAAAAATCCAAAGTGTTGTTGCACTTTCAACAACAGAAGCAAAGTATGTTGCTGCTACAGAGGCTAGTAAAGAAATGATTTGGTTACAACAGAACAAGAATACACAAAATCTGCAATCAGAATAAGAATATCTTAAATAACACAGTTTATCTTTAATAGTACAGTTTGTACGATCAAAAATACACAAAATCTGCAACCAGAATAAGAATATCTTAAATAACACAGTTCATCTTTAATAATACAGTTTCTACAATCAAAATAAGAATAAGAATAAAATGCCTCTGGTAACACAATTTGCAATTTGTACAGTCAGAATAAGAATAAAGATGATGCCACTAGTAACACAGTTTGTACAATCGAATAAGAATGCGGATGCCTGTAGTAACACAGTTTGTCAAAGCATCTGCTGACATTTGAAAAGGGGGCAACATTTTACATCACTCGCATTTGTTTTATTTCGAGATCAAAGACTCGGCTGTGCATGGAGCTTTTCGCGAAACCCATTGAGCCAGGATTTCGATATACACAATTTGTATGACTGTTGTTCCACAGCCGTATCAAGACATAAGTCTTCCATTATATTTTATTTAGCCATAGTTTAAACCTTTGGTTTTTGCATATTTTTTTAATTTGAAATAACCTTTGGTTTTTGCATGATTTTTTAATTTGAAATAACTTTTTTTTGTTCACCTACACCCCTCTTTGATAACAAATCTATTTCCTTGTATAATTCCATGTATACATGGTGGAAGGCGATATTCCTGGAAGACAATGTCAACACCTTAATCCTTGCTTCTAGTTATGGACAGATGATAACTTAAGTGTTGCGTTATCATTTACCCAATCAATGCAAATTCTGGAATCTTCAAACATTGTTAAAAAGGGAGCAATTATTTTTGTGTGAGTCTTTGTACCATCTCCACTTTCCTAGAAAATTTTGTAACTGTGGTTCTCTAATAAATATATAATTCCTTCACTCCCACAGCGTAACAATTTTGAAGCGCCATCAAAATAAGCATTTGGAAGAGGATTAGCGAGTTCATGGGACTCGATCCTCCTAATAACTTTTTGTTTCTCCTCTTGACCAAACTCTATGAAGTAAGCAACTACTTGCACACAATTCAAAAGGGGATTAGCCATCTTCCCCTAAAAGATGTTTTAGTTTCTTCTTCTCCATATGAAACAATGGAAGTGCTTTATAAGCATGATGTCTAGTCATCCAATCCTGCAAACAATCACTAATCGAGGCCGAAACCCAAATTGAATTAATATCAAGAAGATGTGGTGCCCCTTCCCAAATCCTTTTAGCAAAAGGGCAAAGTAAGAATAAGTGTTGAATAGATTCCTCCTCAATTGAACACATGGCACATTTAAGAAGCACACTAATACCTCGCTCCTTCAGATTGTCCCATGTAATAATACAACCCCTCAGAAGGAACCAAGTAAATATTTTGAATTCCAATGGTGCTTTCCAAGTCCAGATCTTTTTGAACCACCACATTCTATCATCGTAGCCAAATGAGTTTGTAATAAAGCAATATGCATCCTTTTCTAATACCGCACTAGAAATACCTTTTCCATTCCACATCAAAGTGTCAGCATGTGAGGATAATGAGATTCCCGCCTGGTACAGGTCTTTTGCATATGTTTCCCATTGCATTGCCATATCTCCCTCTAGACCTATGTTTGATGCACTGACCCACTAAGGAATAAAAGAAAAAGAAACATTTTCCTTTATAATTTTACTTAAGAATAAAATATATTTTTCATGAAGAAATTGATATTTTGTGCATAAAACCTATAATTTCCTTTAGTCCCTTAAAAAGCATCCACTCCCACTCTTACCAATTAACCCCAACCAATACACAATTGTAACTTTTCGGAGATCCACAATTTGAATGCTAACATACTCCAAATGTATGATGGCCTTATCCTTTGATGTGCGTGTGAATGAATCCATTCATAAATCCCTATATTCTTATAATACTTGTCAAGAATGACTTCATGCCAAATGTCCAAAAAGCACCCTCCATAAATATTTGACTGCAATTTCCCACTAAACCATTCAAGGTTTTCTAGCCCCCATCGTTCATCCTACACAGGTCTAGTAATATCCCTTAGCTTGACAAGATGGATCTTTTTCTTCTCCTTTCAACCCAACCAAATGAAATTTTTTAAAGATAGTTTAACTTATCAATAATGCCTTTGGGATTTTTGGCAATGAACATCTAATATACAAACAGGTTTTGGAGGGAATCCCTTGCCAAAATCAGCCTACCACCATATGTTAGCCACCTCAATGTCCAACTTCCCAATTTGTTTTCAAATTATTGCACCAACCACCTCCAATCTAAAATATGGTATTTTCTGACCTTTCAAAAAAGCCCCAAGTAGGTAGAGGACCAAATAAAAATTTTAACAATAATTTTTTTCCTATATATAGATATATATGAAGTTGATATCCACATAAATTAGTTAATATAGATCTTCAAATAGTTTATTTAAATCTCTTGTTGAAATATTTTTGAAAAATATAAGATTTAAACATATGATTCACACTTTTTTTTCTAATTACTGTACAACATATTCATTTTTTTAATTATACCCGACATTATATTTGTATCTAAAACATAATTTTTAATTTTATTTTTTATTTTATAGGGGCTACTAGATTGTAGAATAAGACTCTTGGCTTAATTAAAGAGTTACAATTTTTAGAAAATTCATAGTTTGGAACTTGAAAGATATTGAAAATATTATTTTCTTGATATATATATATATATATATATATATATATATATATATAAACTATTTTTAATTATGATTTAAGTAATCTTTTGGATGTGTGTGGTTTATGTATTATAGTTTGATTGAAGAGTTATAATTTTTGGAAAGTTTGTAGTTTGGAAGTTGGAGTACAATGAGGGTTGTTATAATGAAAAAAATATCATAATAAAGTTATACCTTAGAGACATCTTTATAGTTCCATGATTTGTATTGTTTTATTTAATTATTTATAACTTAATTGTTATTATTGGTTTTATTCTTTTGTGTTTTAAATTAAGAACATAAATATTTCAATGTTTGTGCTGAAAACAAAATCATAGATACCATATTGTATATGGTTTCTAAATTTTTTTGGTTTGTGTTTAGGATCAACCTATGTAATAGTTAATGTGTTACACTAAAATTGGTTGTTAATTTTATAATTTTTGTTATGTTTGTAGCAAATTTGTGATTTTTTTAGTAAAAATATAATAATGCAAGGTTGTAGGTAGGTTCAATTGGAAGATTATATATGAGCACTATAAATTGGAATATATTATTGTAAAGTCTAGTTGGTCTCAACTACAAATAGTAGAACGTGTTAATATGATATCTTGTCTTCCTAGCATTTGGGTATTTTGGACTCTATTTCTTCTATGTTTGATCAATTTTTTTTTGGTATTGATTTTATGATTTGGTAGAGTGTTGAATATCTTGGTTTTTTGTATTAAGAGAAAATTATGGTTTGATTTGGGTTGTGTGAGAGAAAAATGCAAGTCCCTTCTAATCTTATGATCTCAAAATATTTAGTTTTGTCACACCTATAAGGAAAATAATAAGGATGTCACTTTATTATTTCAATTTGATATATACTTGACTTCCTTCAACTTGTGATGTTGTTGCACACCCTTATGAAGGATAAGATTGCATGCAATTTGAGAACGAGTAAACAATTGTTATTAAAATTGCCTAAAAAAATGTTACATATCAAAATGGTTCTTTTGGTATTCCCCTTAACAAATAGATTTTAAATAATGTATTATATTCATTGTAAGTTCAATTATTTTCTTTCCTTTGTTCCCACCTCTCCTTTTATCTCTCTTATATATTTATTGAATACTATCACACTTGAGTTTGAGCAAATAAATGAAATGAACATGTTATTGTTGACCTTGAACAAACACTTTGAGGACAATCCTTGGGTAGTTACTTAACAACCTAAAATAGTAAATTAGGGATAATATTCAAAGAAATGTATACAGTTAAAAATTGAGGGAGATAGTGATATGGAATTCACATAATGTAAGCATTGCATCGATAATCCAAAACTATAGAGAAATATTCACATGCCTCTTTGGGGTGGCAACCAATTAAGCAAACCCTAATACAATAATCACATAACCTTCGTGCTTTAAAAGTAGTTTTATACTAGAAAAACCCTAACTACTTGTTAACCTATCATTAATGAGTATGAACCAATTAGTGGAATGGACATAGTTAAAAATACCCACAAACTACCTAATGGGTCTTATCCAAAGAAGATATATTTTTTTATGTTAACTAACTAACTGTAATGTCTCGGTTTATAATTTTTCCTAATTTTCTTAGGAAATTGCTTAAAAAATTCTACCATAAACTTCTCCAAGCAATTGCAAAACAAGAACTATGAAATTGTGGCAAAATTAAAATAACATTTCCAAATAAACCCAAAAATGCCACAGTTGCAAATAACACAAGAAATGGAGGATTGAGCAGTTTATTTATTTACTAGAGCAATTACATATAAAGCTATCGATAGAAATAACTGCAGTGATGGCCACAAATTATTTTCTCCAACAATAAATCGGGCCTCCAAAATAGAACTAGAAATCAATAAGTTGCACTTGTGAATTACTGCCTAGAAATTCTACCATTGCTACTACTAGAGGTAAACTGTGTTTTATGTCCTCAAAGCTACTCTAAAAATTATACAAAATTAAATAGAGGCTTCTCGCATCCAAATCTACTAAACCCAGAAAAACTGACTCAAAAAGCTCCAAAAAGTGTGAATTACCTAGAAAATACTATTGATGCTCCTGGAGTAGAACTAGAGTTTCTGCCATAAAAAATACTCCAAAAATTCTGAAATTTTAACCATGAACTCCTCTCACAAAACCTATAAAAACCCAGAAAAATCTTGGGCAAATTCCAGCTAACCCGGAAAAGCTCCAAATAGTCTGAAACTCCTAGCTACACAGTTTTGCGCCCAACCAAAGATAAACCTATGAGAAATGATAAAAATCTCCTACAAATGGCTAAGAAATTATGCACAAATATACTCTGGAAAATAACTATCACTCCCAACTAAAACTTTTCAGCAAATACTAGCACCAAACACCAACAAAAACTCTGATCTCCAACCCTTGCATAGGCTCTATAAGAGAAAATTCGGCCTAGCTAAAAGATACAGGAACAACTCTAAAAAATGGTGCCAAACTCCTCTAACAAATATAAAATCTCCTGCAATTACCCGAAACCTGCAATAGAAAGATGATGCTCCAAATAACCTCTGGGGTTTGTCTTCTGCACCTAGAAATAACAATTTTTTGTGTGAATATTCTACAATAAACTCCAATGAAAGTCCTGAAATAGACTCCCCCAAAGCCTCACTAGGGAGACACACGAAGTTCTCTGAAATGAGGGTGGAATTTCCTCTTGGAAATTCCTTGTGCTAAACAACACTAGTTGACTTGGCTAAGCAGCTCAAGTAAACTCTCCAATTTTGAAATCAAATGCCAAAAATAGAATGATCAAAATGAGGCTCTAGCCTTTCTTTTATGGTTTCTTTCCCTTCCTCATGCAATGGTTCGATTTCTTTCACACTATGATTTGATACCAAGGTTTGATTTTCATTCTTGGTAATCTCCACAAATTATCTTCACTTTATTTTATTTTTTCTTTTCCTAAGTCCCAACCTTTGCCTTTTTCTCCAAATATTCACTTAACATCTCCACAAGTTATTTCTCCTAAGTTTTATTTACCTAATACTATGTTAATCGCCAAAATTACAAAATTGAGAATTTCCTTGATGAAATTTCTAATTGGGGATATGACAATCCCCCCTCGCCAAAAATTGCTTGTCCTCAAGCAATGTTTGAACAAGTGCCCTCTCTGATTGTTGATCACCACTACAACTACTAGTAATACCAGTGCCAAATGTAACAATGAGTCATCCCCAATCTCAGCACTATCCCGACATGAAGGAATCCCTCAATACTAGGATCCCAAGCCATCCTAATAAATGTGAAGCATACCTTGCTCCACTCGTTATCCAACCAAATATAGGTACCAGAAGTCATCTGCATACTATCAATAAGTAGAGCATCATAATAATGTAGAACTCTATCCAACTCCCCATGAAGCTGCCCTATTGAGTAGTCCACCTCATGTACCCCAAGAGTAAACTCTATAAGACACAACATAATCCCTGTGGGGATGAAGTCTCTCCCACATGAACTTCCCCTAGTATCCTCCTATTGACTAACCTTCCATGCTAGTGAAGTCCCCCACACCAATAGAAAACCACTAAAACCCAATGGAAGATCTAAATGATCTCCCCCTATAGGAAGTAGATCACCCCTAAGGGTAGTTGAACCATGAAATTCTGTGATTCCAGGATCCCATGCTAGTCCCAGAAGGGTACCACCATGTTGACACTGCACCACTCTGACTATGACATACTGGCCATCATGCTCAAACTGTATCCTCCTCTCCTGGGACCTAATGGAAAAAAATATGTGAAGACTAAGCTCATCCTGCACTTGCATCTCCATGATATCAATGTCTAGCCATCTACTACCAATCTCGGTTTGGAGCAGTAACAAGGAAAAATGGCCTTTCCATGTGATGAAGGCCTTGGTGCTCCCCCATATGTCAAACCAAGAGTGAGCTGAGTCACTCTCTACCCTGATCCTGCTCGTCACAAAATAGAGTGACCAATCATCCAACTGAATCCCTGGATCCCATAACCATATCGAATGAGGCAAATTCCCGACAATTATTGGCACCAACTCGTACCATGTCTCATCCCTGCATGCAATCAATATATGTACTCCATACATCTTGAATCAGTGTAGTGTGTGCAAGATTGCTTTGTGTCTACCATACCACACTATGAGATCTGTTATCCTGACTCCTGTAGGTGCTGCCCAAAACTGGTTGGAATCTAAACATCCACCTACAAGATGGATCCACCAACAACTGTATGTGCTCCTGACACATCACATAATGTCTCCCCCAACATGTGTCATGCATCCCCCTAAATGTGGGCTCAAGGGTGGAGCACATGCTATCCCTGTAGTAGATCGAACCATCCCCAAGCATGCACGTACCAACTCGCACCCTGACCATATTCCATGGCTGGAAAGCCTCTCTACTAATGCGTTGTTTCCTATCCAACTATCTCATATGAACCTCGTGGGCCTTGTTGCTAGTGATGAGAGCATCAAGAGACAATATACAAGTCCCATGTGTCAGTGTGAAATGATGGAGACTGATGAAAGGAAGCTCACGGTCAGCCATGTGATCAACTCACTCTCTAAATCTCAATGTGCCAAACCTAATGGTGTTCCTGATGTCCCCTTCAAGAGATCTCTCTGGTGGAAACAATCCAACAACTTGTTGTGCATCATCATGCTATGTTGTACATAAATACCCACCCCTGCACTCCTTTGCATAACACTAAACTCTGAGGCACAACTTCGTGCACCAATGAATATCAGCCCTCACTGTCGTACCACCTTGTACCATATGGAATCCCATATGTGCCAATGCATCTGCCACTCCACTAGTAAACTTGATGTTGTGTAATTCTCTCCTCCCACTCCATGGTGCAAATCCACGCACCACAACACACCACCATGCATTTACATGCTCACTTGCAAACCACTGCTCGACGTTGAATGCTCCTACAGGCCACTGGATGCCATGATCTAAAGTTGAGATAGTACGCATCACCATACCCTCTAAAGTATGGGCCTCACCTCCTCCACTATCGCATCACCATACCCTCTAATGTATGGGCCTCGCCTCTAAAATACCCTTGAGAGACATGAGAGGTGAATCCCCCTATGTACTAGTGGTGATGCCACCACTATGCTGCTCCTCCGTGACCATTTTTCCCCACATAACTAGGGAGAACGATCGACCCAATACAAGTCACTATCTAGCACCCTGCAAATGCCACCTCCTCTGAAAAGCTCTTGTCGGAGTATGCTAATAATCTCGTGACTCCATGCACAACCAACATGCGCAAACAACTCGTGGATTCTACCTTCTCCCCTACCAATCCAACTTGTCACTAATGTTGATGGAGATCCAAAAGTATGTGCATGCTCAGTTACTGGATCCATCACACCACCACTGCCCTCATGATCAGGAGCTCAAAATTTGCTAAAAATTCAAAGTTTTCAGGATGGCATGGAACCTGAACAAACGCGTAGATTTCGTCGTCCTGAATCTGGCGGAACTCGTTTTGCACGAAACGAACATTGTATGATCCCATAAATGGGATATGTTCACTTTGTCAAACAGGTAAAAAATTTGCCAATGGATGATAGGGATGTTGACTGCGCATCTGTACTGCCTAGGTGGAAAGGGGAATATTCTTGGAATATTATCAAAATATTCTATTAAGTTGGCTTCATCTTATTGGTCCACGTGTTTTTGTATGGGCCAATGAGGAGGTGACACGTGGCTAAGCCTAAGGCCGCCACGTGTCCTCCTAAGGGCATTGTAAAATTTGTATGGCAGACAAGGCGGAGGCTAGGCTCGACCCCGCAACCTCCCATTCACAAACACAATAACTTACCAACACGCCCGCATGTTTTTACTTAACATTCTATGGAGGCAGGTTTTATTTAAATATTAATGCCGCCAAGGTTGGAGGGTCAGGCAGACTTAACCGCCCCCTATGTGAACACCAGAATCGCCAAAGTTAACTGTTTGTTATGACCGCCAAGGTCACTGCCATCACCTGACTACCAGAAAAACCACCCACATGTGATCACTCCCACGCAAACCACTAACGGTTACTATGACCGTCGAAGGGAGGGGGGTCAGCGTCGAGGGCTAGCCCCTAGATGCATGAACCCCACATGACCAATCTTTTGGCTTTAAAGCCTCAGCGGAAAAATTAACGGTCCTACAGATCCGCTTGATTTTCGGCGAAAATGTCGCTCAGTTAGAGCGTTTAGCGGGAGAAATTGTAGGATGATGCCCGATTTTGTGCAATTTGTAGAGCAAATAGTGGAGAAACTAGGAGAGATCATAACTTCTCCAGTTTTCGACCAAATTGGGTGCAAAAAAAGGCTAGGTAGCCATTTTTGGACATTCTGGACTCATTGGAGCATGTTTCAGGATCAAAGGAGCCCTTCTAGATAGGTTTTTTGTAGATTTAAGCCTATGGGTGCCATGGTCAACCAGCGTGTTGATTCAGTTTATGGAGGAGTTTGAAGATGGAGATGGCCTTGCAGGGGTTTCCCAGCCTCCATGTGCTTTCTGCAAGAACTATTACATCAGTGTTGTATCTTTTATTCCTCTTTTCTCTATATGTGCTTTGGAGAAGAGACTTGTTGATGTACCTCAAGTGGATTGTTGTACTATTGATGCTCTTTGAAGTTGGAGTACAGGGTCTTGGTGTAAGATGCCTATGTTTGTTGAAGGTTTATGTTGGATGTGGAGCATGATTGTTTAGAGGTCTTTGTTTCAGCCGGATTTATACCCCAGGAAGTTTGTACACCCGTCCACGAGGGGGGGACTTATCCCCCCCGTGGGGGTTCGAGGGGGTCGATCCCCCCCTGCTGGGGGGTCCGAGGGCCAGCGGTCCCCCGGCAGGGACTCGGGGCCAGCGCCCTCGAAGCTAAAAAACAGATGTAAAATTTCCTTATAAAAGTATAGTAATTTCTAGTCAATCTGGGCCGTTCATTAGGCGGATGATCTGACGGTAGAACTTATGTTTACTTTAGGGTTTTTTGCCCTAGAAGGCAACCCCTCTCTTTGTATGAGGGTATTGTATTGAGTCTGTGTAATATATGTGTATTCTCCGAGCGAGAAGCAGAGAGGTGAGACTGTGAGAGAAAACAGAGGATATTACAGCGGATCTACTGTAGGTTGTATCTCTTCATTTTGTTGGATAATAGAAAGAAAGGACTGGTTGTTCGGGGTGGATGTAGCCCAAACTGGGTGAACCATGTATATCTATGTCTCTCTTGTTTTATGCATTTTCTGTGTTTATATTTCTGCACTATTTTATGTGTTCCATTGCTCCGTAATATATAATTTTCTAACAACTGGTATCAGAGTCGAAGGTCTATTTGGCTGATAAACTCGCAGGAAAGAAGGGTTCCTCGTTCGAGTGGGAGCAATGGCGGAAGATGGTAAGTTTAGGGTCGAGAAATTTAACGGCCAAAACTTCTCGCTGTGGAAGATGCAGATGGAAGATTATCTGTATCAGAAAGATCTATACCTACCATTAGGCGGTAAAACAAAGATGCTGACAGGTATGACAGATGAAGAATGGAACCTTCTCGATAGAAAGGCACTCAGAACAGTATGGTTGTGCCTCGCAGCATCGTTTGCCTTCAACATTTCGAAGGAAACAATGACAGAGGGTTTGATTAAGGCGTTGGAGAAACTATATGAAAAACCCTCGGCCTCAAACAAGGTATTTCTTATGAAACGGTTATTTAATATGAGGATGTCGGAAGGTGGATCTGTTGCAGACCATTTAAATGATTCTAATACTGTTACAAGTCAATTATGTTCTGTAGGGGTAAACTTTGATGATGAAGTTAGAGCTCTGTTATTCTTGTGCTCATTACCAGAAATTTGAAATGGTTTAGTAATGGCCATTAGTAACTCTGTTTCTGGATCTAGTACTTTAAAGTTTGATGATGTTGTCGATGCTATCCTTAGCAAGGAAATGCAATGGAAAAGCTCCGATGAGACATCAGGTAATGATTTGAATGCAGAGTCTAGGGGAAGAAAAATGGAAAGAGGAAAGAGCTCAGGATATCGCAGTAAATCAAGGAAAGGCAGATCCAAGTCCAGATCGGGGATAGTGTGCTAGAAATGTGGAAAGAAAGGACACCTAAAGAAAGACTATAGATCTCGGAAGGAAAAAGAAGGAGATGCACAACAAGAAAACAATCATGAAGCAAATGTGACAAGTGAGGTGTTGCAAGATGCTTTGATTCTTTCTTTTGAAAATATTATTGATTCCTGGGTGGCAGATTCAGGGGCCTCATTCCATGCCACACTTGATAAGAAATACTTTCATGAATATGTTCAAGGAGATTTTGGACAAGTTCGTTTGGGTGATGATAAACCCTATAAAATTGTTGGAATGGGTAAGGTTCTTGTAAAACTGTAGAATGGAAACGAATGGATACTAAAGGAGGTAAAGCATGTTCCAGATCTAAAGAAAAATCTGATTTCGACAGGGTAGTTAGGCGGTGAAGGTTGTGTGACAACTTTCACAGATAAATCTTGGAAGGTCACCAAAGGAGCTCTGGTAATAGAAAAAGGTGAAAAGGTTGGTACATTGTATTTATGCAATGGTATTTCTAACTCTGTTAATGCTTTAACTTCCAAAGGAGCAGATGCAGCATTATGGCATCATAAGCTTGGACACATGAGTGAAAAGGGGATGAAGATTCTTCACTCAAGGAATTTGTTGCCGGGTTTGAAGAATGTTGATTTGGACTTCTGTGAGAATTGCATTTATGGAAAACAGAAGAGACTCAGATTTCTCAGAGTTGGGAAAGAAAAGAAGAGCGAA
Organism: Pinus tabuliformis; assembly: GCA_031772625.1. Lineage (NCBI taxonomy): Eukaryota > Viridiplantae > Streptophyta > Pinopsida > Pinales > Pinaceae > Pinus > Pinus tabuliformis. The sequence goes on along the minus strand of CM062810.1, from coordinate 933,545,800 downwards.
AAATTAGAGCTTGTGCATACAGATGTATGGGGACCTACTCAGGTATCATCTCTCAGTGGCTCTCATTATTATGTTACTTTTATTTATGATGCAACTAGAAAAACTTGGATTTATTGTATTAATAATAAATTTGATGTATTTGATACTTTCAAGAAATGGAAAGCTTTGGTTGAGATTGAGACAAGAAAGAAATTGAAGTGTCTTAGATCAGACAATGGAGGTGAATATTGCAGCAAAGAGTTTGATAGGTATTGTTCAGAGCATGGAATTCACAGAGAGAAGACAGTTCCAAGAACACCACAAGAAAACTGTGTGTCAGAAAGGATGAACAGAACAATCATGGAGCATGCAAGGTGCATGAGATTGCATGCAAGATTGCCTTTACAGTTTTGGGTAGATGTTGTAGATACTACTGTTTATCTAATAAACAGAGGGCCTTCAATTTCCTTGCATGGTGGTGTTCCAAAGGAAGCATGGACAGGTAAAAGGGTAAACTACTCCTTTTTAAAGCCTTTTGGTTGTGAGGCCTTTGTCCATATTGATAAAGAAAATAGAACAAAGCTTGAGGCAAAGTTAAAGAAATGTACCTTTATTGGATATGGTGTTAATGATTTTGGTTATCGCTTATATGATTATGAAAATCACAAAATCATTAAGAGCAAAGATGTAATATTCAATGAAAAGGTCTTGTACAAGAATCAGTTGCAGGAAAAAAAACAGGAAAAAGAAAACAAGGAATACCCAGTTCTTGATGAAATCACTGAAAAAGTAAAGGTGCTTGGAAATAATAATAATCAACAACCACAACAATAGCAACCACCACAACAGCAACAGGCACCCCAAACACTTAAAAATGGTGTTAGAAGATCTACTAGGATAAGTAGACCCCCTGAACGATACTCTCCTTCATTATATTATTTATTGTTGACTGATTCTGGTGAACCCGAATGTTATGAAGAAGCAATGCAGGTTGAAAGTAGGAAGAAGTGGGAGGTAGCCATGGAAGAAGAGATGGACTCCTTAATGCATAACCAAACTTGGGACTTAGTCAGGTTGCCTGCAGGAAAAACTACATTGAAGAATAAATGGGTTTACAGGCTAAAGGAAGAAGATGGAGGAAAATAGAGGTACAAAGCTAGACTTGTGGTGAAGGGGTTTGCTCAGAAGAAAGGTATTGATTTTGATGAAATATTTTCTCCTGTTGTTAAAATTACTTCAATCAGAACTATTTTAAGTCTAGTAGCAGTTGAAGGTTTGCATCTTGAGCAGTTAGATGTAAAGACAACCTTTCTCCATGGGGATTTGGAGGAAGATATATATATGCAACAGCCACAAGGATATGAAGTGAAAGGGAAGGAGAAACTAGTGTGCAGGTTGAAGAAGAGCTTGTATGGCTTAAAACAGGCTCCAAGGCAGTGGTATCTAAAATTTGACAAGTTTATGTCTGAACAAGATTATACTAGATGTCACTCTGATCATTGTGTTTATCTAAAAAAGCAAAATGATGGCATCTATATTATATTGTTATTGTATGTGGATGACATGCTTGTTGCAGGGTCTAACATGCGGGAAATAAATGTGCTCAAAAGAAAATTGGTAAATTCATTTGCAATGAAGGATTTGGGAGATGCAAAACAAATCCTTAGTATGAGAATAACTAGAGACAGGAAAAATCGCAAATTAACATTGTCTCAGAATGAGTACATACAAAAGGCGTTGAAAATATTTAATATGCACAATGCAAAACTAGTTAGTACACCTTTTTCTAGCCATTTCAAACTTAGTAAGGAAATGTGCCCAAAGACCCAAGAAGACATGGATTATATGTCTAAAGTTCCATATGCATTAGTTGTTGGAAGCTTAATGTATGCAATGGTTTGCACAAGACCAGATATTGCACATGTAATGGGAGTTGTAAGCAGGTACATGAACAATCCAGGAAAGAAACATTGGATGGCAGTGAAATGGATTCTCAGATATTTGAAAGGTACCACAAATCAAGCATTATGCTTTGGTGGTTCAAACATTTCTCTACAGGGATATGTTGATGCAGATATGGCAGGTGATAGAGATAACAGGAGGAGCACTACAGGATATGTATTTACTATTGGTGGAACAACTGTCAGTTGGGTTTCAAAAATCCAAAGTGTTGTTGCAATTTCAACAACAGAAGCAGAGTATGTTGCTGCTACAGAGGCTAGTAAAGAAATGATTTGGTTACAAAGGTTTATGGGTGAATTGGGTAAGGAGCATGATATGGGCACGTTATACAATGATAGTCAAAGTGCCATTCATCTTGCAAAGAACTCAGCATTTCATTCTAGGACTAAACACATACAGCTCAAGTACCATTTCATACGATTAGTGTTGGAAGATGGAGAGTTGAAGTTGGAAAAGATACACACCAGCCATAATCCTGCAGATATGCTAACAAAAGTTGTAACCAGGGAGAAACTGAGAATATGCTCAGTTTCAATTGGTCTTCAAGGATGACGATGAAGATGAGATACAGCCAGGTCCAAAGAGGAGTCATTGTCCACCAAATGAAACAGCGGTGGAGTTGCTACAATCATTCTCTAGGTGGGAGATTGTTGGATGTGGGGCATGATTGTTCAAAGGTTTTTGTTTCAACCGGATGTATACCCCAGGAAGTTTGTACACCCCTCCACGTGGGGGGGTGCGTCCGGGGGGGCCGATCCCCCCCTGCTGGGGGGTCTGGGGGCCAGTGGTCCCCCAGCGGGGGCTTGGGGGCAGTGCCCTCGAAGCTAAAAAACAGATGTAAAATTTCCTTGTAAAAGTATAGTAATTTCTAGTCAATCTGGACCGTTCATTAGGAAAATGATCTGACGGTAGAACTTATGTTTACTTTAGGGTTTTTTGCCCTAGAAGGCAACCCCTCTCTTTGTATGAGGGCATTGTATTGAGTCTATGTAATATATGTGTATTCTCTGAGCGAGAAGCAGAGAGGTGAGACTGTGAGAGAAAACAGAGGATATTACAGCGGATCTACTGTAGGTTGTGTCTCTTCATTTTGCTGGATAATAGAAAGGAAGGACTGGTTGTTCGGGGTGTACGTAGCCCAAACTGGGTGAACCACGTATATCTATGTCTCTCTTGTTTTATGCGTTTTCTGTGTTTATATTTCTGCAATATTTTATGTGTTCCATTGCTCCGTAATATATAATTTTCTAACAGTTTACATGTTTGACCGTAGGTTAACATGTGTGTGGAGTGATAACTCTTGTAGAAGTTGTTTCTTTGAAGGAGAAACTAACCATTCCATTTCATCACTTTATGTACTCTTCTTTTTCTAAACATTGAGCATAATGAGAAGGGGTCATGCCATTAAGGATGATCCAAGGAGATGTAGCCCAGGAGGGGTGAAATCCTTTAACAATGGCTAGTGTATTATTGATTGATGCATGCTTCCATTCAGTGTTTTGATTTCATGTTTAAAGTTTTTCTTGAAATTAACTTAAGAAAACACACATAAAAACTCATGCTTTTACTTGATATTTTGGAGTACAAACCTCAAGTACATTTTTGTATTCTGATGAGGATCTTAACATAAAAATCTAATATTCCACATTCATATCAATTTGGTATCATAGCACTACTTTGCATTGTGCAAGGAGGAATTGAATGTTGTTTGCAAGTTAATGTGTTTTGAAGCTCAAGTGAGGAGAAGGTTTCAGAAAGGAGGGCAAGATTGTTACAATCTTTACCACCAGTCCTACCTCAAGTTGCAGTAGAAGCTTCAAAAAAAGCATGTCTCAAGGAGGAGAGCCTGCAAGAATGTCAGAGGATGTGAAGGCTTTTATAAAGGATTTCTTAGAAATGGCAGAAATGGTGAAAGTTCTCTATGAAGAGAGGAATACCAAATTGCAAGGTGAAAGCTCTAGACCTCCAAGAGGAGAATTTTCTCCAAGGGAAGAAGGTAAAAAGAATGGTGATAAAACACCATATTCTCCACAATATTCATGTTTTTCTAAAACTCTTATGCAAGATGCTAGTGTAGAAAGTCCCTCAGAGAAGGTAGATGGACAAGTTTGTACCTTTCATCCACATGATATGGAGGACGAGGTTCTATCAGCACCCAAATTCAAGGAGTTGAAAGAAGAGAGCCAAAGAGTCCAAGAGGACAATTCTAGAATCAAAAGAGAGTTTGAAAACATCTTTGTATATCAATCAAAAGATGAGGCAAATGGTAAGAATTTACATGCTTCTTCTTTACATGAAAGTGTTGATGTAAATTCATTTTCAGCCTTTGAAAAACATATTAAAGGCATTGGATCCAAGCTCTTGACCAAGATGGGTTACAAGGGAGGAGGCCTTGGAGTGAACCATCAAGGCATTAAAAATCCAATTGAGGCAAAGGAGAGGCCTAAATATGAAGGCTTAGGCTATGTTGCAAAAGAAGAATGGTCTTCTAGTGACAACTCATGGGTATCATGTTCCTTTTGCCATAAAAGAGGACATGAGGAGGCAAGATGTTGGGATTTGCATCCAGAATTGGTACCCACTTGGTTCCTCAAGAATAAGGAGGAATTGAAGTGAAAAAAATCTCCAAAGAGAGATGAAAAAGTTGAAGAAGAAACAAAGCTAAGTTCTTCTTTCCATGCAAGTTCCTCATGCAAGAAGCGTAAGCCAAAGGACAACAAAAAGAGGTATAATCGTCTTGTTAATTCAAATGCTTTTCATAATGGAAAACAACATGTTGAGGAATGTGTTTCCATGCACCTTTTTCCTTTCATCTAACCATTGTGTAGATAAGTGCGATAAAAGGAAAGCAATCATCAAGAAGATGTTTATGTCTAATGGAATTGAGACCGAAAAGAAAAAATCTCATCCAAGGTTAAAGACATGTGAGCCAAGAGAAGCTCAAAATAACTTTTGCACACACTGCAATATCAGTGGGCATTGGGTCGAGAAGTGTTGGAAATTGTTTCCACAACTTCATCCTAGCAAGGGAAAGCAAATTATGCAAGCACCATAAGAGGAAGCGACAAAAGAAAAAGTGGCGCAAGATGCAACCATCCCTGAAGCAGCTTCAAAAGAAGAAAAAGTTCAAATAGAGGGTTCATTTACCTAGTTGGGTAAGAAATGGGCAGACTATTTGTCTAGCTGAAGTTTGTAAATCTTTGTTTTGCACTAGTTGCATATCCCCATAGTTGGGAAATTTGTAAAAGTGATGTTCATAAATAAATCACTTATATGCAACAATGTTTTCTTTGGCATTATTATGCTAGTTTGGCTTGTTGATAGTCAATTTGAATGGAAAATTTGGGAGTCAATTTTATTCCATCTTGTAAAATGCATTTCTATTTGTAGTATAAGAAAGCATTTTAAAATTGTTGTATGAGTATTTGCAGCACATTCTGTATGTTACAAATGTGTTAAGCACTCAATTTATACAAGTATTCACAATGTGAAACTTGTTTTAGTTCATTTGTCAAAGTCTTTTGGGATCTTATCCTTGATAAGGATTTTGCAGAAGAGCGCCATGGAATTCTTCTTAGGAAGGATGTTGCTTTGAATGGCCATAGTGACATGGACAAGCCGGGAAGAACATTGGACTTGAATTCTTTGGTCAGGTTATATTTCAAGTTTAGCTTGAGAAAGAGCTAAGACAAGTACAAGTCAAGACACTACAATCATCGATTGGATTGAGTTTGGAAAAGTGAAGGAACTGTACCGTCAAATGTTGAACAATTGAAAGTGAACTTTTGGGGACCAAAAGTTTTCAGTGAGGAAGAGTGATCAGGAGCTCAAAATTTGCCAAAAAATAAAAGTTGTTAGAATGGCATGGATCCTAAAATACTGTGTAGATCTCGTTGTCTTGAATCTGACGCAAGTCTTTTCGTGCGAAACGAACACTGTATTCTCCCAGAAACGCGATATGTTCACTTTGTCAAACATGTAAAACATTTGCAGGTGGTTGATAGGGATGCTGACTGGGCATCCGTACCGACTAGGTGGAAAGGGGAATATTATTGGAATATTCCTAGAATATTCTTGAAATATTCCTAAAATATTCTTGGAATATTCCTAAAATATTCTCAAAATATTCTTTTGAGTTGGCTTCATCTTATTAGTCCATGTGTTTTTTTATGGGCCAATCAGGAGGTGACATGTGGCTAAACATTAGGCCGCCACGTGTCTTCCTAAGGGCATAGTAAAATTTGTATGGCGGATAGGGTGGAGGCCGTGCTTGACCCCACGACCTCCCATTCACAAACACAGCGACTTACCAACGCGCCCATAGGTTGTTACTTAATAGCCTATGGAGGCGGCTTTTATTTAAAGATTAATGCTGCCAAGGTTGGGGGGTTGGGCAGAGTTAATCACGCCTCATGTGAACACCAAAACCACTAGATTTAACAGTTTGTTGTGACCACTAAGGACACCGCCACCACCTAACTGCCAGACAAACCACCCACATGTGATCACTCCTACGCAAACCGCTAACAATTACTGTGACCATCGGAGGAAGGGGGGCTAGCGCCGGGGGCTAGCCCCTGGGCGCATGGACCCCATATGAGAAATATTTTGGTTTTAAGGCCTCAGCGGAAAAATTAATGGTCCTACAAATCCACCTAATTTTTGGTGAAAATGTCACTTAGTTAGAGTGCTTGGCAGGGGAAATTGTAGGATGATGCCAAATTTTGTGCAATTTGTAGAGCGAATAGTGGAGAAACTAGGAGGGGTCATAACTTCTCTAGTTTTTGACCAAATTGGGTGCAAAAAGAGGCTAGGTAGCAATTTTTGGACATTCTAGACTCATTGGAATAGGTTTCATGATCAAAGGAGCACTTCTAGATAGGCCTCTTGTAGATTGAATCCTGTGGGTGCCATGGTCAACCAGAGTGTTGATTTAGTTTATGGAGGGGTTTGAAGATGGAGATAACCTTGCAGGGGTTTTCCAGCCTCCATGTGCTTTCTGAAACAACTATTACATCAGTTTTGTAGCTTTTATTCCTCTTTTCTCTATATGGGTTTTGGAGAAGAGACTTGTTTATGTACTTCAAGTGGATTGTGGTACTGTTGATGCTCTTTGAAGTTGGAGTATGGGGTCTTGGTGTAAGATGCCTATGTTTTTTAAAAGTTTACATGTTTGACTATAGGTTAACATGTGTATGGAGTGATAACTCTTGCAGAAGTTGTTTCTTTGAAGGAGAAACTAACCATTCCATTTCAACACTTTATGTACTCTTATTTTTCTAAACATTGAGCATAATGAGAAGGGGTCATGCCATTAGAGTTGATCCAAGGAGATGTAGCCCAGGAGGGGTGAACTCCTTTAATAATGGCTGGTGTATTACTGATTGATGCATGCTTCCATTCAGTGTTTTGATTTCATGTTTAAAATTTTTCATGAAATTAACTTAAGAAAACACACATAAAAGATCATGCTTTTACTTTCTATTTTGGAGTACAAACCTCAAACATATTTTTGTATTCTAATGAGGATCTTAGCATAGAAATCTAATATTCCACATTCAGATCACCTAACCAGCCACATCCATGATGTGGTGGATAATTCCACTTAGATCCCAACAACCGCTATCTTGCATCTCAAGTATATGGTAGGAAGCCCGACCTGGATTCCAATGCCAACCTGGGCCTCCAACATCCCCAATGTCTAGAAGCTCCTATTGAGCTTTGCTCTTGACTACCACCATATCCATAAATCTAAATCTAGCCCACTCCATCAAGTACCAACTCAAAATATCACGCCATCCAACCCCAATGGCATGGTTTAACACATGTGTACCCATACGCACAACAACTCTAACCTACGAATGTTGTACCCTACGCAACTCATGTTGTCTCATCTCACAATCTCGATTAACACATGAGATTTGTTTAGGTAACTCTGCCTCCCTCTCACCAATGTGCAGAGGTAACCTATTATTGTTGCAAGCCCCATCTACATATGCTTGAAGATGGCTACTCTGATGCTCCAATGTGTACTCCTCTAGTTGAGTCGCTAGGGAATCCAACCGTTCCCCAACATGAGTCAGCTTGGTTGTTGTCTCAGCACAAGCTACTCTTATGCCATCTAGCTCCTCGTTCTACTACAGAATGGTCTCTCGAACTTTTGTGGCTTTCCTTTTCAATGCTAGAAGGTCAGACTGGAGTTACCGAAACTATTGTGTGTGGCTATCATTTGTAAACTCAGTCACAACATTAGATACCTCTGTGTCTCCTGGCACCTCATCAGCTAGGGATATGTCTCATGGCACCTCACCAATGGTGGGTAACTCTATGTCCCTTGACACCTCATCAATGGGTGTATGATCAACCATCTCCACCAATGTGTCAATCGAGGATACCGAAGGAAACTCCAACAAGGGTGGCTCCTATGTCACATTGGGTCAACCTCCTCCTCTAGTTCACTGTCAGTGTACCTTCACGCTATGCCCCATGATAGGAAGTAAGATCTCTTCATGGTCCCATAATCTAAACGCTCTCGTTCTGTCCACACCTCTTGAGGAGCTATAGTGCCCCGATCTCGTTGACTTTTCCCACATGGTGTAAGTGGCTTCATTCTAGTGTCATGCACGACTCTAGTGCCTCTGTTATAAGGATGAAGATAGTTCGGTTTTATTCCTTTACTGATACACAATTAGGTTAACATCTCTATCATCTCTTCATTGTTTCTAAGGAATTCCTCCATGATTTCCTGTGTAATCCTCCCCTTTTCTGCCATTGTAATATCCACAAATTTTACCAATCACTGTGCATGCATGCCTACACCTCCATGATCTTACTAGCTTCCCCACAGTTGGCCAATGTCATGCTCTAATACCACTATAATGTCCCTATTTATAATTTCTCCTAATTTTCTCGGGAAATTGCTTAAAAATTTCTACCATAAACTTCTCCAAGGAATTGCAGAACAAGAACTATAAAATTGTGGCAAAATTAAAATAACATTTCCAAATAAACCCAGAAATGCCACAATTGCAAATAACACAAGAAAGAGAGAATTGATCAATTTATTTATTTACTAGAACAATTACATATAAAACTATCAATAGAAATAACTATAGTGATGGACACAAAACATCTGCTTTGATAATTAATCGGGCCACCAAAATAGAACTAGAAATCAATAAGTTGCACTTGTGGATTACTACCCAGAAATTCTACTCTTGCTGCTGCTGGAAATGAACTGTGATTTATGCCCTCAAATCTGCTCTAAAAATTCTATAAAATTAACTAGAGGATCCTTGCACCCAAATATACTAAACCTAGAAAAATATTGGGCTAATTCCAGCTGATTTAGAAAGCTCCAAAAAGTGTGGATTACCCAGAAAATACTGTTGTTGCTTCCATAGAAGAACTGGAGTTTCTTCGCTCAAAACTACTCCAAAATTATGAAATTTTAACCATGAACTCCTCTCACAAAACCCAGAAAATTCTTGGGAAAATTCTAGCTGGTACAAAAAAACCCAAATAGTGAAAAACTCCGAGCTACATAGCTTTGCGCCCAACCAAAGAGAAACCCCTGAGAAATGATAAAACTCTCCTGCAAATGGCTAAGAAATTATGCACAAATATCCTCTGGCAAATAGCTATCACTCCCAACTAAAAACTGTCAGCAAATACCAGCACCAAACAATAACAAAAACTTTGTTCTCTAACCCCTACACAGGCTCTATAAGAGAAAATTCGGCCTAGCTAAAAGATACAAGAAAAACTCTAAAAAATGGTGCCAAAGTCCTCCTCTAACCAATAGAAAATCTCTTGCAAATGCCTGGAACCTGCAATAGAAAGATGATGCTCTAAATAACATCTGGGGTTTGTCTTTTGCACCCAGAAATAACAAATTTCTATGTGAATTTTCTACAATAAAATCCAATGGAAGTCCTAAAATAGACTCCCCCAAAGCCTCACTAGGGAAACACTCGAAGTTCTACGAAATGAGGGTGGAATTTCCAGTTGGAAATTCCTTGTGCTAAACAACACTAGTTGGCTTGGCTAAGCAGCTTAAGAAAACTCTCCAATTCTAAAATCAAATGCCGAAAATAAAATGATCAAAATGAGGTTCTAGCCTTTCTTTTATTGGTGCCTTCCATTCCTCATACCATGGTTTGATTTATTCACATTGTGATTTGATACCATGGTTTAATACTTCCTATGGTTCAATTTCCATTCTTTGTAATCTCCACAACTTATCTTCACTTTAATTTTTCTTCTTTTCCTAAGTCCTAACCTTTGCCTTTTTCTCCAAAATATCACTTAACATCTCCACAACTTATTTCTCCTAAGATTTATTTATCCAATACTATGTTAATCACCAAAATTACAAAATTGAGAATTTACTTGATGAAATTTCTAATTGATGACATGACACTAACTCTTAAGTACCCTGAAGTAGAAAGGTTAAGGTAGATCCCTAACATGCCCCCCCTTCAAAAGTAAAATTATCTTCAAGGCTAAAGTTGTGTAATTGTTGTAAAATTACTATTGGTTTCTAGGTGGCATCTTCAATGTCCATATCCTTTCATTATATTAGGACTTCACAAATAGTGTGATGTCATAGTTGGTGCTCTCTTGTGAGAATGTTTCCTCTATCTATAACCAAATGGAACCTTCTTCATTAAGTTTGAGAATGATGGTATGAACTTAGTAATTCAAGTCAACAAGCTCCTTTGGAGCTAGACATTAGATCTTGGAGTGGACAGGGAAATCCATTGTCTAAGAAACTTATCCAATGCATTGGAGGATTGGCCCTTTTCTTTGAGAGAGGTCTATTTATAGGGTTGAAGGAAATGAAAGCATTGCTTCCCTTATTTAAAAGAAACATCAACATAATGCAGACTTACCTTTCGAGCCAAAATCAAATTGTTTGTAAGTGTGTGGAGAATGGTGGATCTACTGTTAAGTGTATGAACCACTTCCTCTTGAAAGTGATTGATAAGTAGGAACCTCCTGAGGTAATATTTTAGCTATATACAATTACATATGGTGACATTTTGGTAGCCTCATGACAAGTGGTATTATACCCCCATTTGGTAAGGGGTAGCCACTAAACACATTGTTGTTTTTGGTTCAATGAAAAACATTGCAGATAATTTTCCACGAACTTGTTGACCAAACTCTACTTAGCCATCTATTTGGGATGATAAGTCACACTCAATGTAAAGTGTGTGCCTTGTATTTTAAATAATTCCTAATATAATTTGTTGATGAAAGTGTGATCATGATCTAACACAATGGAATCAAGCATACAATGTGATGTACATTCTGATTCATGAAGATTTTGATAATTGTGAGGGGTATAAATGGGTGCAATAAGGGCACAAAAGTAAGCATATTTGGAAATGTCTTCAACTCTAACCATGATGATGAAATATTTGTTGTCAATTTTAGTGAGGCCCAATATAATATCCATAGAAATGTTAGCCCAAATAATGGTAGGTATCAGTAGTGATGTCATGGGGATATTCACTATTTCAACCTTGTTCCTTTAATAGGATTCACATTTAACTACAAAAGTATGGATGTCCCAAAAGGAGAGATGAGCTCCTTCATAATTTTTTAAGAGTCGGAGTGACATACTATGGGAGATGAATGCAATTCATCTAACACCCTTTCTTTTAAAGGAACATTATGTACAAAAAATATGCCATTTATATTATAAGGTATCTTGTTGCCAAAGTATAGCTAGTGGGGGTGTTGGGTTCCTCCTTAAGTCATTGGATGAATTGAACCATTATATGATTAGCCAATCTATAATATACCTAACCACCTAAGTATCATTAAGTAGGTGAGGTACCAAAATATTTCATCTTTAATATCTTGAATGCTACTTTTGAGTTCACAATCATATTCTAATCATTGAGAGCTTTCCAATGACTATAATTTTATCCAAATTTGGGTCTTGGACACAAAGTTATAATCCGTTGAGGATTATTGCAAATTCCTTGCCTTTTATTTTTTCGACATCAACATATGTACTCTAGACACATCAACATGAACTATGTGGCATCTATACCCTGCCACTTCATCCCTTGTATGGTTATCTCTTGGACTCCACATGTAATAAGGTAGAATCCTCTTGTGTGGGATTAAAGAATAACTATGATTTTTCCTTGAGCCCTGATAGACTGGGTATTTTTTGGGATGTTACAAGCAATACAAATTTTGGGGGGAATGTCAAAAGACACATTTCATAAAATCATCGATGGGTTTTGGAGTTCCACCAAATGGTGTGATGAGGTATGTTTGGGCCTCCATGCACAGATAGCCTTCAAGAGTTTTCCAAAAAGTGCCACCATCATGTTTTCTTTTGAACACTAATAGATTTCAAGGGTTTGTCTAAAAGTGCTAATGCACATTCTCCAAGAGTGTCAATGCACCTTTTCTTGAAGTGCCAATAGGAAAAATTTCTCGAAGCACCAATGGAAAATTTCCAAAAGCGCCAATTAAAATATTATTTTTCCATCTCATGAAGAGGATTAAATATAAGTTGTTGATCCTTCAATTGTTTGCATGCCTTTTTTCCTTTGCCAATGTGGATTCCACCATGTGGACCTTATCCACATCATTCTCTATACAATCCAAATCATCAACCATACACTTCCTGTCATCATCTGTACACATTTTTCAATGTAGACCTTGTCTATTACATCACCTATATGATACATGTCATCATCCAGATGAAAATATGCCACTATCGACATTGACACATCATTATTGCTATTTTCCATCTCACCATCACACATGAAGCCTATCACTATGGACCTTGATCATATGCCTCATTTATATGGTCCATGCCATCATTCGTATGGTCATATCTCCAAGCTTATGAGGTTTTACTTTGGGGTGATGCATCATTCCTTGTAGAATACAATGCTTTACACACACCCTTCATACACATCAAAATTTATCATTCCACTAATAATCTTCTCTTTCGGGTTGAAAGTCTACTCTTTATTTCCAATATTTACTTATTTCCCATACACATTACCTCTTCTACCAACCATTCATTCGTTTTTTACCCCCACATGATATCCTTATTGCCTATAAACTTTTCCTCCTCACTAATACATAATATCAATGAAAATATCTTTCACTGAGAATTATTTTCTTCTCATAGATACCCTTTTCTTTATTGTTGAGACATTTTTTTTTATCTCACTTATGTATAAGTGTGATTTATCTATCCTTTATGATGATAAGCCTATCTTTCTTTTTCCTTCTTTTATCACTCGTAAAGATCCTTTATCTGTGAGAGATATCATTAGTCTCATCAATTATTTTCCTTTATAGTCGAGAGTTTCATCTTGTCTTTCTAATGTATCAACATGATTTATCTTTCTTTTTTTATGAAAAATATTTTATTCAGTCACAATGTGTCACTTGAGAAGACACGTGAAACTGGCTAAGTATTCTTAGGCTTCAAATATTGGTCTAAAAGTGCTTGACTTTTTTCCAGAAAATTTCTAAGGCATAACTAAGACTTGTTAACCTCCTATATACCTTCAATAATTTATAACTCAACCAACCTTCTCTACTAAGGTGATACATGAGTCCATAGATCTAATTATATCTATTTGTATAGGCATAAGAATCTATGTCTCAGCTCCATTCAGCCCATACTTTCTTATAAAAGATTAATTCTACATGAGAAGATGTGGGAAATCCTTTTTGCACATATGTAATGACTTTTGTGTTGTTTCCTTAAAATTTAAGTTGAATTCCTCCGGTATATTGTTCATTGGTTTTATCTCAAAAATATTCCATTTTTCCTACCTTTAGTTAAGTTAAATATGTGTGCTTAAAATCTGGACCAAATCACCTTCTGGATGCATTCATTCTTAGGAAATTTAAGTTGCAATACTGAAGTAACTTTACATAACATATATTTTGGACAATGCAATGGTGGAATGAATGATATTAGCTCGTTGTTGGAGCATATTGTATGGAGAGATAAACTTACATGTAGTATAGAATTTTTCTTACTTTTTATTTGTAAAACCATGAAAGTAACATATATAGTAGTATAAGTAGTGAACTCCTAAAGAGAAGGATATTAGTTTAGAATTGGTGTTACAACACTTTTGGGAAGGAGGCCTAAAGGATGTTTCTATGGGGTTATGTTAGTATGAGTTGCAGTACGGTATTATAATTTAATGGTGAAATTGAATCTAAACCAATAATGATTGAGAAATAATACAATTCTGCATACTATGATGATTCATTGGTTGATAAAATTCAGGCCACAACCAAATATGACTTTGGAGCATTTGAATGCCAGAAAAGTTTCATCAATGTAAAGGTTATGTGAATGTGTCTTCCATTCTCTAGGCAAGCCTTTAGATATTGAAGATTGAAATTTTATCATAGAGAGGGATTGTGTGCTTAGTTGATAAATGTAAATACCTAGCATGATAATACATATACAAGAATATAAGCACTCTCATAATCCTTGTATTGTAATGTGATGTGTTTTGGGGATTGTTAAAAAGGATTCATAGTGGGTATTTAAGATGTTATTTCTAGGATGAATAAACATAAATGAAGTCTTAAGGCCTCTTAAATACACTGAAGAAACCAAAAAGGGACCTTAGGAGTAAGTTTCTCATGGAGAGAAATAAGTTTTTCATATTAAAAAAATATTTTTTATGCAAAATTATATTTTTTATTATTTTTCGAAGTTGACGAAGTAATATTTTAATTGCATTTTGTAGACACGTGTTCGCGTAAGATTTTTTCAACTATTTAAATAAATTGAAACACCAAGGGTACCATTTTGAAGAGGACTTGTAAACAAAGATAGTGGTATTTTTTGAAAAAACATTGTCGTGTATATTTTGTGTTATTGATTGTTTATTCAACCCCTTTGAAACTATCCAAAAAAATTTCAAGCATTATTTTGAAAAGAAAATAAATGGAAAATATCATATGACTTCACAAGTGTCAAACTCATACGCCATTGGATATAGGATTCTTTCACGAATCCAACATGATCAACTATGCCACTTAAGGAGAAATTATGCCCTAAATCCACTAAGGTACAAAATGGTGTTGTACAAAAATCTACAAAAGGGGTGTTAAAACTGTGAGTTTTAGGACCTTAGTAACTTAATCAAGCACTTAAAACACTCGATCAAGCACTTGAGTTCTAAATTCAAATAACTTGATCGAGGGTTAAAGAAACCCTCGATTGAGTCATGAACATGGTTAACTAGAAACTTGATCAAGCTATAGAGCTTGATTGAGCTTATAGATCGATCGATCCATTTAAAAAGTAACTGCGCACCAACCACAGTCGAGTTTTGAATAAGAAATAAGGGCTTGATCAAGCCCTAACACTCGATCTAGCCCTAATGCTCAATCGAGCCCTAGCTCTTGATCAAGCTCCTAATTCAGGTTACACATGAGCTTGATCGAGGGTTTGTTTAAATGCTCGACCAAGCTATGTTTAATCCCTTAAGTAGCTCGATTGAGTGCTTAAAATGGCTTGATCGAGCTTCCCAGTTTGACCAAAACGTGCCCTCTCTTTGCCAAAAAGTGTAACCCAACTCCATGCATAGACATTAGATGCTTTGATTAATAGGTTGAGCCATGAAACTTTTGGTACTTCTATTCTTAGATAAAGGATAGTAAATTTTCCTAAAGCTAGCATTTATAGAAGACTAGAAAAAATTAAGCTCACAAAGTTCATCTCCATGAGAAAAGGTAGCAGGTTAGTATTGCAATATGAGACTAGATTTATAGAACTTTCATAGTATGCACCACATCTCAACACAAAGAAGTTATGGTTCAACAAGTTTATGTATAATATAAACCATAACATGAGATAAAATTTTGTAAATTAATGCCATATACTTTGCATGAGGTAGTTTAAAGGGCTATCATAGCCAAGAAGGAACCTATAGGAAGCAGTCAATTGATACCATCTAAAACTTTGGGATCAAGAGGACAAAGATAGAGTTTTTAGTTAGTCAACACTTACAAAATAGTAATAGGGCATAAGGATGCACCAAGGGGGCATGTTATAGAGAGCTAGAGACATTACTAAAGAGGTTAGAGGCTACCATACATGCCAACCTTGTAGTAGGGTTGTGATATACCATAATAGACTCAACAAAGTAGTGGTTCTATGTTTACACAATCTAGGAATTTGAGGCAAACTCATTAAGGGAGGTGTTGGACTTGTGGAGAGCCACAATTTTAGTGAGACTATCTACATGTAGTGAGAATATATGACTAAGAGAAAAGCCAAAATAATATTGGTGACTTAGGTAAATACCATAAGATTCATGTAATGGTGAACATCAACTACATTCAACCTTAATTCATAATACTCAAAATGATAGGTATGATTAATGAATTATGTTTTTCATTCTTGATATATTCAAGAGAAACATAATTTTTATTTCATATAATGCATTATCTGTAGATGTGGGATGATGGAAAGTAGTCAAGAAGATTTTAATTAGGTTGAAGTGGTTTCCATTGTTCAATGAGCAATAGGGTATTCAAATAAAAATTGTGATGTTGATCTTAAGGTATATGTTATCTAAGTACAATTGTGCATTACCATCTTACGATCCTATAATATTATCATAGGTATGGATTGTTTAGAAGCCCATGATGTAGTGTTAGATTGTAATGGTAAAGTTTTTTTATTTTATATACAACTTGGGACATAAACGAATTTTAGTAAGAGCTAATAGAGGAGTGTCTTTAAGATTTATTTCAATGATGCAATTAAAGAAAGGTCTTTGGAATGGTTACAAGTTTTACACTGTGACGACTATGAAAAAGGAAGAGGATACAATTACCTTAGTTCAACATCCAATATTATTAGAAATTTATGACTTGTTTCTAAAATAGTTACTTAGTGTAGATTTCCCTTTAGATTCACAGCTCATGTAATGTACTAAAACACAAGACAAGAATATACTCTACTCTTTAAACAATGGAAACCAATGATCGATGAAAAAAATAATCGACAAGAGGAAGATAATCAGAGGCACATAACACAATTTTTTATCTAAGGAAAGCCACTACTCAAAACCTCGACTATCTATTTCATTAATCAGAAATCTGAGTGATAATACAAAGCTTGTTCTCACAAGAACAATTCTGCACAAGTATGATCAACTCTCTGCCTCACAAGCCTGCACTGACCAACACTTAGGCAAATTCTGCTACCTACTGAGCCCCTATTTCCTTGCGCAATTCCTGTGAGAATCAACCCATATTTAATGTGGGAAATCCTTCCTGAAAACTACACAATCCAAACTAGGTCCTCTTCCTAATTACATGCATGATCTGTACAACTCAGATCACTCTACAACTGATAATACACTGTCCCTACACTCCAGTATCAACTGGGTCTTTCTCTGAACTGACATGCATGAGTTTCTCATGAGGAAATCTTCAGTTAGCTGGAGTAGCACCTGAGGATGTACCAGTGCACCAACTCACTACTAATCCTCTACTAGTTGCACAAATAGATAGAACTAGTTTAATTGTCTATAACTCAATCAAACTAAGTTATCTAATTACAACACAAATAAACTCATCCCAGACCCCTAAAATTTAGGGAGAACATATACATGAATTCAAAAAGACTTCCAAATCAGAATTCCTAAGCTAATTAAGTCAATTAAACTTAATTAACTATTTACAAGTTGTTATGAGAATAGAATTCAATTTTAATTCTCAGTTTAATTCAAGGACAAATTAAATTGGAATTTCTTTTTGCCATTTCTCAACAATCCATCTCAACAAGAAAGGGATTATCAGCTACATCGATCCTATCTCTGTGAAACTCGAATTTACATCTTAACAATGCCTTTGTCAAAATGCCATCATCTTGCTCCTTTGTGGGAACGTACTCCAACAACATAAGCTGCCTCAATACACAACCTCTGAGATGATGATATGGGATATCAATATTTTTGGACCGATCATGAAAAAATGGATTTTCAGAGAGTTTGATACAACTCTGATTATTGCAGTAAATCACAGTTGGATCCATCTGCTGACCAAATAAACCAACCAGGATCTTCCTCATCCAGATGGCCTCACATGTTGCCTGACTTGCAGCCATGTACTCTGCCTCTACCAAACTAAGTGCAACTGATCTTTGTTTCCTGTTGTACCAAGAAATTGTTGCTGACCCAATACTGAAGATCCCTCCTGATGTGCTCTTCCTTTCAAATAGACTCCCTGCCAAATCTGCATCGGTGAAGCCTTGAAGCTTCACTCCCTCTATCCATCTGTACCACAATCCCTACTGCGTAGTGCCCTTGAGGTATCTCAACACATGCTTTGCCGCCTTCCAATACAGCTTGGTAGGCCTAACCATCACTTGACTAAGTTGGTTAACTGATATCCGGTCGTGTGTTCACCAAATATATGAGTGAACCCATAAGCTTCCTATAAATAGTATCCTCCACCTCTTCCCATGAATTAGCATCCTCCTTCCTCCAGTTACCTACTAGAGGAGTCTTCATGGGTTTGTTTCTCTCCATGCGGAATCTCATGAGTATCTCGTTGACATAATTTCCCTGAGACACAAACAATTCCCCATCACCTTGCCATTTTGTAACATCCCTAGTGAAAATTTCATGTAAGAAAAGTTAAAAACAATAACCACAGATGAATGGGGCACTTATTCCAAGTTGAATATTGGGAAAGACATCCTAGGTGGTGTTCATTTAGTTGTTTATGGCTAAGGAAATTGGCAAAGGCAATGGCCAAGGCTTTGGAAAGGAAAAATGGATTTTTTGGCACAATTATTTATTAAAATAATGGAAATTATGAGAAAAAGGAGGTGAAAGGTCACAAGTTGCATGTGACGAGGAAAATGAAGGAAAATAATGGAAAATGAAGAAAATAGAGGCTTGATTCATAAAAAGGCTTCTGAGGATCAGTTGGTAACTTTTTGTCAGTTTAGCTTTGGAGCTATTTCATTATTCTCTCTCTCTCTCTCATAATCTTGAACACAGGGTTTTCTTGAATCACTTTGGCATTGGAGCAAGAAAGGAAAAGAGGGCAAGAGGAAGCAAAGATCAAGTAGGGAAAGGCGAGATCAAGCAGCTACAATAGGCTTCATTGCAGGTATCATATTTTCCTTGCTAGATTTGGCATGCATGGGATTGCATGTGTTTCTTTTCTACCATGGCAATTGGGTTTTGCTAGGTGTGACATTATTTTCAGCCTAGCCTTGCCATTTCTCGATAGCTTTGATGAGATGGGTTCTCTCATCCAGTTTACGTGGGATGGCCGGATTAGATTCGAAGCTGAGTGGGGTGGATCTACGAATTAACAAATACATGGTATAGTGGTCCCTAAACTAGACTGGGGATGCACGAAGCCACTAGCATAGTAACCCCTGAATCTGACTGTGGGTTGTGGTAAAACCAGATTGTGTGCCTTAGTGGGCCTAGGAATCCTTGCTGGTGAATTGTGGGATATATGGTAAAGCCAAGAGTTGGATTTTCTCTCCGTTGGGCCTAGTGATTCTGGGGTGGAATGCATAGTAAATCATAGAGAGTATGTCTCGGTGTAGGGCCTAGTGATCCCTGGATCAGACTGTGGTTGCATGGTAAAGCCTAAGAGACTGGGAGGCACTCAAATTCCTCACGGTGTAGGCGGAGAACTCTGGTGGCATCCACATTGATTGGTGTTTTTGATGTGTTTTATGAGTCCCACATTCATGCTTAGAATATGGCACGGGGGTGATTGGCTGAAGAGAGACTTGGCTCAGCCAATCTATGGTCGGGTGGAACGTGGTAGTCCCATCTCTGGTTGGTTCATTGTATTCATTAATGAGAAATTAATTTCCTTGATTTTCATGTGTAAATGTATTGGTGTATATATGGATTTTGATGGCTGATATGTTTATTGTATTTCTATTCCTATTATGTTGGTTAGATGTATATTTTGTGACAACAACTATGTATGGCTCTCAACATGTTTTTACTTGTATTTGAATGGATATGGTATCTATGACCTAATAAGTGATAAGGCAGCAAATGACATGAGGAAACAATGGTTCATGGTGATTCTCAGATAAGTATGAGATCCCTACACTTAATTATGTTGTTTACACCTGTAGGTTACATGTTGACAATATGTTTGATGAAATGTTTGTCATGGCTAGTAGGGGTCTAGTTAAGGTCTTGATCAACTATTTACTTTTGCATCATTGTTTCCATGTACTTTACTTGATTCTGAGCTTTCATTCCATTATGGGCAGTGGCCTGGGCTCTGGGCCTAAAAAAGTGGCTTAAATCCCAGGGTTGATGACATAGAACTAGAAAGTTTATTCCACAATCGCTGACATGTAGAACTATGAGAGCGACTTTAGGTTTGTGGTCTCTCCCTTGCCCATAACATGAGAGCGACTATGGCCTCATAGGTCCACAGTAACAGTGGGACCTAGGGACAGGCTGTTTGAGTGGCTGACTTGTCTCTTGAGGGTTCTTTTGATGATGTTGGATGACTGTGTGTGATGTTCCATCGATTCCACTTCCTTAAGGTTACCTAAGAGGTCAAATCTGATCATAGTAGCCTCTCGTCTCATGTTTACCTCGATTGGCATGGCTACTTGGGTGGATGTGGGAGGAGGGTGTTATAGAGTGGTATCAGAGCATGGTTCAACTCTTAGACTAGATGGGTTGAATGTGTTAGTCATGCATGCATGTCAATTGCAAGTGTGTCTCTTACACTTATATACTTGTTGCTATTTCTTGATGTTGGATTAGGGTTATAGTATGGTTATCATGGATAATTTGATATCGATTTCATGAAGAATATTTGACATGAGTATGTGACTAATTGTATATATATGGTTATTTTTCACTTACATTTTGATTTTAAGTCACCTACTTACATCATTGTATGTTAGGTTGCATTCTTGAATATTTGGATTACGTGTATCAGTCTTGTAGGTTGATTACAAGAACTGATCGATTATGTTTGACTACATGCGGTTATGCGTATTTGTAGTTGGTTAGGAATTTCTTATGCATATTGTCAGTTGCATGTAGCAATGTGTACAATGGAGTAATGGTTGTTGTCATGCATGAGGTCATAGCATGCATTACTGATATGGCCTTGCATTGATGACTGGATCCTAGTTAGAGTGATGATTATGTGTTGATATAGTTTCTTGTGAATGTATATATGCTATTATGTCTATGTTATACATGTATCACATTGATTTGGTGATCTTGCAAACAAGGTATCCTCCCCAAGCTATACTAAGGTACATTGGTTTATTGTGATCTGGTTTACCTGACATATTATGCATTGCGAGAAGAGAAATATCAAATGGCTATCAAGGTGGTAGATTACGTATAATCTCCATATGCGTCAGATGAGTAGCGTGGTGTGGGGCATACTTCTCATTTGGCCGACACATTGAGAAGATTGAAGGAACAGATAATGAGTTGTAAGGAAGATAATGATTGGATCATACATGCACAAGAGAAGCAAGCAGAGGTCAATGCTATAATTCTTCAGAGTTTTTCAGAACTGTAGCTACAAGGGCCACTTCGGATCAGCCATGCACATGAGGATGGGACTAGTGGAGCATATGGAACTAGATCTCCTGGTGGACACAGGTCGGATAGATCTGACACAGTGAGAGATGGCAGGTTATTGGACACTCCAGAAAGAAGGGGCGATGACTAAAGGTATTATTCTAGTTTTGGTCCTCATAGACATCATGATCATCATCGTTATCATCCTTACAGGAGGAATGATAGGGGATACTTACCGTATGAATTCAAGAAAGAAAAACCACCTACTTTTGATGGAGATGTGAATAAGTCGGAAGATGCAGAGGCTTGGATACTTGGGATGAACGAATTCTTTGAGTTGCATGAGTACACAGATAACATCAAGGCTAGAATAGATATATTCAGCTTGAAAAGTAAAGTGAACATCTGATGGGAAGATTTTAAGCGGGTTAGAGACATCAAGACAAATGACTTGAGTTGGCAGGAATTCAAGAGGCTTTTCAGTAAGAAGTACTTGTCAGAAAGGTACTACAACAGTAAGGAAAAAAATTCTATGAGTTAAAGATGGAATCAATGACAGACAAAGAGTACACGACCAAGTTTCTGGGACTATTGAGGTATGTACTGTATCTTACTGATGAGAAGGCTAAAGTTTAGATATTTTTTAGTGGTTTTCCATTAGTATTTAGAGATCTGATTGAGTATGATGAGCCTCAGACACTTGAGAAAGTTATTGGAAAACTAAGGCATTGTTATGGACAATCAAAACATAAGAATGAATCTCAGCATGGATGGAAGGGAAAAGACAAAGGTAGAGGTAAATGGAAGCCTACGAGAACAAGGCCTCAACATGCAGATGGGAA
This sequence comes from Pinus tabuliformis, assembly GCA_031772625.1. Taxonomy (NCBI): domain Eukaryota; kingdom Viridiplantae; phylum Streptophyta; class Pinopsida; order Pinales; family Pinaceae; genus Pinus; species Pinus tabuliformis. The sequence continues at coordinate 933,523,434 of CM062810.1, read as the reverse complement.
AGAAAATGTGACTCTGAAAAAGAGATTTAATGCAGCTAGATAGGGACATGGGTCACAACAGCAACAACATAGAGGTGAGGGAACTGGTCGGTTGGAGTGTTGGACATGTGGTGAGGAACACCTTAGGAGAGATTGTCCACAACATCAGGGTGGAAGGCCTAAGATATACAGTGCACAGGAGGCATAGGCTGTTGGGGATGTTGGTCAGAGTATTCCATGTATCTATGTAGCAGTGAACAACAGGAAAACAAAACACCAAGCATCTATCATTGAGATGTACGGTAAGATTTGTGATCAAGTTATTTCTATTTTGATTGACTCTGGATCTAATTATAGCTATGTTAGTCCCAACTTGATGCATAAGTGTGATTTGGATAAGGAGTTTCATGCAAAGTCTTGGTTAGTGCAGTTGGATATAGGTACAAAGAAGCAATTTCATCATTGGGTAAGAGATTGTGCATTTGATTTAAATGGTATGCCTACATCAAAACATTTAAATGTATTACAGTTGGGTTCATATATTATGTTATTGGGAATGGATTGGTTGTATCTATATAGAACCAAGGTAGACTACTATGACAAAGCTATTGAGTTTGTTGATGACAATGGAGAACCAAGAGTCTTGCAAGGTAAGAAGAAATCCACATCAGTTAGGATGGTGAAAACTATGCAATAAAAGTGTACCTGCAGGAAAGGGTGCAAGCTATTTGCAGTACACATTTCTAGTGATAAGGGTAAGGAGGTTGAGGATGCAGATGTGTTGAACAAGTACCCAGTTTTGTAGAAGTTTTAGGATGTATTTCCTAAGGACATTATAGAGTTACCACCTCACAGGGAGGTAGACTTTTCGATTGAGTTAGTTCTAGGGGCAGTTGTAGCATCGAAAGCACCTTACGGGATAAGAACACTTGAGTTGGTTGAGTTAAAATTGCAGCTGAAGGAAATGTTGCAAAAAGGATACATTAGGCCAAGTGTATCACCTTGGGGTGCACCGGTCTTGTTTGTGAGGAGAAAAGATGGTACCCTCAGATTATGCATTGATTATAGGAAGTTGAACAAAGTGACTATCAAGAATATATATCCTTTGCCTAGGATTGATGACTTTTCGATCAGCTGAAGGGAGCAGCAGTGTTCTCGAAGATTGACTTGAGATATGGATACCATCAAGTACACATCAAAGAGGATGACATTTACAAGGCTGTGTTCAGGACCAGGTATGGGCATTATGAGTTTGTTTTTGTTCCATTTGGCTTAACTAATGCTCCATCTACATTAATGTGTTTGATGAATAGTGTGTTGCGTCCATATTTGGATAATTTTGTTATTGTGTTCATTGATGATATACTGGTATATTATAAAAATGAGGAAGAACTTGCCAAGAATTTAGCAATAGTGTTGATATTGTTGAGGGAACATCAATTGTATGATAAACTCAGCAAGTGTAGTTTCTTCCAAATTGAGGTGCACTACCTGGGACATGTTGTCTCCAAGGATGGAATTGCAGTAGATCTAGAGAAGATAAGGGCCATCATGGAGTGGTTAGCTCTTAAGAATGTGGATGAGGTAAGATCTTTCATGGGTCTGGAAGACTATTATAGGAGGTTCATCAGGAACTTCTCGCATATTGGTTATCCCATTACATCATTGCAAAGGAAAGGTAATAAGTTCGAATTGACAAAGGAGTGCGAGGCTAGCTTTAAGCAACTTGAGAAATTGTTGACACATGCACTAGTACTACAAATTACAGATTCAGACAAAGAGTTTGTGGTATGCACAAATGCTTGAAAGAGAGGGCTTGGTGGAGTCCTTATGCAAGATGGACAGGTGGTATGTTATGAGTCCCAGAATCTAAACAAGCATGAGCAAAACTACCGAACACATGATCTTGATTTGCAACGATTATACATGCACTGAAGATGTGGAGGCACTATCTTCTTAGCAGATGATTTGTGCTTATGAGTGATCACATTGGGTTGAGGTATTTGTTTGATCGAATGAATCTTAACACCAAACAGGCTAGATGGTTGGCCACAATTAGTGAGTTTGATTTTGAAATCAGGTACATCAAAAGCAAAGAGAACAACGTGGAAGATGCTCTTAGTAGATGGGTACAAGTACATCACTTCGCAGTTGTGAGATCCTACACGACAGACTTACAGGATAGGATCTTGCAGGCAGGACAAAAGGATGTCAGGTATATGGAGATTGTGCACAGGTTGCAGCACGGTGATATTACAGGTATAGGTGTAGGTTCACAGGGCATGGACTATCGTCTTACAGTAGATGGATTAGTCAAGTTCTGAGACATGATATATGTACCAGATACAAATGAGGTCAAGAAGGTGATCTTGAGGGAATTTCATGCAAAACCATATTCAGGTCACCTAGGTTATCATAAGACACTGACAACGGTGAAGAGATATTACTATTGGCTGAATGTGAAGAGGAATGTAGCAAAGTTTGTGGCTAGATGCTTTGATTGTCAGCTAGTGAAGGAAAAGTTAAACATCCGGGTGGTATGATACAGCTGATTATGATTCTAGAATGGAAATGGGAGGTCATTTCCATGGATTTCATCATAGGGTTTTCGAAGTGATCAGGTGCTCAAAAAATAGCTCAAAATTCAAAGTTGTCAGATTGGTGTGGAACCTGAATGACCGCATAATGGTCGTCATCCTGAATCCGACGCAACTCATTTCGCGTGAAACAAACACCGTATGCTCCCAGAATCATATTTTGTGCTTGCAAATATTATGTGAGGCTTCTAGGTGGAAGTTATAAATGTAAAAATCCAATGCTATCGACATAGTCAAAAGGATGCCCATAATTGATTGGTTAGGATCTGGCCAAGTGTTAAATTCCTTTGTATTCCATTTCTTTTGAACCCTTTCCAGATGAACTATATATCGATAAATGGATCTAGAAGCCTCTATTCCTCATAGGAAAATTCAAATTTGTATCCAAAAGTCGGTTTCTACCCACATTTATTATTCATCACATTAAGTCCCTTCTCCCCAAACTTATGCCAATCTAGAAAATATTTTCAAAAAAATTCTCTACACTAACTCTAGTGGAGATGAGGGTTTTCATATAGTTGGCTACAACCACTATTACGCCCCTAAGGATAAAGGAGGATTGGGTGCTCTAGCCACCCAAATGAAAGCCTAGGATTTTTATGCCAAATGGGCCATTGGAGTAGTGGAAGGGAAGGAGGCATGGAAGAGACTACTTGGGAAGCAATCACCTCAGGGGCTTTACTCTGCTACAAAATATGGAGTAATATAAAGTTATAAACATTCACAAGCTATTGACCACCCCAACATCCAGCCAACTGATGAGACCTTTGTAGCCAAAAGCACTCGAGAAGCTTGGGAGGTCAAATTGGTGTGGAAAAGTGACTTCCTTGAAGCCAGGATTTATTTCAAGGATCATTGTATAATGTTTCCAAGTAGTTCTTCAACAAGGAAATATGCTTGTGAACATCTCTTGGTTCTCAAGCAAGAGACTGCACAAGAAAGGCATTTGGGTCTTGGTGACTTTTATGACAAAAAATTTAGATATTGGAAGGATTGGCAAACCTTATAGCAAAATTCAAGCTTAGTCTTACAAATAGAATTACGCTAGAAAAAGTTCAGAGCTCAATCTTAAAACACCTTTTTCTTATGCTTGACCTTCTATGGTCACTAACTTGGTGGAAAGATTGGAGATGGAACCAAAGAAAACATTTTCTGAACAACAATTGAGTTGATGGTTACAAATGGCTTTGGAATTGACCTAAGCAAAAGGGAAACATCTAGAGAATCAAATCTAAGGAGAATATTTGTCTTTAATATTTGAAATCCATCTAAAACTGGCACTTACAACCCAAAAATCCCTACTTCAATTGGTATTAAATCCATCTCAAATATTTAGTTACAACCCAAAAATCCCTACTTCGATTGGTCTTTAACACATGATGACTTAGTCATAGGGAAATGCTTGAACACCTAGTAATTCTAAACCTTGAAAGTCAACTATGTGGCAATAATGAAACCTTGAAGCACTTGTTCTAGTTTTGAAAATATGCTCATTTTAAGCTTTGTCCATCCTTACTCTCATGTAATATTCCTTAGAATATTTCCCTATTGGGATATTCTCCCCCCTGGACCATATATTTTCACACAACACAATACTAGATTAGAATTGGTATCTTATATCATGTATGGAACACAAGAAAAACATGTGTATCAAGTTTCAACTAGTTCTTAGTGCTATGCCAATGTACTTTGCAAGAGGGGTCTCTCGATTGTGTACATTTGAATATGCATATCCAACTGCAAATGTGGGGCAGGGGGAGATGGAAATAATCCACCCACATGAGTTAATGGGCTACTAAACAATGCATAATGAATAAAGTGCCACCTCAAGGATATTATCTTTCCCACTCTACACACTCTCAACCTTCAAGAAACGACATCAACATAAAGTAAGTCAAGTTGCAAGAGAATGTCAAGAGAAGCAAAGGCATTGACCCCCAACAAGAGCCCCAAAGTGGTCTGTCACTTTGAAAAATTTCTGACTATTCCTCTGGCCATCATGATTAACCCACACATGACAATGATGGATAGTTGATCCTAAGCCCACAACTGAAGAAATATGTGTATCAACTAGTTCTTAGCGTGGTGCCAATGTACTTTGCAAGAGGGGTCTCTCATTTGTGTACATTTGAATCTGCATATCCAAGTGCAAATGTGGAGGGGGAGATGGAAATAATCCACCCACATGAGCTAATGGGCTACTAGACAATGCTTAATGAATAAAGTGCCACCATAAGGATATTATCTTACCCACTCTACACACTCTCAACCTTCAAAAAACAACATCAACATAAAGTAGGTGTTGGGACAGGGTCCCCTAGAGTCGATTTTGGGGTTAAAAGCCCAATTTTTGGGGCAGAAAGCCCAAGTTTTTATATGTAAAGTGTAAAGTCTCCACAATTTGTGGTCACGGAGCTTGTAGATGTAAAGTGTCATAAAGGGTTTCCACCCTTCTTTTATGTAAGTTGTGTCGACTTTAAAAGATCCACCCACGGTCCATAGACCATGGGATTGTATATAAAGTAGAGTCTTAAAAGAGTCGAAGGAAGATTTTGGTGATTGATGATGAATGTAATGGGTCATTAGCGAAAAGAGCGAAGAGTCTTAGAATAGAAGAAAGGCTCTGCAACTGTGTGCGCAGAGGCCTAGGGTAGAAGTCCGCAGTTGAATGTGCGAACCCTTACAGCTGAGTGCGCAGGGTAGTTAGAGTCTGTAAGAAGATATGAAGTACTAATAAAGAATATTGCTACCAAATTATCTATGTTTGATCTATTTACTTCTCTTATGAATAAATGCGGTTATGTTATGCTGAATAATGGTTTCATGATTTAATGATGTATTGATGCGCGAATCTATATGTTTTACATTGTTATGTGTATGCAAGTGATAATATATGTTTACGCAAAGAACCTATTAATGCATATTGGAGTTACCATATACTTAAGCTGATCTGGGTAAATATGAAAGTAAGAGTAATTATAGAAGCGCGTAAGTGGTGGATTCACCTGGTTAGGGTCCGTGAACGACAGTCGTAGACCTTCGCGAAGGTCTAGAGGCTGATTAAGAGACGTATATTGATAAGCCCTAAAAGGCTTAATGATCTGCGCGAAGGCAAAGTTATGGCATAAAACAACATCACTACCATCTCTGGGTGCAAAAACTTGGTTCTAGCATCCCCCCATACTGCTTCAGGTGAGACTTCAGCCTGCGCTCCGCGGATTGATGCCAAAATGGCTAGTAATGTAGGGATTTGTTTGGTTAAATTAATGCTGAACTTGGGTCAGGACCCCCTAAGCCAACAAATGGTTCTGTTGTCGGGACGGGATCTGCATAAAGAGATGTGTGATGTCGCATCACTGGAATCTCACTAAGAAAGAAATTGAAGACTGGTTGGATAGAAAGATCCACGAATTCGCGTGCAAGAAAAAAAATCCGCGATTGATGAAAGAATAGTGGTTGGAAAGATATCTGTACACAGAGATACATGAAATCTTCTTATGTTCCTTCTCGGTTGAATTATACGAGTGGATCACTAAATTGGCAGACGACCAAGACAGGTGGAGGCTTGACAGTGCGATAGTGTGGACCTCAGAGTTAGTGCAGAGATTGGAAGCCTCGGAGGATAAGATCGCACACAATGTCAATCGCTAGCTTGATCATATCATAGGAGGATTTGTGAAAGAGTTTGTGGTCGATACTTCGATTAGTTACAGCAAAGCAGAGCACCGCTTCTTCAAGGAACAGTGAGGTAAGTATTTAAGGTCTTTAAATACTTGTATTAAGATGCTCTTGTATGAAAATCAGGTTATGCAGTTACCTTAATGTTTGGAGCTATGCGAAGTGGAAAGATCTTCGGGGATAGTGGGAAAACAGGCCCTGAATATAGCCCGCTGATCGAACCTCCTCTAAGTAACGATGAGGAAATAACACAAACTTCACTGTAGAGCGTTTTTTAGTTAATAAGGTGCGGGTTCCCGTGAATACCCCATCCACCCACCCCACCTCCGCATTCACCTCCACAACATACACCTTCACCCACACCACCACCACCTCTTCCACTGTTCAATATGGCAAATGCGGTAAAGTTGCCCATTTTCAAGGGTTCAGGAACTGAGGACCAGGACTAGTTTTGGTTCGTTGCGAAGGCCATATGGGAAGCTCAAGGTATAACAGATGATCAGATGAAGAAATCAACGTTGGTCACTGTTTTAAAGGAACACGCGCTAACATGGTACATTAAGTACTGCACTGATAACCCGATGGCTTCATTAGCATATATTCAGACCGCACTGAATAAGGAATTCAGTAGGCCTAAGTCTGAAGCACAATCAATTGTGGGATTCAAGGAGATCATGATGAAGCCTGGTGAGACACCCTGGGATCTGGATCAAAGATTGAAGTGCACGATCCGCGAAGCTAACATGAATCTTATGGATGGGCAGCACTGTGAATGGTTTGTGGCTTCGCTCTTGCCTCATCTGAGGGTTGCTTTATCACAACAAAATATTGGGACCCAGGTAGAAGCCCTGGAGATTGCGATGAGATTGCATGAGACACTGATGCAAGATGCTAATTTGGGAGTTCAGTAGATTCACGCACAGTTGCAGAACCTTTGCCTAGAGTTTCAAAGTCTGAAGAAGGATAGAGCAGTTCGGCCAGAGGTGCGCGAAGAAGTTTGGTGCCTGAAATGAAAAAGTCAGGGGCATGACAAAGATCACTGCCCAGTCTTCATGAATTATGTTGCAACAGGAGGTCTGATGCCTCTGAGGCTGGAAGCTCGAGCAGGGCTAAGTACAGGACCCACGCTATAGTGTGCTATCTGTCAGGTAGCTAGGAAACATGTGACAGAGAATTGTCACTTACTACAGAAATTTGTACAGACACCGCAACAACTCTTCTGCAACTTCTGTAAATCGATGGGTCATGATGAGTGTAACTGTCATAGCTATGAGCTAATGATGGATAGAACGCCCACATATAGAGTACAGGTAGAAACTCAGCCTTTTGGATCAAGGCGTTGGGGGAGCGCGAGGAGGATTTCAAGGGTGCAGGCTAGGTCGAGGTGGAGGAGGACCTAGTAGAGGTCGAGGACAGGTGATTTGCTACAACTGTGGGGGACCAGGACACTACGTGTGAGAATGCACAAACCTGACGCGCCTGTCGTGCGGATACTGGACTCAGTTTGACCATGCGACAAATGACTACCCTGTATTGCTATCTAAGATACACGAAAAAGGGGCGCAGCCTCAGCAGCCTACCCAGAATCTGTAGATGATGAGGGATGAACGCCGCGAAGAGGATCCTAATGTGAACATCGTGCTGCGAAGTGGAATGACGACTGGTAAAGACAAAGAAAAGCAACCTGAAGAAGGTGAATGGGTTTGCAAAGCTCCAGAAATGGAGGTTGGGTTTGATCTAGAGCGCACGAGTGAAACATTTATGGAAGCAAAGAAAAGCTTCGTTGAGGCTTCTACCTCAACGAGTCAGGATAAGGAGTCTAAAGAAATGGACCCATCCTTGCTTACTACATTTTTGGAGACCTATATGAAGTTGCTTCTAGATAGCAAGGTTGTAAATGGATTATAGGAGTTGATCAATAAATGTGCTGGTAATACTCCTGACGGACTGCGCGTGGTCAAGAAAATTGGTAAGCATAAGGCAAGAACAGGGCGGGATATGAGACTCACCGTGCAGTTAGGGGAGTATGAAATGGATCAAGTTATTATGGATCTAGGGTCAGATGCAAATTTTTTGCCTAAACATACATGAGAGCGAATGGGGAGACCTGTACTATAGTGATCTCCTATTCAATTGAGAATGGCAAATCAACAAAAGATTATCCCCATGGGAAGATTACAGGGAGTGACAGTAAATATCGAAGGCACAAGCGGATTGGCTGATTTTGAAGTGATAGAGACTGTGGATGACAACAATCCCTACCCTGTGCTCCTTGGGATCGATTGGGCTATCGACATGAATGGGGTGATCAATTTGAAGAAGCAGACAATGTCATTTGGAAGAAAATCGCTCTGCGTAGTAGTACCATTAGACCTTGCAGAAGGACCGCGCTACACTGAACCAGTCCGCAATTACGAAATTGATGATGATTTGGACCATATTTATAAGATAACAACGCAAGATCATTATTGGGTGAATCCAATAGCTGATGGATGTCTTGCATGGGACCACAAAAGATATTTCACAGTAGATTCAAACGAGAAATTGGAACACTGGCAGAATAGATTACACGAAGTATCTACGCTATGATGTAACATGATGACCAAATCATTGTGCTACATATCATTGAAGGTAAGAAGTCTGCCTTATGATGATGGTTTAATTGATGTTGATAAATTTCTGGATGCATTTGAAAGGGAAGTTTTGGAGAAGCATCGCTTCCAAGACTTGGACTTGGCGCTGCATGCTACGCTTGCAAAATGGTGGGGTACGCATAAAGACAACTTCGATGGATGGAGCGAATATAAAAGAATGATGAGGGTAAAGTTTTGTCGACAAAAGGTACGATTGATAGAGAAATACGATGGAAGGAGTGACCTGCGCGATCACTTAGCCAAATGGTTCGATTCTTATGGAGTAGAACCGAAACCGAAGTGGGTGCATTTGTTCTGTCACACCTTGGATGTAATACCTATGAATTGGTACTTGGAGATAGAGCTCTGCCATGGCAGGGATGAATGGGATATTTTGCGACAGGGATTCTTGATGGCATTAAGCTTTGAATATGGATTTGAGTGCATTGATGAAGCGTTGCAGGAGGTTAAAACAACGATCTTCAGAATACACAAGATCCCTTGGATTTGATTCAATCAGATTGGACCACCCAGTTGCGCCACGTGCTAAAGTGCTACAATGTGATTGCTGAAGAGGAAGACAAGGATCCGAGGAACATTAATATCCTAGAAACAGAAGGACACTATGAATTCAAGGGGTTGCAAATAGAAAATCCAAATATCACTACACCGTCGAAAACAAGACAGATGAACATTCGGACAAAGGCGGAGCCGAAGTTTGTGAAGATAAGAGACTATTGGGATGATGCTATGGTGGATAAGGTCGCTGAATTGCTCCATGAATACCAGGACTTGTTCCCTATGAAGTTCTCATACTTAAAGTGGATAACAAGGGGCCTGGGAGTTATGAAAATTACTTTGAAACTAGGTGTGAAGCCAATCAAGAAAAGGCCTTACCGTCTCAATCCAAAGTATAAAGAAAAGGTCCGCTTAGAGTTGGATAAAATACTTGCAATAGGTATTATTGAACCAGTGGAAGAATCTGATTGGGTGAGCCCAATAGTAGTTCAGGAAAAGAAGCAAAAGGATGAGATAAGGATATGCGTAGATCTCAGGAAGCTAAATGACACTTGTGTGCAAGATCCTTTTCCAACTCACCAATGAAGTGTTGGATAATGTAGGAGGACAGAAAGCATACTCGTTCACTGATGGGTTCTCGGGGTACCATTAGATCAAGATCATGCCAGAGGATAGAAGTAAGATGACCTTCACAACCAAATGGGGATGCTTTCAGTATACTGTAATGCCTTTTGGGCTGAAAAATGCATCGTCAATCTTTTTGTGCGTAGTCATCGTGGCATTCAAGGACTTCATTCACAAGCTTCTGGAGGTATACTTTGATGATTGGACAGTGTTTGGGCTGGTGAAAGGCCATGTAGCTAGCCTACGCTTGATGCTGGATACATGCCGAAGGTATCAGATCACACACAATTTGAAGAGATGGTTGTTCTGCATTCCTTTCAGAATCTTGCTGGGACATGTTGTATGCAGATAAGGATTAATGGTGGACCCAACTAAGATAGCAGTTATAATCAATTTGGAGGCACCAAGGAGTGTGAAATAGCTGCACGCAATGTTGGGGCATATGGGATACTATAGAAATTTCATCAAGATTTATGCCCAAATTACCGCGCTGATGGAGAAGTTGCTAAGGAAGGATGTTACATTCTATTGGAATGAGGAATGTCAGCAAAGCCTGGATGAGTTAAAGGAAAAGATGGTCACCGCATCGATTCTAGTCTTCCTAGATTGGAAGAAGGAATTTCGTGTGCATGTGGATGTGTCATGTATTGCGCTCAGAGCAGTGATGACACAGGCCGGTGAGGGAGAGTTGGATCACCCTATAGCATTTGCAAGTAGGAAGTTGTCTAAAGCTGAGAAGAACTATTCAATGACAGAGCGCAGAGGTTTGGCTATGGTGTATGTGCTCCAAAATTTTAGACACTACTTGCTAGACGGACACTTCAAGATGTATGCAGACCACTCTGCATTAAAGTACCTAGTTAACAAGTCTGTGTTGGGGGGGGAAATATGCAGATGGCTGCTGTTGTTTCAGGAATATGATTTCGAAGTCATTGTGAAGCCAGGATGATTGAATGTAGGACCAAATCATCTGTCGCGCATTGAAACAAGAGAGGAGCCTACTAATTTGGAGGAAGGACTGCCTGACACGCAGCTCTTTGTGGTGCACGTAGCTAACAATCACTTTGCAGATATCATATACTTCTTGACGACGGGAACAACTCCAGAAGGGTATACTAGTCAACAAAAGAAGGAGTTGGTGGTGCGCACGACAAAATTTTCTGTCATTGCAGGAAATTTGTATAAAATGGGCTCGGATGAAATTCTACAACGTTATTTACCTGAGTTTGAACGAAACAACATCCTCGCTGAAGCTCAAGGAGGAGCTGTGGGAGGACATTATGCAGGAAAAACAACAGCACAAAAGATTTTACACACTAGGTTGTGGTGACCGACATTAAATAAGGATTCCAAGGCTTATTGTAAGGCATGGGATCCATGTCAAAGGACGGGCAGGCCATTGTGAAGGGATGAGATGCCTCTGAATCCGTAAGTGTCATTACAACCATTCAAGAAATGGGCAATTGATTTTGTAGGCCCAATTTAGCCTCTAGGAAAGAAGACGGGTGCGCGGTATATCATCACCATGACGAAGTATTTGACCAGATGGGCGGAGGCGCAACCTATAAAGGATTGTATAGGGGAAACAACCGTGAATTTCCTCTTTGAATATGTGTTGACTAGGTTTGGTTGCCCGAAGATTTTTATGAGCGATCGTGGTACAAATTTCCTTAATGAAACGATTAACGCGCTGACGAAGGAGTTCCAAGTTTATCATCAAAAAAGCATGCCATATCACCCGTAGGCTAATGGGACGGTCGAAGAATTTAATAAGATGTTGGAGAACGTGCTGACAAAGGTTTACAATGCACAAAGGAATGATTGGGACGTGCGCGTACCCGCGGTGCTATGGGCTTACAGAACTACTTGTAAGAAACTGATTAGACAGACACCCTTTAAGTTGGTCTATGACATAGAAGTTGTGATGCAAATGGTGTATATTGTACCTAGTCTATGAATAGCGACGTTCATAGGAATGGTGAATTGCGGAGCCCTGGAATAGAGGCTCACGCAGCTGACATAGCTTGAAGAAGATAGATTTTTGGCTGGATTCCATCAGCAAGTTTAGAAGGAGCACGAAAACGCATGGCATGATCAACACATCAAACTTTGCACCTTCAAGGTAAACGATTTGGTTTTATTACATGACAACAAGTTTGATAAATTTCTAGGAAAATTTCAGATGCATTGGCTAGGGCCATATGTCATCAAGGAGATTACCGATGGTGGAGCAGTGCAGCTGGTGAAGTTGAATGGAGATATGTTTCCCAGAAAGGTAAATGGCAGTTGATTGAAGCCATACACTGAGGATCCGGCCAGATGACTATATGATGGAAGCACATTCTTAGTGCTCTAGGCAGCTGAAAGGAGGCACGAGACTATAAACTACACTGCCTAGGTTGTAGAGTTGCGCGACTAGGGGACTGCGCAGGATGGAAGAATGCCACAACATCAACAGAATCACAACGGGAGCTGTGCTATGGAAGGAGAGACTACACAGGGCAACCATAAAGTGACCGTTATGGTCACTATGCATGATTTGATAGTGAGAAAATGGCTAAGAGGAGCGAGGGGGCAACATTTAAAGTAGAATTTAAATGCGAGATCTTTGAAAATATGTTGCCAATCTAGTATTTATGAGCGAATTTTGGGGCGAATGGTCGGATTTGAATTCAAATTTTCCTATAAATTGCAGATGGATGCCCAATGAAAAACATTTTGCATGTTGAGAGCTTTTGTGTCATGCTATCGATTATGCATGAATCCTGTGATTTTTGAGGATTTGGTGGCTAATTCAGTGTTTGACAAGTTGCCTAAGGAAACCCAAGAGCTCCTGAATAGCCTCATGTCGATGCCTGTAGAAACTACAAGTGTTGGAGGATCTATGGCCTCTGAGGGAGCTTCCCCTGAGGTCGTAAGTGTGGAAATTCCTGCCGCGGTACCAAAATCACCAAGGTTGCCTAGGCCAAAGCCTATGCTGATAAGAGAGGCTTCAAAGATGAAGAAGGACAAACAAAAAGCAACACAGCCGGTGCGTGAGTTGCCAAGGAAGCACCAGAAGAAAGAGAATCCCACCACGCATGAGAAAGGCAAGGTGGTAAACCTAGAATTCGACGAGGGTGCAAAAGAAACTGGTATGGGCACAGTAGACATTGATATTGAGGGAGTAGACCCTATCTCAAAGCTACCGAAATACATCCCTCCGTGCCAGGGTAAGGTGAAGGTCCTAAAGGACCTAGACGAGGAAAAGTTTCTGCTTAATACACCCCTGCTGCCAGAGAAGATCAAGTTTGAAGGACCGCGCTTGGCACACGTTCCCCATCTAAAGCTGGAGGATTGGGACTTAGCAAACACGGAGTGGTTCCCCCACCTGGCTACTGATAATTTCATGCATAGGGTATTCTACAAGGATTCGGGTGTCACCACGCTGGAGTCAGTGAAGAGGATTCATGGGGTGGAGAAGGAAGGATTGTTGAATCTGCTATGGGTGTTGCATTACCACCGCACTCCCATAAATTTGATAGTTATCAAGTAGTTGTTGTGCCTGGTGCATGACAGGTGCCTTTGGTTGGAGGAGCCAATCCCTATAACTGATATGCTGATCCATAGGATCACCCTACTACCCCATTCAGGGTTGAATCCGACCAAGGCATTTGGTGGAAAGACGGGCGAGCGCAACTTTGCTGAAAGAATGAAGGACAAGTTTAAGCTTATCAAGAAGTCGCGCGGATACTCAATTTCGAGTATAATGGACCCCGCGGTGAGGGTGGCCACCCAGATCTTGGTTCGGAAGGTAATGCGGAAGTGTCACACAGATGAGGTACCAGCACCAGTTGTTTCATTAGCAGCCCAATGCGAGGAGGGCGTATAATTCAATTGGGCACGCTACTTGTGTAGCAAGTTCCTCGCAAACTGTAGGGAGGCACAGGACCACAACAAACATTCCATTACTCATGATTTTTGTTGTCTATTGTGTTGGTCGGTAGCATTTTTCGAAGGATAGTCAATTTCCTTTGGTCGTGATAGATTTTCGAGAAGAAGCGAAGTTTGCTTTGCTATGGGCCACTAAGGACGCTGAGCGGGTCCGCAAGAGCAAGGTATTCTGGGTAATGATGGAGATGAGTATCAATATGGCCATCAACTACAAGCCAACGCTGTCGCAAACTTTGAGTAGTTGTCAGGATACACGAAGTTCAAAGCGGACTTCCACTGTATCTCCATCTAGGCATGGAAGGACCCATAACAAAAGTTGTATGATCTCCCATACCTTGCGATGGACGATGCCATAGTAGCGGTCCTCAATCATTGGCCAGTCGAGTGGCGCACGACCTCTGATTTGTCTGTCGGGTCTAGTATGTCCGCCAGAAAGCAGAAGAAGGAAGAGGCCCAGTTGAAAATTTAGCAGTTGGTTGAAAAGAGAAAGAAGGAGGTTGCGGAGAAGGCATGCATGGAAGCGGAGCGCGCTACCAAGGAACAGGAGGAAGAATGCGATTCTAACAGAAGTCAGAAATCCCCTTCACCACAGACAGAAGAAGAAGAACGATCAGAGCATGGTGGTGCAGATCTGGAGAGCACCCCCTTCCGGGTGAAGCAGTACAGGGAGTAGGAGAAGGAAGGGCCATGCAAAAAGTCCAAAGCCACTAAGTGGTCACTAGACCCAATCGCCTTGATAGAGGGTGACTTGGACGACATCGGGGATAAAGTAATGGACGCGACAGTAGAACTGTTGTAGCAGTTTGAGCAGCAGCAAAAGCAAGCCTCAGTTTCCATTCATATGGGTTTACACAAGTTACAAATCCAAACTACTCAACTGCAGGAAGGTGTAGGGAAGAGAAGCACGATGTCGACTAGTTTGGCATCAAGGACCACTCGAGTAGCAGAGATGGTTCGCTCTTTGGATCCTCAGGCCGTCGCGCTGCCTGATGGATCCCTAAGCGCGGAGATAGATGCTGACAGGGCTGCTTTAAGGAACATTGGTCTCAACTTGGCCGCGCTCCCAAGCGAATTCCTTCACACGCTACAAGCAAGTGTGATCGCAGAACTGAGGGCCCGAGAGCAGCGTGCGCTGAGTGTGATTAGCGAGCAAAAGGTTAAAAATGAACAATTGTTCATTGAGAAAACAACAACGATAGACACCTGGAAGAAGGTCCAGGATAAGAATGAGTGCACCGCAGTGCTGGTAGTAGAAGCATGCAGAAATGTTCTGGAATTACACATTCCCGAAGAGGCACCTGTGGAGGCCAAGATTTGGAAGTTAGCTGCAAGTGTGCGCGATGCTCGGACCGAGACGGCCAAGGTTCAATTTGAGTTGAACCTCAAGATTGCAAAGCTCGAGTTGCAAGCACATCCTTCAACTCCTCCAGAAGTCAAATAATAATGCGAGCCAGCTGTCAAGGATGCAATTACTGTTGTAGATGTCATGGTGGCGGATTGCATTGCGCTTTTTGAGAAATTGATGGAGTTACTTACCAGTCTGCAAGAAGATCCCAACCTGTAGATGTTAGCAACAGAGGCGAGGGAATTGCAGCAGCGATATGACGAGGCAAGAGCGGCGAGGCGTACAGTTGCTATCACGCAAAAATTGGAAAAGCTATAAGAGGCAAGGAATTGAAAGAGCAGACGGATGCAGTGCAGCGAAGAGAGGCAGTACTCAAGGCAAGATTAGGGCTTTGGCTGGATGAGGCTTATGTGCTCACCACCACCATTGAGGAAAAGTTGACTAGCCTGCAGACAACACAGCAGAAGATCTAGGCAGATAGTGCAGGACTAGCAACGGAGCAGCTAGTAGAGCAGGTTAAGCAGGCAGTGACGTAGTGTACTGCTGAAGTTGCAGTGGTAAAAGTGGAGTTGGGAGGTATTTGTAGCAAGATCTTTGCGCTAGCAGAGTGACTCGGGGGAGAGTCACCATATTTGTGTTGGGGGACCTGTTGGGACAAGGTCCCCTAGAGTTGATTTTGGGGTTAAAAGCCCAAGTTTTGGGGCAGAAAGCCCAATTTTTTGTATGTAAAGTGTAAAGTCTCCGCAATCTATGGTCGCGGAGCGCGTAGATGTAAAGTGTCATAAAGGGTTTCCGCCGTTCTTTTATGCAAGTTGTGTCGGCTTTAAAAGATCCACCCATGGTCCGCGGACCTTGGGATTTTATAAAACGGAGAGTCTTAGAAGAGTCTAAGGAAGATTTTGGTGATTGATAATGAATGTAATGGGTCATTAGCGAAAAGAGTGAAGAGTATTATAATAGAAGAAAGGCTCTGTAGCTGTGTGCGCAGAGGCCTAGTGTAGAAGTCCACAGCTGAGTGCATAGGGTAGTTAGAGTCTGTAAGAAGATCTGAAGTACTAATAAATAAGATTACTTCGGAATTATCTGTGTTTGATATATTTACTTATGTTATGTATAAATGCAATTATGTTATGTTGAATAATTGTTTCATGATTTAATGCTTTATTGATGTGTGAATCTATATGTTTTACATTGTTATCTATACGCAAGTGATAATATCTGTTTATGTGAAGAACATATTAATGCATATTGAAGTTACCATATACTTAAGCCGATCTAGGTAAATACGAAAGTAAGAGTAATTATAGAAGTGTGTAAGTGGTGGATTCGACTAGGTAGGGTCCGCGAACGATAGTCATAGACCTTCGTGAATGTCTAGAGGTTGATTAAGAGAAGTATATCGATAAACCCTAAAAGTCTTATCGATCTGCGTGAAGGAAGAGTTAGGGTATAAAACGACATCACTACCATCTTTGGGTGTGGAAACTTGGTTCCAACATCCCCCCATACTGCTTCGAGTTAGACTTCAGTCCGCACTCCGCGGATTGATGCCGAAAGGGCCAGGAGTGTAGGGATTTGTTTGGCTAAATTAATGTTGAACCTGGTTCAGGGCCCCCTAAGCCAACAGTAGGTTGAGTTGCAAGAGAATGTCAAGAGAGGCAAAGGCATTGACCCCCAACAATAGCCCCAAAGTGGTTTTTCAGTTTGACAAATTTCTGAATATTCCTTTGGCCATCATGATTAACCCACATATGACAATGATGGATAGCTGACCCTAAGCCCATAACTAAAGAAATATATGTGTATCAACTAATTCTTAGCGTGGTGCCAATGTACTTTGTAAGAGGGGTCTCTCATTTGTGTACATTTGAATCCGCTTATCCAAGTGCAAATGTGGAGGGGGAGATGGAAATAATCCACCTACATGAGCTAATGGGCTACTAGACAATGCATAATGAATAAAGTGCCACCTCAAGGATATTATCTTTACCACTCTACACACTCTCAACCTTCAACCAACGACATCAACATAAAGTGTGTAGAGTTGTAAGAGAATGTCGAGAGAAGCAGAGGCATTGACCCCCAACAAGAGCCCCAAAGTGGTCTGTGACATTGAAAAATTTCTGACTATTCCTCTGGCCATCATGATTAAATAACACATGAAAATGATGGATAGTTGATCCTAAGCCCACAACTAAAGGTTTGGGGCCTCCTTCCAAGGATGAAGACTCTCCTCCTCGAATGGGTTTAATTCTTGCAACATCATGGTCTATCCACTGACTCTTTCCTGATGACCTAGTTGTTTATATGTTTGTTGCTTTATGATTTGGGTTTTATGGAACTTTAGTTTTGGAGACCTTGCATGGCCTTTTTTAACTATATAGGCCTTTATCCTTGCAGTTTTAGCTTGTGGTGGTTGCCTCACCACTTCTTTTATTGTAAAATAGATGTCAATGAAAATCTGAAGAATTTTATCCAAATGCAAACTACTAAAATATAAAAGACATTATATCATCAAGTGAAGTAATTTCTCGAAATTCATGGGACCCTGGGTAAAAAGAAATGAAAAGGCATCTGAATATCTTATGAAAATACCTTGGCATGAATACCTACATGTATCTCTCCCTTTTGATTCACATCTACAATAGATGGTGTTGTCTTGGCCCCTTCTGAGTTCTCAATTACTTTTGGGTTCTACATATATTCAAAAAATAGTCTAATGAGAAGAATGCATGAAAATCAAAATACTAATTATTTTGTTAGCTCAGCCTAGAGAAAACAATAAGGAATTTAGCATTCAAGAATAAACAACTAACCTTCCCTTCCATGATTGCCACACATGAGTTGGCAGTACCCAAATCAATACCAATCACATCATTCCCAACAGGCCTTGAGTTGTAAGCCCTAACAACCATTAGTGAAAATTCTAAAAAGAAAAATGAAATTTTCAATGCAGTAAGGCCATCTACTTCTTAATTGCTGGAAATTAATCAAGCAATGCAATCCTACCACAAAGGAAGCTCATTACATAAACCTTAAAGTTCTTGCTATATTTGGATTCCAAAGGGTGTTTCTGTGTTACCAGGGAGAAGGTTCATATGATTTTTGGTTACCGTGACAGTGCAGCTCAGTCTCTGGTTTGCCTAAGTAAATACCAACTTTCTTGGCTTGACAGTCATAGTCACGACTCACACCTCTACTTGGAGGAATGACCCTGACTCTGTAGATGGACTGAGGAGGACATGCATTAATGATAGTTCTAAAGAAGACAATTGAGTGCTTCTTGGGTTGACTGAGATGAAAAACTGCAAAGAATGAAGGATAGTTGAGATTACCAGGACTTATTCTTCATGTTGGGCACTGGGTAGGCTTTTGGGTGATAACCTAAATGGATTTTGTGGTATAATTAAGGTTGCACATATAAAATTAAAAAGACAAAATGGATGAAAAATGATACCATGAAAAATAAAACAAAGTGGAAAGACTAAATAGATGAATAATGGTACCATGAGAAAACAAAACAAATAAAGAATCACTATTGCAATAGTTACCAATATGACATCCTGGGAAACCTTGCCTTGTCTTTTAGTACAGATAACTTTAGCTTTACACACATCAGCCTACATGAAAACCTCAACTTTCCTGATATGTCAACATTTCATTAAAATCCGTCTTTGGTTAGATGAATTTAGTATAAGAAGACATATTAAAAGATTGGGAGAAAAAACATCATCTACAGGGATTCTAAATTGATTAAGATATCATGATATCATCCCTGGATTTTGCATAAAATGGTGGAGAAACAAATTTTACGTATCAATATTTCCTAGGTAAATATATTTTACAGATATAGCTATATGAGGTAAGGCATTATTAGCTACTCCAATATTTTAGTGCAAGGCCTGATTGTGCTCAAGGATGTTGTGCCTCATGTCCCGAGGCGTTAGGTTTATCATTATGGTTTAAAATTTTTCTCTTTCCTTGTCTCCAATAGGAAAAGGGCATGGATCAAGCCAACCCCGAAGTACTTGATGCAATGTTGACCTTGGCTTCAAGTAGGTCTAGCTGACGCTCCAATGTACTCAGTTTGTAATTCAGTGCTGCTAACTTGCTTTTAGTTGAGGCCTCTAAATAAAGTATAAATATCAAATAGCCTTATGTCATAAAATTACACTACAAACAAAAGAAAAACTATTGTATGTCTAACAATTCCAAATGATTTTTTTATTCTCATAACTTGATGCTGGAAAAATGAAGGAGAGCCTATTTATATGAAACCCTTGTTATGGAAAAACAAAGGAGAGACTATTTATATGAAACCCTTACGATTAGTAGTGTTGGGTATTGTTCCACCATGTTTTCCCTAAGGCATTTATTACAGAGAATCTTATCGGTGATTGCATTGTATGGCCATTTCTGTTCTTATTCTCTTGCTACAACAAGGAACAGGGTGCTTATGAATCCATTGCCCATTGATTCACAGATTACATGGTCTGGATCAACAATTGGTGAGTTCTAGGATCCTCCAAATGTGAAAAAGGTTGTTACCATTGCCTGAAATTTTGTGACATCGAAAAAAAATTGGATTGCCCCCATGTGTTTTCTATTGTTTAAGGTTTCCTACAGAGAAAATTTTAGGAGAATTGGCATGTTCATAAAATTCTTTTCTGAAAGATAAAAGTTCTTGGTTTTCATGGGTATGTTTTTCTTTATGATATGAATTCTTCAGCTCTGTTGAAAATCAAGTTCTTACCAATGTTGCAGTGATCACTGACCTATACAAAATTACTCAACATTCCAGGATAAGGCAGGGGATATATCAACACATTATGTGTTTGTATGTGAAATGATTTAGTGAATCTAGATGATGAATTGTATGAATTGAATACGAACACTAATACAGACCAATCTAAACCAATGCGTGATATAAATATCGAGGTTGCGCACCTTCCATCTACATAATGCACATCTGAATTCAAAAAATAAGCAATATATCATATATTGAAATTCAGGAGATTTGTAATCAAGAACTCCACGGCCTTGAGGTGCATAAAAGGGAGGTCTAGATGGGTATGTGTTAGTTCTTGAAACTAAGAGCTAGAAGACCATATTGGAGATCATCATAGAAAGTTGTCATATATAAAATAAGACAAAGATGGGACTGTTTAAAAGTATTCCCTTTCATTGGAAAATATAGGTTTTTGTATTTACAATACACGGATTTCATTGGAAAATATAGGTTTTTGTATTTAGAGTACACAGGATTTCTACAGATCCATTGCATAATTGTCTTCATAAAAAAAATTTATTAGTACATTTAATACTAAACATATGAAACCCAAATACATTCTAAGTCAAATGTAGAACAAAAAAAAACCCAAATTTTTAGAGCTAAAAAAGTGAGATAATAATAGAAACCCATATGAAACCTAGATCCATTCTAAGCCAGATGCAAAATAAAAAAAAACCCCAAATTTTCAGAGCCAAAAAAGTGAGATAACAGTAAAAAGCCACATACCAAACTATAGCAGAAATTTGAAAAGATGACGAACATTGAGAGCCAAGGAAGAGGAGAACTCTTGGTTATCCCAATCTGGTTGTACTACTATGCCCACATTCACTGCGTTGGTAATGCCCCTAGTTTTTTCCATTCACTGTGTTGGTAATGCCCCTAGTTTTTTCCATTCACTGCGTTGGTAATGCCCCTAGTTTTTTCCATTCATTGCATTGGTAATGCCCCTAGTTTTTTCCATTCTGTTGTTTTTCTTAACACCGATGGTAGAGATATCCCCTCACCAGTGTTGTTGCTAGAAATCGGGGGCAATTGAGAGCAATCCCACTTGCAAACATATTTTCAAGGTGAATCTAGAGCTTGAAATGAAATTTGGTAATGCCCCTAGTATTGAGCTTGTAAACTATATGTGGTTAGAAGAAAATAATAGGGCTCATAATCAAGTTCCTTCCTTCCTACGGTTCTTGGCTAAGCAACTTCTTTCACAACCAAAAGTGAACAGCTATGTTCTCTTCTCTTTGATGAACCTAACACTAACTTATTGTCTTGTTTTTCCGATGCCTATCTTTGCTTGTTGTGTCTCTCTCTGTGTCTCTATTATTTTCACTTATGGGTTGAAATATTTCGTCCTATTCATTCTTGGGAACATAGTTTACGTATCTTGTTTAACGACAAGTGATATTTTGTTGCTGTTCTTAAACACCGATGGTAGAGATATTCCCTCACCAGTGTTGTTGCTGGAAATTGAGGGTGGTTGGGAGAAATCACACTTGCAAACATATTTTCAAGGTGAATCGGGAGCTTGAAATGCGGTTGCTGGAAATCAGGGGCGATTGGGAGCAATCCCACCTGCAAACATGGTGAATCGGGAGGTTGAAATGAAATTTGGGGAGGCAAAATTGACTTTTATCTCTCTTATTTTTCATAATATTGGTGGCTAAAATATAGTATTTATTTATTTTTGAAATATTTTTTGGCCAAACTATAGAAAAGGGATCTAATATAAAAAAATTGCCCCTCCAAAATTCAAAACCCCTTAAATTTCGTCCATGGTCTAAGATTCGCCCCTTAAATTTTCTATGATTTTGGGCATAGAATCAAATAACATGATAGGTTAGGGAGGAGGTCTGGAAGGGTAAACTATTCCTTCTTTGACATTTCCATTGATCATCTGCTACTTTACCTTTGGGGAGAGGCCCTTCCACTGATCTTCTAACATTTATTTATTTATCTTCTTCATACTTGCCATGTCCAAGAATGATAACATATTTGAAATGGCCTCTGGTGTGACCTTAGTGACCGCTTTATCTCCTTGAGTAGAAATAATGGTTCTCTAACTTGGCAGATATCAATTGACATACCACGTTACCATTTCCGAGAAATGGTACACTTGTGGGACCACTTCCAGGACGAAATTTGAATCAAATAGATTGTTATGGTCCCCTAATATATCAAAGGTACTACGTACTAGTTGTATAGCCTTTCTCATGTCATAGGTGGTTATGACAGGATCTCGGACATCAACATCCTAATCATAGAATTCAAGATATTTAGACTTTTCAACCATTTGAACATTAGAATAACTTGGCACCGATAGTGTAGCCATTGAAGATGAGGAATTTTGTTGAGGGGGATTTAGCTGACTAGGTGGAGCAAGGACAATGACAAGAAAATAAGTTTATGAGTGGGATTTAACTAGCCACAATGAGACTGACACATGGATCAATAGGATTGGATAATAAGATGGAGGGAAAATTGATTCAAAATTGATGAGATGTGTTTTCCTAGGGCACACAAGCATCGAATTGAGGTGTTTTATGGAATTTTGGGTCATTAGGCGAAATTTAAGATTGATTAAGATACTATTTAGTTCCTAATGACATTTATAGGATCAAGTTCATGCAAAGGGGATTTACTTGAACAAGACATATGTTTTTATGGGTGAACAAGCGCTTTTATGCAGGTGAGGCTAGGGTTTTATTTTCAAGCTCAAATTATCTTAAATTCTAGCAAGCATGGAATTTATCAGGTTGAATTCATAAAGATGAGGCGAATTGGTCGTTTGAAAATGTGAATTTCGGCTCGGATGGGTCGGAAATGAACAAATTGAGTTCACAAGTACATTGAGATAGTGAGTCAGAATCCAGAGTGTATAAAATGACAAATAAAATGGGCCTGATACCCTTTTATAAAAAAAATCCCTACCATGTGTTGGGATGCCATTGGGAATTTTATAGGGTTGATGTCATGCTTAAACCATGATTACATCAACATGACGAGGTGGAACATGCCATGTGTCATTAGGGTGGTGTTATGTGGCATACAATCATTAGGTGAAAAGATGTGACCTAGAGGTGAGGTGGCGCGAGCATGACATGACTAGTTGGATGGTGCAAGGGATTGGTGTTGCATGGCTGATGTGGCATATGGTGTTGTCGTGTTGGGGCCAATTGGTATGGAGGGCTAACGTGGCGAGTCCAGCGTGGCGCCCTTTTCATGCTGCCTAGACTCGCATTTGAAAATTGGGCTGGGGTGTGAGGGGCATGGGAGGGCGACACATTTCCTCCTTTGTAACCCCCGAGTTCATTACAAACTACATGGTTTAGCAGTGTGGAGCGTTATAGACCATCATATATTTGATGTCATGCATATTCTCCCAAGCCCACATGTCGTTGGTGTTTCCTTCCCGTCGACGCCTGCTATTGGCATTGCCTACCTGATGGTATCTGTCATTAGCATTGTTAGGTAGGATTTTTTCCAATGCCTACCCGCTCCCCTTTTTCCTAGTCTTCTTGGAAGGCTCCCTCTTGGGATCTTTGTCATATTTTTCCTTTTAGAGTCTTCTGAGCTTCTTTGGCTTTGAAATCTAGAGGAAAAACTTCTTAGGGGTGTTGTAATTTGCCACCAACACTAGGAATTAAATACATCTATAACAACGCCATCTATGAACATAGAAATTTCATGGTCAATTGTCAAACAAACCTTCAAAAATTTCATCTAACCATAAACCTAGATAGATTTTGAATCAAAACCACACACATTTCTATAATGTATTATGATTTGCAAGTCTAATTAATTCATGACCTTCAAGAGCATCACATTAGAAAAGGCACCATAATCAAGCATACAATTATGAAAATGTAAATCATTCACTACTAATGAGAGAAAGAAAGGTACATTTCCTGTGTTTCTTCTATCATAATGCATATTATGCAAAATCAAAAGAGGATCCTCAAGTTCTTTGTCAAGATTAAGTATTTTCATTATTTAACCTCTTCAATGTTTGAGATTGGCCAATTCAAGAAAAGGCACAAGATAATTTACCTTAGTGCATTCCCAAAATAAAAATCTAAAGAAGCATCAATACCTTGTGGGTTTGAGTGGGTTTGGGGTTATTGCTAAAAGGGTAAAGATGTTCTAGTCCAATTCTTTGGCAGGGCATCATTGCCAAATTCCATAGGGTTTTTTGGTTTCTTATTTCTCCTAGTATAATGCAAACCTTTAAACGCATCCCTTTCTTCTATAGCATTAATTTCATCTAAGTTATTCACATGTCCTTTGATTATTTCATCATGTTGTTTCTTGGCTATAACAAAAGTTTTATTTGGAAAAATTTATATTGAACAACGATCATTGTTCAAGTTCAAATGATTTGTGTTTTCCTCCTCACTTGCACTATTATGAGGTCATTCCTCCTCACTATTAAATTCATTACAATAAGGACATGAAGGAATCCTTTCTTGATTTATCATGTTAGTAGGACCAAGAGTGTTAGGCACATTCTCTTGAGGGTGATGCTTACTATTTCTTGGCCCTGGTTTCCTTCAAGGTGGCTTATGATTACAATAATGAGGGTTAGGAGGATAAATTAGACTATATTCTCTCTCTTTATTCAAGAGATTCAAATTATTTGCATGGTAATTTGACCCTACAATGCCTCATTAGTTACTCTATCAAACTTCTAGGAAAAGGCCTATAAAGTTAGGTCAACATAATTTGTGGATTTAGACTTGGGTTCAACCTTGGCTCTAGCATATGAGAATAAATCAACTTTGGAAGTTGTAAGGTTATCTTCAACACGAACAAAAAATTCATGTGCTTGATCAAGACTTGTGGTACCCTTATCTTTAAGCACATAATTAAAGTGTCCACTGAAAACACTCATACATTGCATCAATATAACATCTACAGTGGAATTAAAATTATTTGGTATCTCCTTGACCAAGATATTAAACCTTTGATTAAAGTCTTGAACACTTTCATTATCCTTTTGCTTTATCTCATGACACTAAGCCATCAATAGTCTTCCATCATTCTTAGTTTACCATCTTTTGTTGAAAACTTCATGAAATTTATCCCAATCCTTGATCCCTCCATTAGAAAAGTATAGGTACCATGATTTGACATTTTCTTCAAATTATAGAGCAAACAAGTTCATGAGAATACCTTCCTCTTCAATATGTTGACCACCAACATGCTAGTAAAACAGATGAATATGTTGTCGAAATGTGACCATATCATTTACAATGAACTTAGGCAACCATTCCTCAAACTTATCAAGCATTTATTCAAGTATCCTTAAATGATGCTCATGTTCAAGGGTGTAAAATAATTTATGAGCCATGACTTAGTCATTGTGGATATGGTAGAAGGACCTTTGAAGAGGGATTTAAGTACAGGAGTTTTAGGATTATAGGATTTATTATAAGCATAAACATTGAATCACGAGGAGAAGGACTCAACTCCACTACAACAATGGCAACAAAAATGTTACTACAAAATTTAGCACCTTAGTGAAAAACCTCACTAAGTACTCTATATTAAGTGTAAGAATGGGATCAATCACCATTCTCACCTTAGAAAATTTTCCCCTATTCTTTTGTGGTTATATATTATACCCACAAGGGAGGCTTCCCTAGTAGATCTTAGAGATTAAATAATTCATGTACTCCCAAGCTAAATACCCTCTAAGTGCCATGCTAATGAAATCACCCAAGGATAATGTTCAATAAGTAAGGCTCCAAGTGAAATGAGATGTAATCCCAAGGTAATGAGTTCAAAGGACCTATGAGTAGGTTCCCAAACAATTGCTACCTTTAAAATAACAATTGTTGTTACAAATTAGGGCTTCTAATGTGTTATGTGGAATTTTGCGTCTACGGATAAACACAACTTCCCTAGGTGGGTAGCTACACCTAGAACAACAGATTTAAAGAGTTTAACCTTTTCCTATAGAAGATAAATAAGACAAGGGACCTACTTGTTATCTTTCACTTCCCTTTGTCTCCTTTGAATAGCTCCCGTCACTCCTTCTCGAACTGAATCCGCTCAATAAGTACCTACAATCATAAACAGAGGACAAAAACCAATCAAAGCAAGAGATATATCTACTATAAGAAAATGGAATCGAAAGAATTTACACATATAATCATCATACATAAAGACAAGAATATGAGAAAAGGTGTAAACATCTTTATTAAGTATAAGGAAGGGTTACAACCAAGGAAGTCCGATCCCATGTCACTCATCCAACTTGAGTTCCATCCTTCATCACACCAAAAGAAGAACACTCTGGCAGCATAACAATACTTTCTTACAATCTCAAACCTCAAACCAACAGTATCTCCTTACAAATTCTCAAAGTCCAGCCCCTGATCACTATGATGAGTGCTCAATTTATAGGGAAATGGAGGTGGTTTTGTCATAAATTAGGCATTGAATGGATTTCCAATTTGGGAGTTAGTTTCCATGGAGGAAGGGATGAGAGGATAGGAGGTTATTTGATTCATTCCCTATCCAATTTTTAGCTCATAAGAGAGGATAAGACGTGGGAATCTTCTAGAATGATCTAGAATAAAAGAATATTCCCAGAACCCTATGAAGATTTCGCTCAATCTCACCCAACGCAGGTCAAAGTGGGCCTACGTGCTCTGCAGAGCAGGCTTGAATGGGTCTAAGTGCTTTGCAGCACACTTACCCTTGACCAAGGATGCGTTGGTCCCTCAAGGTGTCATTTCAAGATGTCTTCAGGCCAAGAAACTCTCAGGAATGATGGCATTCAATGTGATGACTTGTCTAGGGCATGTAGCAATTGAATTAGGGTTTGATGAGCCCTAAAAGTACTGATCTGAATGATGGGAGTGATGTGCCCAAATAGACCCGTAACAGTTGCCCCTAAAGCATGAAGTCAAAAATGACAATGTTGAGTGATATGCTTATCAATGTGATGACGAGGTTCTGAAGTGGATGATAACCTGCATCAATTACAATACATAATATCATGATATTTTGGATTTTTCATGAATTGCTGAGGGAAGGCATACCCATGCTCAGCATATAAACTTTTAATTACATGTACATAGATATTCGTCTACAGATATAGATCCATGATGGGATGACCATTAGTGTAAAGCCATCATACAGATGATTTAGTACTCTCCTGAAATCGCAGCCTGGAAGGATGAAACTAGATCTAGGGTATTCTATCTCATTCAATCATTCGCTCAAGTATGAATCTAACCATGTGAATATGTGATCTAAAGTCGAACATGGGAAGACACCATCTGATTACTAGCCAATGATGTAAGCGATTAAAAAACGCGAGAGAAATCACCGATAATGATAATGATTCTCAAGGTATTGCAGTACATTTTGCATGGTGTGAATGGATGTTTTGATGTCAAACACCATACAAAGTCTTTCGGTCGAAGGCCAGTGATGTCAACCTATCGCCAGAAGCGAGAAACTTGCCATTGATGTATGCAAGCCCCAAGGTACTGAAAGGGTGTTTCTAAGTCAACTTCTTGGATAATGTGTTGATGTCAACAAGAAGCGACTCATCGCAGGAGGGCCTTGATGTATCCCACATCAACGACATGAAACGAGTGTAATTATTTTTGGAGACGGAATGTGACTGATGACACAAGGTTCAAGAATGGCAGTCATGAAAATGAAGGTTTATGAGTATTGCAAAGGATGAATTTAACTGAGTGACTTCTCTTGAACATGTCGATGACACTGAATGAATTGGCAGCATTGACCCAAAATCAAATTAATGGATGGTATGATAACCATCAAGCAGATAACCCAACCCAAGCAGTCACAGAGATGAAGTGAAAGTGTCATGCTCAAGAGAGACCTGCTGCCAAAAAGTGGTTTACCCCTTTTCCCCTTTTCCCCAGTCATTACTGACCAGTACCTCTTTATTTTTTATCAAGCTTGAGGAGGATAACATATGCTTGTTGTATAATTCCACCCTTCGGGTGAATCCATCACTATGTGATGTTTTAATGAGTCTAGCGAAGGTGAAACTCGGTCTTGTCATGATGGACAAGTTTGTCGCTATTTCATGTTTTAACGAGTTTAACGACAATGATAACTCAGTCCTTTTCATGTTTAGAGAGTTTGAAAAGGGAAATAAAGAAAACTCCACAAGTTATTTTTCGTAAATTTGTCTCTCAAGTCCAAAAAAATGTAAAATAATACGAGAGAGAACCTATTGACCATGTTCGATCAACGTATTCATTTTTCGTAAATAATCTATCTCAGTCTGGAAAGGGGTTAAACTTATACTGAGTAGATGTCATTTCCAATCCATCAACAAGCTGAAAAGGACAAGTGATCGACAATCTTTTCATATTTTGAGAGTCTGAAAAGAGCTTAAAGAGGACTCCAAGAGGGTTCCTTTTTTGATGTTTAACAGAGCTGGAAAAAGAGATAAAAGTATGCTCTATGGTCAAAGTACAATTCATGATCGTGCACGTCAAATTCACTGTATCAGCTATAAATCTGTTCAAAGCAACACCAAATGGATCAAACATACCTGTTTCATTGGTAAAAATAGGTAAATACTAAAGTTTATTCATTTAATGATCATAAAATAAACATAAAACAAGAATTTACCATGTCATTTTCACCATTTGATATTTACCATTCAGTTTGTGCTCTGAACCAATTTTTTACCTCGAACTTCAGCAGCTGATTGCAAGAGATTCTGTGGATCATTTCTCGTGTTGTCCAGACCAGGTAGAATATCTACCCCTTCTCTTTCTTTTCATGTCATTCTTTTACAGTTTCAGGCAAATTTTTAAGGTTTTTAGGGCCCCCGGGGTTAGTATATTTCGCCCTGGGATCAGTGCAGCCTTCTACATCAAAAAATGCGCTATAGAGCACCCAAACAGAAGGGTACCTACTCTGCAGCACACTATCTCCTTGCCTGGGCTGCGCTGGGCGAGTTTCACAAATTTGTTTCACCTGTTTGGCCCAAAATTTCTCCAGTTTTTTGCATGAAATGGATCCTAACTAAGCTTATGGTTTGATTTCAGGTTTTCATCAGATCAGAATGTCTATTACTTGGTGAGAAAGAGAGCATGAAGAATAAGACATGGTTTCCCTAAATGATCTGGGTACTGTTGAGGCCCTCAGAAACTGTGGGTTGCTCAAATACTTCAGGTTGTTCGGGATGAGGCAACAATTAGAACTATTGCAGTTCTTAGTTCATGCATGGGATCCAATGGATCAGGATTTTCACATAAGGTACAAAGTGGTCCCTATTGTGATCGATGATGTTTACTTTCTTACTGGGTTTTCGAGACGTGGTGCCCCCATTTATCTTTCAGGATTTGCCTATGGGGGTGAATTGGTGAGCGACTACATTCAACATTTTTGTCGGCCAGGTACACAACCTAGCAAGGATGGGAAAATAAACATTAGGGATGTACGTGATTTTCTTTTGAGAACAATCATTTTCACTATTGCAAATTTTTCAGGTAGTGTGACACTTCATCTAGCGAACAAATCATACATGCAGTATGCGCTTGAGTGTCTTGAGCCAACTGTATTCAACTGGTGTGAGGTTGTACTTTATTCTCTGAAAGATCAACTGACAAAGGTAAAGAGCAGTAAGATGAAGAAATTTAGCTATGGACCGCTCTTAATCACTTTTTCCTTACAGATAATTCCATTGATGCAACCTCAACATGTAACACTGGATGTAGCTAGTCCTAGAGATCCAAGGATGCAGAGGTGGATCAAATTGATGGCTAGACATGCTGGTGAGTCATCAATCACATTTTCTACTGCATTCTTCAGTTGGCTTGATCGACAACACATTTTCATCGAGGAGCATCCATACACAGGGATGGATTTTCGTGGAGATCCAGATTTGAGTTTACCAGTGAGCGCTCAATGAGGTGCTATAGGTAAATTGTTTTCGACCAATTTTTTTTTTTTTAAGTTTCTACATGTTTTTGTGTTTTTAATGTTTCCAAGACTAAACTAAAATCATTCTCATGCATACAGATGTTGGTACTGTTCGACCTATGGGACATCAACAGGAGGTAGGTGGACCAACGCGAAGAAATGTCGGGAGAGCAGTTCTCCAGGATTTGGATTTGACTGAGACACTGGCAGAGTTGCAGGATCATGTAGAGGGGTTAACCCTTAGTATTCTAGATATCTGGATCGAGGAGTTACCTATGAGGCTGCAGTGCCATACTATTGGTGTTCCTAGCCATTGGATGAGGCTATTGCACATGATAGCTCAGGTTGTGACCTGTTATCATGAGCATCACTAGGTCTACTTAGGATGATTTTTGTATGCATTTTGAGTTTTTAGGTCATATGACCAAACATGTCTTGGACACAAATTTTGTAAAAACTTTAAAACATCTATCCATTTTTACTTTAAGATTTTTTATATATGGTTATGTGCAATCTTATTCAACTAATGATGTGAATTGAAAATTTACTTTTACATGTGTCGCAAATGTTTGTTTAACACATAGTTCGCTAATGAATTAGTTAATGTGTTAAAGTTTATGGAAATATGTTGATATTGAATGTACTCAAATTGTCTTTCCAAAAGATGAAATGTAAGGAACATATGAAGAATAGTTGGGTTTTAGACGGTATAAACACTTGTAAGTTGTAGTATGACGAGTTGTGAGTCCAGCCTAATGACGATTCGAAGAATGCTAAGTGAAATGGCATCAGAGAGAGGTTCGATCAATGTTCTATACTCAGCGATATTGTTCGTAGAATGACTGATACAAATCCCTTGAAAACTCACTAACTCGCCACTTGGAGTGAAAATGGCCCATGCTGCAGAAGATAGGTTCTATGTACTATGACTAGCACCATCAGCGTAACCAAAAAACGATTCCAAAGATTCCGACATCTGCAACAAATGCAAAGCGGATTACTTAACCACATAAAAACTCTAAAAGACACACTAAGTCACACACATGCAATTAAAGCATATATACAGTGATTTTACTACACCCAATTAAGCATAGTAACGTTTGAGATACAACCCGTTTTGGGGTTGCGACAATGGAATTCCATCATAATCCACCAACTCGTAGGCACCTTTTGCCAAAACACGCTTGACAATGTAAGGGCCCATCCATAGTGGTTCAAATTTTCCTGCTTCTAGTTTATTAGCTTCTTGATCATAAAGCAAGACCAAGTCTCCTTCTGAGAAAATGTGAGGCTTGACATTTTAGTTGAATTGCGACTTGATTCGTTTCTTATGTGCTTCGTTACCTGATGCGGCTTCACGATGGGTTTCATCCAGATGGATGAGTTCTAAGAAACACACTTCTTCATCAGAAGTGTTGGGTAACAGGTCAATTGTGAGTTTAAGAGATGAAATTTCACATTGTATCAGCAAGATTGCCTCCAAACCATACACCAATTGAAAGGGTGTGAATCCAGTTGAATTCCTTATCGAGGTTTGGTATGCCCACAAAGCAAAGTACAAGATTAAATGCCAGATTCACTTATGAGCCCCTATCATTCTTTGAAGCATTTGCTTAAGGACTTTGTTGATGGCCTCAACTTTTCCATTAGCTTGCGGATAATAAGGAGTATAACTATCATGTGAAAGTCCTAACTTGGCAGTTAACTTAGTCATCATGTGATTACGAAAATGCAACCCATGATCTGTAACTATAGCATGTGGTACACCAAACAGAGTAACTACGTGGTTGAAAAAGAAAAGTGCAGCCATCTCGCCACTATTGTTTATTGTAAGCATCACCTCGACCCATTTTGTGAAATAGTCAACGTCGACTACAATGTACCCATGCCCCCCAGTTGAGTGAGGATTACATATCATGAAGTCAATGCCCCATTTGGAAAATGGTCCAACAACGATGACAGGATGCAGTGGTGTAGGTGGTAATCTAGATTTACGGTCATAGATCTAACATGCATGACAGCTTCTGACAGCAATAATGCAATCTTTGAATATGGTAGGCCAGAAGTAACCAGCACAAAGAATTCTCTGTGCGGTAGCATAACCAGATAAGTGACCACCACAAGAACCTGAATGGTAATCATTCAAAACTTTCTCGGCTTCCTCATGTGTGATGCACCTCCGTAAAATCATATCAATACCACGACGGTAAAGAGTGTCGCCAATGATCAGCTAATATTTAGCTTGGTATCAGATACGTCATTATTGCAAGCGAGAAGTATCAGGCCGGAAAGTTTGGGTCTGAAGATAAATCAATATATCTCCATACCATGGGTCAGATGATGAAATCAGGAACAGATACTCATCCATAATTGATGGTTCTGATGTTGAATCAATGGTATTCGAGGAAAGGTCACAAAGAAGCTCGGCGAAAACTAGAGATTTCTTTGATTTGGATTTGCTGAATTCCAAATCAAATTCCTACAAAATGACAATCCATTTTGATTACTTTCCCCCCAGCAATTGAAATGACAAAATATATGTCATAGGGTTGCAATCTGAAATGACAGTGGCCTTTCAGAATAGGTTATAGTGGTGAAATCTCTGTACAGCTTGAACAGGTGCCAAAGCTAGATTTTCAACATAAGAGTACTTAACTTCTGTATTATTGAGATTGCGACTCAAATAATATATCAAATGTTCAATCCCATCTTCTTCTTGGACTAAAACCATCGCAATGGTTGTATCTACAGCGGCGAGATACAAGAAGTAGTTGTTTTGATAATTTAGGGAATACATTAATGACGCTCTAATCAAGGTATCTTTAAGAGCATCAAAGGAAGCTTTCACAACCTGATCCCAATGGAAGGGTATCCCCTTTTCAAAAGAAGAGTAAATCCTTTAGCCATTTCATCATAATTGGGAATGAACCTCCTCAGAAAGTTAGCCTTCCCTTGGAGTCTTTGTAACTGTAGTAGATTTGAAGGTGGAGGCAACTCAAGAATTGTCTGAACCTTAAGAGGGTCAAGTCGAATTCCTTCCTTAGACACTACAAAACCAAGCAAACGGCCAAAACCAACATTAAAAACACATTTGTGTGGATTGAGTCCTATTTTGTAGTGTCGGCACCGTAAAAATATAGCTCTTAAATGCTACAGGTGATCAGTTCGCTTTCGTGAATGAGCAAGTAAATCATCAAGGTATCGTTGAACAATATGTTTGATGTCATGGAATGCATAGTTCATTGCCCTCTGAAAAGTTGCCCCTGCGTTCTTCAAACCAAAAGGGAGTTTCCTATAGGCGAATGTGCCCCATGGACAAATAAAAGTAGTTTTAGATTGGTCCTCTGGGTGGATATTGATCTGATTATAGTCAGAAAATCCATCCATAAATGAAAATATTTCACATTCGGCACATTCATCAATGATCTAGTCGATAAAGGGAGTGGGATAATTGTCTTTTGAACAAGTCTGATTAACATCCCTATAATCGACACACACTCGTATTGTCCCTTGTTTCTTCATGACAGGAACAATATTGGAAACCCAATCAGTAAGAGGAACAGGGTATATGAAACTAGATGGCAAAAGTTTTTCAACTTCTGTTTTAATGGTAGTAGCCTTCTTTGGATGAATAGGACGAAGGCGATGTCGCTTTGGTTTGACATCAGGATACATTTTAATTTCATGTTCAACTATACTAGAGTCAATACCTGGTATCTCCTCATATGACCATGCAAATATATCTCGGAATTCACGAAAGAGAGCACAGTAAATATCAAGTTATGATGGAGAACAAGATTTGACAACATGAATGCTTTCTATAACTTTAGGTTTGGTCAAAATATTGATAGAAATAGTTTCTTTGATATTTGACAAGTTTCACTTGGAATCTACTGTATCTATAAAAACGAATTCGAAAGGAAATCTACAACTGAAGGGTGATTAAGTTCATTTGAAAAATATTCTATGTGATCTGGAAGATGGGAACGATGATGATAATATTCCCATGGTTCTTCTTCCATCATCATTTATTGGATTATTCCTTCATCAGTAGAAAATATACGTGAAAAAGGATCGGAAGAAGTAACAAATTCTAATGAACGATCTACCCATACAATTGGCGAAGATGGATTTGGGTTCGCTGCACAAGGCAGAAAGATTGATTGTTATGCAAGCTCAATGGGGCTTAGTGGCATGATTTCATTACTACTATCACCTTTAGAACTATTGGTTATCTTCCTTAAATTAGATGAAGTAGAAGATATCATGTTGCAAGTCTCAACTTTTTCCACTTCCGCCATATTTGATGGTGACGGTAGTGAAAAAGTACCCATTAGGGAAGAATCCCTGAAGAGACCTACACCAATGTTTTGAAGTGATAGTGGGGGTCCCTGAACTAACAGAAAGCTTCGAGTAGCCTGTGAACTAGAGGTGAAGAAAGCAAGTTGATCAATAACTGTGATTCCGCCTTTATGAGGGAATGCAATCATACAAAAGTATGTCGAAACCACATCAACCATAGCATATACCCACGGTCTTCCTAGCAAAATGTTGTAGTCAAGGGGTCCGTCAATGACCTCAACTTCAAAAATTATTGTTTTGCCCCCTAGTTCAATTTGCATATTACTTAAGATTCCACAAGGTATATATGTGCGACCGTCAAAAGCTTTTAATGTTATTGGTGAACGTGACAAAGGCAGTGAACCAAGTATTTTCCAGGAATTCAATTACACAATACAAGTAGATTCCCCCTCGTCAATAATGGTTCGGTGAATAAGTTTATTCAAGGCATTTACTTAAATCGGGAATGCTAATTGTGCTGGTAACTGTGGCGTATAACCTGCATGGTTGAAAACCACAAGATTAGAATCTCTTGGATCGATTCCACCAATTGTTGACAACAAAGCCTGCTTATGGGAGGGACAATTTTGAAGCATCTCAAGCATTAACATAACAGAAGGTGATTGAGCCAAATATTCTACTATGTTATAGTTATGTGTTGCTCGAGCTCGAGGGTTAAATGTTGATTTATGTACAACTCCCTTAGGAAGTTTTATTGTTAACTCTGGTGCAATAAGCGGTGGAATAGGATCTAACGAAGTCGAAGTCAAAGGATTAGGTTGATTAGTGGCCTAGTTATTCGACGATGATGGTTGATTTCCATAATCTTTACTTCGTGTTGACACCAAAACATCAATTTTAGGCTTAGAGGCAGATAGCATAAGCACTTGGGAAGTGGAAGCATGGTCTGTAGCAACCATATGTGTCTCTGGGTTCGGAAAAGGATCAGTCAACACTGCGGATGTACTAGAAGTCTTAAGAAGCTTTGAGACTTCAGAGCAGTGAGGACAATCTCGTGTAAAGTGCTCATCGTTACAGATTAAACATGGGTAACGAGGTTTCCTAGCCGAAGGAGAGGAATCAGATGATTTCTCTTAAGGGGGATTATTTTGTTTCTTCTTGTTTTTCCCCTTCTTCTTGCTTCCTGGTTGCTTTTCATTCTTGCCTTTGTCAGATGACATGACATTAATTTCGGAAGCAAGAGTGTTATCAGATGCATTTGAAGTTTGATTGGAAATGGCAAGTGTTTGACCAGATGGTCTACCTTCCATTTGTGTGCTCAAAGAACCAATCACACTGTCACTGGCATGAGAGTCCTTACTCGATGGTGGTGGAGGAACAGTGAAAGCTGGTCTGGGTGCATTCAGGATCTTGTCATAGAGCGTGCCAGACTGTGTATAAATCAAGTCCAAATATTGGGCATGAGAAATTACTTGCTCTTGAGTGACAACTCCACCTTTCGCCCCACCCCTAGTGATAGATGACAACAAGGATTTTATAAACCACTCATCTGAAGGCTGATCGGGAACATAA
The DNA here is from genome assembly GCA_031772625.1 of Pinus tabuliformis. Lineage (NCBI taxonomy): Eukaryota > Viridiplantae > Streptophyta > Pinopsida > Pinales > Pinaceae > Pinus > Pinus tabuliformis. The sequence continues at coordinate 933,487,539 of CM062810.1, read as the reverse complement.
GTTTTGACCATTCGACGATGACAACACCACTCATGAATATGATTAGAGATATGAGTAGCAATAGTCTGTTTAAAGTTGGTCAATAGTTCCATTCCAGTTTCATATCGTATGGGTAACTGGAAGTGGGTTAAAAACGTGGTAGCTAAAGATGTAAAGTTATCAAAAGAAGCTCATGGTAACTCAATGTACCACTTCACAGTCGGACCAGTAAGCGTTCTCTAGAAAAGACGTAGTCTAACTGAATCGTCATTCAAGGAGTTTGATGAACACCATAAATGAACATTCATGACATGGTTGGACGAGTCTTCTCCAAGGTTTCCATTGAATTTCGGAATATCAAAAGGTAATTTATGAGGAATCACTGGCCACCAAGGTGCATAAAGAATTGGGTCATTGGTGAGACGATTTAGATCTGGTAATTTAAGTGTTGCAACGAAAGGCAACTGTCTATTGAGGTCAGGTTGAGCATAACCAGGGTAAGATGGGATTGCTTGGGCAATAGGCCTTTGCATATTAGCATAAGGCATCTATTCCTGGTAACCTTGATAGGGGTAAGTTTGTTGAGAAAATCTGGTATAAGGTGGTTTTTTTAGCACCAGGATACATTTGCTATTGTCCAAACCCAGCATAGGCTTGTTGACCAGGACCTGGGTACATTTTTTGTTGACCAAACCCAATATAGTATTGTTGACCAAGTCTAGGATGAGGTTGGTATTGCTGGAATTTCTATTGTTGATATTGGGGTTGCCAAGGCTATTGAAGAAACTATTGTTGTTGTTGATACAATGGTTGTTGATTTAACGGTTGTTGCCCACCAATGTAAGCTTGACCAGGTTGTGAATACACTAAACCAGTGTAAGTCTGAGTCATTCCAGTAAAAGGTAAACTGGCCTAAGGTTGTTGGACTCCAGGCACAAGTGGTTGTTGTAAAACTTCCTAAGAAGGCTGAATCTGTAAACCTGAAACTTGGGGGTCTGAGGTTGAAGGACCAACTTGCACAGGTTGAGATACAACAATCTGAGCTTGTGACTACGGTAAAGCTGTAACAACAGGCGTAGTAGGTATGGATGAGACAGATTGCATAGGTTGTGATGGATACACAAGCCTAGGTTGAACGGGCATTGTTGGCTACCACTGACAGACAGTCATTCCAGGCTGACCTAAAGACGACAGCATACCGACATATGGTTGCCCCCCAAAAAATGGAGGATAAGGAGATTGTGCATATTGTTCTCCGTATGGGGGTAGTCCAGTGTAAAGCAGATACATAGGACGGTAACCAGATGAACTAGCTTGATATTGAATTGATGGGTCAAGCTGTTCAGTATCCATTAATGAGGAACCAGATAAAATTCTTGTAGAGGACATTAGTGAAGACCAAGGGCTAGAAGCAACACCTGAGTGGGTTCCAAATAAAGATTGGTAACCCGATGGGATGGACAGAACACCATACAAATGTGACTTAGGTGTCGTAGTAAACATCGAAGAGGTTGTGACAGAAGATTCTGTCATAGCTGTAACAGATGGTATAGTCTGGGATGTTGACTCTGCCATAGTCAAATGTCCAAATAAATTTCCTAACAAATCAACGGGTGTCTGAAAGTAATCAAGATCAAAAGGAGTAATAAAATGAGGAGTATGAGGATAAAGATAAAGTCCAGTTCCAAAATGGAATGGAGTTCTGGGTGTTTCTTCCTCAGGTTCCTCTTCTATCGAAATCAAACCAGGTGGAAGGATTTCACCGTCAGGTCCGTAATAGATTTCCAGTATTTGTTCCTGAGGTAAAGGGGAAGTCTTGACAATTATGGATGTCTGAGGATGTACCGATCAATATTCTTCCGGTATGGTAACAACTTCTGATTGTTCAACTTCAAGATCCAAGTGTTCTGGTAAAAGAACAACAGGTTCAGGTTGGGCTTCTTGAACAACTTCTGGTTCAGAAGTAACTTCTGATTGAACGGTGATAGGTTCAGGATCAACTTCTAGTTGAACAGATTTAGGTTCAGAAGTAATTTCTTGTTGAACAACTTTGGGTTGAGAATCAACTTCTTGTTGGACAACTTGGGTTACCGTTTCACTAGATTCAGTTCTAGTGTCCTCAAGTAATTGTGGAGATTCCACTTCAGTAACAGATGTACCAATAATTGTAGGAGTAACTGGAGTCACAGTACTTACTGGTATAGGTGTTTCTGGTAATTCAGATGAAGAACCAGAAGTTTGTGAAGTACTAGATTCAGTCAAATGAGATTGCTTTCACCGAATAGGTGTAGCTTCAAGCAGTAAAGGCAGTTTACTCGTTGTCCTCCACGAACGACAGGGTAAGGGTTGATGTTCCTCCATGATTGGTGATTTATTTTATTTCAAAAATTAAATAATCAAAAAGGGGTAAGCTAGGCAAAAGGATTACCAAGCAACTGTGAACTGTAGAATACCTCCTAGCGAACCTAGAAGTACGGGCAGGAAATATCCCTGAATGCAGTTTACAAGGTGGCTGACTTGGTTACCTAAGGATGGATAGTAACCTAGTGTTGTCCTCCCATATATACCTGAAAGTACATGGAGGCCCAATTCGTGTTAGCACTGTCTAATGCAAAACTGCATAGTGAGAGCATTCCTTTATACTTTACGCACTGTAACACCACCCTATATACCCAAAGGTATGTGGATGAGCTACGATATACACACGTACTTGGAATGAGGTATCACACTCAGAATGTATCGCAGACAAGTTAGTGATAGTTGCTATGTTTTACGACGCCGGAACACGTCTCTAGCCTAGAACCTCTAAATGTTTTGCGTTAGGTGACAATGCTCCATTAGGTTAATTGAGATTAATTTTAAGTTGATCTTGATTGAGGATTTTCCTTTCAAGGTTTACCACGTGATGTCTTTGAAATTCCTAGAATGCAACTAATATGATAAGCATTCTTTTCATTCAATTTGAACAATGAAAACCTTAGCTAGTAGGAATAGAGAAATCATATTCTTTTAATCAAAGAACAAAGAGCACATCTAATGCAATTTCCCTAAACTATTCCTATAAGCACACTCAAACTTTTTCAATGCATAATGCAAGTTTTTCTTTTCAATTCCCTTAATGTTGAAATGAACAAAAGGAAACTAATGCACATACAATCAATCAATCTTTTTGCAAGAACGAAGACTTTACGACAGTTCCTTTTCGAAAGAAATGAAGACTTTTACGACACTTTCTTTTGAACAAAGATTAATCGACTATAATCTAACTTTGACAATGAATTGATAATGATAAAGAAATCATTTAAGAAAAACTAAACAATCAAGGCCAAAGTAGGGCTAGGAAGAGAAATACAAATTGATTTCAGAGACACAACAATAATTGGTCTTTCAGCAAGCAAAATAGAAGGAAATTTGGAAAAAATCAAGTCAAAGGTGGGATTTTTGACCTGAGGAGGATCATTACAGCCCTGAATGGGAGACAGTGCGCTTCAGAGCACTGTCCTCAAGCCAAGGGTGCTCTGTAGTGCTCTATGTCCTGACCAAGCCTACGCTGGTGCCAGAGATGCCATTCAAGGGGCTTTCAAGCACAACTTTTACCAGAAAAACACTTCAAAAAGGTTGAAATAAAATCAATGGAGGCAAGTGAAGTCTACTAGGGTGTACTAGGATGAAATTAAACTACCCAAAACGATGATCGTTCCCCAGCGAAGTCACCAATTTGTTATGTGGAATTTTGCATCTACGGATAAACACAACTTCCCTAGTGGGTAGCTACAACTAGAACAACATATTTAAAGAGTTTAACCTTTTCCTATAGAAGATAAATAAGACAAGGGACCTACTTGTTATCTTTCGCTTCCCTTTGTCTCCTTTGTATAGCTCCCGTTGCTCCTTCTCGAACTAAATCCGCTCGATAAGTACTTGCAATCATAAACATAGGACAAAAACCAATCAAAGAAAGAGATCTATCTACTATAAGAAAATGGAATCGAAAGCATTTACACATATAATCATCATACATAAAGCCAAGAATATGGGAAAAGGTGTAAACAACTTTATTAAGTAGAAGGAAGAGTTACAACCAAATAAGTCTTATCCCTTGTCACTCATCCAGCTTGAGTTCCATCCTTCATCACATCAAAATCACAACACTCTAGCAGCATAACAATACCTGCTTACAATCTCAAACCTCAAACAAACAGTATCTTCTTACAAAATCTCAAAGTACAACCCCTAATCACTATGATAAGTGCTTAATTTATAGGGAAATGGAGGTGGTTTTGTCATAAATTGGGCATTGAATGGCTTTCCAATTTGGGAGTTAGTTTCCATGGAGGAAGGGATGAGAGGATAGGAGGTTATTTGATTCATTCCCTATCCAATTTCGAGCTCATAGGAGAGGATAAGAGGTGGGAATCTTCTAGAATGATCTAGAATGAAAGAATATTCCCAGAACCCTATGAAGATTTCGCTCAATCTCACCCAGCGTAGGTCAAAGTGGGCCTAGGTGCTCTGCAGAGCAGGCTTGAATGGGTCTAAGTGCTCTGTAGCACACTTACCCTTGACCAAGGCTACGCTGGTCCCTCAAGGAGTCATTTCAGGATGTCTTCAGGCCAGAAAACTCTCAGGAATGATGACATTCAATGTGATGACTTGTCTAGGGAATGTAGCAACTGAATTAGGGTTTGATGAGCCCTAAAATTACTGATCTGAATGATGGGAGTGATGTGCCCAAATAGACTTGTAACATAGCAACACAATTTATAGCATGCAAAATTACAACAACAATAAACAAAAATAACTTAAAATTGATAATAAGAAAGTAATAAACAAAGGTTATTTAATGGATAATCAAGGAAATAGATTACAACAAATTTCAATGGTTGAAAATGGATAAAACAACAATAAAACCCTGGATGTCAACACTAATTAAGGTTGAAAATGCATGGAAAATTATGCATTTCCAATTTAGTACATGCAAGTCCTAACCCTAAGAATATAAGGTCCAATGTATTTTATGCTATTAAATGTATGTTTTTCCGTAACTTAACCCTAATTTACCTTAGAAAACATTAAAAAAATTGTTTTTAAATTTTATTTTAAGGTGATTGACACATTGGTGGAAGAGTTCATTTCTCAATCAAGGGGATAATAGAGTTAAAGACAAGCTCTATGTAAGAGGACCAATTGAAAAAAATTATGAGAGAGAAAAGTATACAATGAGGTTTCTGTTGGGTTGTGTTATATTCTTTCCACGGCTAACCCACGTAGTGAATCGGAGGGTTAGAGTGGGGGGCGAAGTGTTAGGCCCCTATACTACTAGTGTAACCCCTTATTGTTATTATTACAACCCCCTTATTATATTGTTGTATCCATGTAGTCCCCATATTGTTATTATTGTGCCCCAAAGAAGCCCACTATTGTTATTATTGTGCCCTTACATTATTATTGTTAGGTCAACTCTAATTATATTATGACCCCTTAGACTCCTATATATAGAAAGGAGGTCTTGTCATTTGTATCATCCAAGAATTGTTCATTTGTGTAAGGAAAAGGAGGTTGCCCCCTCGAAGAGGATGAATTTTAAGGTGTTGATCTATCTTTTCTATCTTTTTTTGAGCTGGTTTCATAACATTTGGTATCAGAGCTTTGGATTCTAGGGTTTTCGCTGCTCCAAATAGGTCATCATGGAATTTTCACTATAACTCTTTTTGTGTGACGTTTCAAAAGCTAAAATGAAAACCCATTTGAGACGAAATCTCGCTGAACCTCAGGTCCGAATTTTAGAGCTTGTCTCGCTATATTTTTGGAGATATGATATGAGGGTGTTATAGTTTTTGCAAGCTCCAGAATTTCATCTAAAACAGGTCATCATGGAATTTTCGTTATAACTTTTTCGCTACAAAGTTTCAGAAGCTAAAGAAAAAACCCATTTGAGAAGAAATAGGTCAAAATAGTTACATGTGGCATGTCATACAAGTTTGATATTTTGAAAAGGTGTATAATCAGGTCATCTTGGGAGATTGTGCATAACTCTTTCTTGGAGAATCAAATTTTGATCAGACTGGTGGCATTGGAAAGGGGACATAGAGGACTATTACAGGTCGCGATTTCAGAACTGGAAGATCCGAAATTACAGAGTTACATTCGTTTCAAGATTGAGCTCCTAAAATCAAGAAAAAGTGAGATGAGGAAGTTTGATGGCAAGGATCTGGTAAATTGGATACTACAGATGGAGAAATATTTCGATCTACATGGTCTACCACTGTTACAAAAGGTATGTCTTGCATCTTCATTTTTAGAACTGGATCAATTTTTATGGTATAAAGGGCTTTGTTCTCTTAAACAACTTGTTACGTGGTCAATTTTCATGGAGGAAATGATAGCACATTATGAGGATACAAAGAGAAACACCTTCTTTAGAGCAACAAGACAACAATTGGAAGAAAAAGAGAAAAAGGGCTTTGTTACAAAGTGGAAAGAAAAATTATGGCAACAAGGAAGTCTACCCCTCACAACTATAAAGATGGAAGTGTTGTTTCTCGTAGCCTTCCACAACCTACAAGGGTTACACCACAACAATTGGAAGAAAAAAGAGAAAAATGGCTTTGTTATAATTGCGATAACAAATACATTAAAGGTCATAAGTGTGCTGAGAAGAAATTATTTTACATTGATTATGGAGAGGAGGAATAAAAGGATCAAGAAACGTCAAAAGAAGAATATATACACTAGGAACCAACCCCAGAGAAAGAAGAAATGAATCCGACCATATCTTGTAAAGCATTGGAAAAGAATTACCACTCCTAAAACTCTCAAGATAGAAGGACATATCAAGAAGAAAAAGGTTCAAGAAGTGAAAGATCACATCGAGAAAGAAGAAATGAATCCGACCATATCTTGTAATGCATTGGACGGAATTACCACTCCTCAAACTATCAATATAAAAGGATATATCAAGAAGAAAAATGTTCAAGAATTGAAAGATCACATCGAGTCTCAAGAAATCAATCCGACCATATCTTGTAATGCATTGGAACTATCAAGATAGAAGGACATGTCAAGAAGAAAAAGGTAAGAGTGTTGATTGATTCGGGCAGTACCCATAATTTTATTGATTGCAAGATAGCCAAGGAATTGAATTGCTTCCTATATCCAGCACCAGAGTATCAAGTGATGGTTGCAAGTGGAGGAACCATAAATTGCTCTTGAAAGTGCCATAATATCAAGCTATCCATGGGAGAATATGCATTGAATAGCCCAATGCTTTCCATTCCAATGGGTGGTGCTGATGTTTTACGAGGAGTCCAATGGATACAATCTTTGGGTACGATAGCTTTTAATTTTCAAGAACTTTTCTTGAAATTTTTTTGGGAAGGAAAGGAATTTGAATTGAGGGGTATCGAAGGAAAACCTGGAAAGATAATCAACTCTAACAGCATGAAAAAGCTTCTAAATAAGGAACAATGGGGTGTAATTGCACGATTATGTTCACTAGAGGATCCATCATCGAAATCATGTATTTCTCCAGATCTCCAAAACGTTTTGGAAAATCATTCCAAGGTATTTGAGACTCCCAAAGGCCTGCCACCTATTCGTCATCATGGTCATGTTATTCATTTGATTCCAAGAAATGTTCCTCCAATCATCGGGCCTTACAGAGATCCATATGCCCAAAGGAGTGGGAACTCATTTAAAAGTTGCAGAAGATCCCAGTTCAAACAATATTGCAATAACTTGAAGAGGAAGGAAAAATCATATTGGAACCTAGAGCAGACATAGAAACAAGAACCCGACAGCTACAAAATCAATCAATTTTAGAGTATCTCATCAAGTGGAAGAACTTACCCGCTGAATATTCCACATGAGAGGACAAGAATTTTATACAGAAGCATCAAGAACTACTCAAGCATTGAGGACAACACTTTTTGAAGGAGAGGGGCATGTTAGGCCTTTGTACTACTAGTGTAACCCCTTATTGTTATTAGTACAACCCCCTTATTATATTTTTGTACCCATGTAGTCCCCATATTGTTATTATTGTGCCCCATAGAAGCCCACTGTTGTTATTATTGTGCCCTTACATTATTATTGTTATGTCGGCTCTGATTATATTATGACCCCCTAGACTCCTATATATATAAAGGAGGTCTTGTCAGTTGTATCATCCAAGAATTGTTCATTTGTGTAAGGTAAAGGAGGTTGCCCCCTCGAAGAGGCTGAACTCTAAGGCGTTGATCTATCTTTTCTATCTTTTTGTGAGCTGGTTTCATAACACAGAGCCCCCCCCCCCCCCCCCCTCGTTGCATCAATTGCGTAGCGGGGGGGTCAAAGGGGGGTTTGAGGGGGGCGGGTAGCCCCCCTCTATGGGGTTCGGGGCAGTGCCCTGGGAAATTTTTTTTTGGACCCTATATTAGGTTCGGCGGACCTACCTATGGTTTTCGGTCCATGGTATTGGATGCTTCGGCATGTATAAATATGTATTATAACATTGAAAGGAATATAATGAAAAATCAAGCTAGTAGTCCCAGTTTTGGGATCTAGGAGAAAATCTCTGTGTATATGTGTTTTATGTCTTATGCTCTCGCATTGTTTATTTTCTGTGTTTTAGAATTCGTATGCAGGTAATTTCTGTACGGGGTTAAAACCTACATTTGGTATCAAAGCTATTTTGGCTTCAAGGGGACGCCTTTGTTGCTGAGGGGTTTCGCTCGGGCCTATGGTAGACCTTGTTTAGTGGGAGATCTGCGAGATCAATTCTAGTGGTGAAAGAAGATGGCGAGCAGTGGAAAGATAGAGATCAAGAAATTTAATGGTCATAGTTTTGAGTTGTGGAAACTCAAGATGGAGGATTTTTTGGTGGATAAAGATCAGTGGATCATGGTAGATCCGAGTACTAAACCAAAGGGAGTGTCCGATGAAGAATGGAAGAAGTTAGATCAGAAGGCTAAGAGCACAACGCGATGTGTGTCTCAGATTCAGTATTTCTAAATGTATCAGGGGAAGCTATGGCTAAGGCTTTGTGGGACAAGTTAGGGACTTTGTACCAATCTAAGTCTCTGGTGAATAAATTGTTCCTGCAGAAAAAGCTGTATAACCTGAGGATGAAAGATGGAGACTTAGTGATAGAGAATCTGAACGCATTTAATATTGTGGTAAGTCAGTTATTATCTGTTGATATTAAAATTTCAAATGAAGATAAGTGCATCAGTTTGTTGTGTTCTCTACCAGATTCGTGGGATAGTCTGGTTATTGCAATAGGTAGCAATACAACTTCCTTGTAGTTTGATGAAATAGTCTCATCCTTGCTGACAGAGGAGATGAGATGGAAAAATATGGAGAGCTAGAATGGTGATGCCTTGTCTGTATGAGGACGGTCCCAGAACAGAAACAAAAATAAGTCATCGAGTGGGAGATCCAAATCTAGAGGGAGATCTAAATCTCCAAGAAAACCTATAAAGGTGGTGTGCTGGAAATGCAGAAAGGAAGGACACTACAAAAGGGACTGTAAATCTAAAACTCCTGATAAAGGAAAGGGATATAATGATGCTCCTTATGCAGAGGCAAAAACTACCCCAGATGAAGGTGGGGATGTGTACTTGGCTTCTTCAAGTACACATGTAGATCATGAGGCATGGTTGATTGACTCAGGTGCATCCTTTCACTTCACTCCCCATAGAGAGTGGTTCTGCAAGTATGAGAAATATGATGGTGGTGATGTCTTCTTGGGGGATGACAGGAAGACTAGAATCATTTGTCGCGGAAAAGTAAAGTTGAAATTGCAAGGTGGAAGGGTTAGAACAGTTCTGAGTGTTCTGCATATTCCTGCATTAGATAGAAATTTGATCTCTGTAAGCAAGTTGGATGATTCAGGTGTAGAAATAGTGTTCGAGAAGGATTCCTGCAAGATGGTTCGGGGGGCACTGGTATTGATGCGGGGAGTTCGAATTGGAACTCTATACAAGCTGCAAGGTAGCACTATTGTTGATGGGCGCAACAATTCCGTGGTTCCTAAAAGTGGAGCAGAAAATCTAGTGGTCTTTGGAGAGAAGACCATTTTGTGGCATCAAAGGCTTGAACATATTGGAGAGAATGGCCTTCGAATACTTCATGGTAAAGGTATGGTAGAAAGTATTAGTAATAGCTCTCTGGATTTTGATTTCTGTGAAAATTGTGTATATGGGAAGCAGAATCGGGTGAGTTTCCCCTCTGCTGGTAAGAGGGAGAAACATATATTAGAGCTTGTGCACAGTGATGGGTTTGGACCTGTGAAGGTTCCATCACTTGGTAATTCTGTGTACTATGTATCATTTATAGATGACTTCTCAAGGAATACATGGATATATTTCCTTAAGAAGAAATCTGAAGTCTTTGACAAGTTTAAATAATTTAAGGCTCTGGTGGAAAACCACATAGAGAAGAAGATAAAGCTGCTGAGGACAGATAACGGTGGAGAGTTTTGCAGTAAGGAATTTGAAGAATTCTGTAAGAAGTGCGGTATAGCACAGCAAAAGACTACTCCATATACACCTCAGCAAAATGGAGTTGCAGAAAGAATGAACAAGATGTTGATGGAAAGGGCAAGAAGCATGCTCAGTGGTGCCAGGTTAGGACAGGAATTTTGGGCAGAGGTGGTAGAGACAGCATGTTACCTGGTCAACAGATCACCTTCATCAGCATTGGAGGATAAGACTCCACAAGAGGTATGGACTGGTAAGAAACCCTCTCTTTTACATCTGAGTGTATTTGGATGTGATGCATATGTACATGTTCCAAAGGAGAAACGAACCAAGTTGGATAGTAAATCTGAAAAGTGCATCTTTATTGGGTATAAAGATGGTTTAAAGGGTTATAATCTTTAGAACCCAGTAACAAGGAAGGTTGTGTACAGCCGAGATGTGGTGTTCAAAGAGGTGAAAGATGTTATTAAACATGAAGTCCAACCAAAGGAACCTGAGAAGGTAGAGTTTGAGCTAAAGGAGTAAGAATCAGACTCTACTGCAGAGGAGGAATCAGAAGATGAAGAGCCACAAACTGTGGGTGTGAGAAGATCAGTTCGAGAAAGAAGGCAGCTAGAAAGGTATAGTTCATTTGCTTTCTGTTCAAATTTTGCTTTATTTATTACTGATGATGATCCCAGAATTGTGAAGGAAGCTGTAGATTCAGAGGATGGAAAACTCTGGAAAGAGGCCATGGTTGATGAAATGGCATCTTTGCACAAAAATGAGGCTTGGGATTTGGTGGAGTTGCCGACTGGAAGGAAACCCATTGGCAACAAATCAGTGTTCAAGAAGAAGACAAATGCAGAAGGAAAGGTGGAGAAATACAAAGCTCGGTTGGTAGCAAAAGGTTATTCCCAAGTGCTGGGAATTGATTTGGTGATATTTTTTCTCCTGTTGCCAAGGTAACTTATACTAGATTACTTTTATCTGTTGCTGCCGCTTTTGATTTTGAGGTAGAACAGATGGATGTGAAGACAACATTTCTTCACGGGGATCTGGAAGAGGAGATCTACATGAAGCAACCTGAAGGCTTTGCGGTGAAGGGTAAGAAAGAACTAGTATGCAAGTTAAAGAAGTCTTTGTATGGGTTAAAATAGTCACCAAGGATGTGGTATCAGAAATTTGATACATTTATACGGGGACTTGGCTTCACCAGAAGCAAAGTAGATCACTGTGTGTATTTTAAATTAATTGGTGACCGTGTTATTTATCTAATCTTGTATGTGGATGATATGTTGCTGGTTGGAAATGACAAAGAAATTATCCAGGATTTGAAGACCCAATTGTCCTCCAAATTCGACATGAAAGATCTTGGTGCTGCAAACTATATTTTGGGCATGGAAATTAAAAGAGATTGAGCAAAGAGGAAGCTTTGGTTAAACCAAAGGAAGTATATCGAGACAATACTACAGAGGTTTAATATGCAGGATAGTAAACCGGTGAAGGTTCCTATTCCTGTAGGTGTAAAGTTATCTGCTGAATAATGTCCCAAGACACAAGAATAGGAAGAGGATATGTCCCGTGTTCCATATGCAAGTGCAGTCAGTAGCCTGATGTAAGCAATGGTCTGTATTAGACCAGACATTGCACATGCAGTGGGAGTATTGAGTAGGTTTATGTCAAAACCAGGGAAGGAGCATTGGACAGCAGTGAAGCAGGTTTTCAGGTATTTGCGTGGCACTAGTGATTATGGTTTGTGCTACCAAGGAAGGTCAGGATTGGACAGAGTTTTGGATATTCATGGCTTTGTTGATGCAGACTGGGCTGGAGATTTGGATTAGAGAAGATCTACAAATGGACATGTGTTTAACCTATTTGGAGGTGTAGTAAGTTGGATGAGTAAGAAACAATCTGTAGTGGCACTATCAACTACAGAGGTAGAATACATGGCAGCCACTCATGCAAGCAAGGAAGTAGTTTGGTTGCAAAGATTGTGTTCAAGTATGGGGTTAGTACAGGGCTCTATAAGGATAGATTGTGATAGCCAAAGTGCAATTTTCTTGGCAAAGAACCTTTCTTATCATTCAAAGACAAAGCACATTGATGTTCAGTATCACTTTGTGAGGGATATGATAGAAGACAAAAAAGTATTGCTAGTAAAGGTGGACACTTTGAAGAATACTGCAGATGCATTGACAAAATCTGTGAGCTCTGAGAAGTTCTCCTGGTGTAGAGAAACAATGGGCATTTCAGGGATGGAAAAATGACTAAGCTCTCCTATGGCCCCCTGTGGAAAGAAAACGACAAGTGGGAGAATGTTGGGTTGTGTTAAATTCTTTCCATGACTAACCCATGTAGTGAACTGGGGGGTTAGAGAGGGGGCAAAGTCCCCCCTCGTTGCGTCGATTGCGCAACGGGGGGGGGGAGGTCACAGGGGGGGCAGCAACCCCCCCTGTCTGAGGGGTTTGAGGGGGGCAGGTAGCCCCCCTCTACGAGGTCCGGGACAGCGCCTCGGAAATTTTTTTTTTGGACCCTATATTAGGTTGGGCAGACCTACCTATGGTTTTCGGTCCATGGTATTGGATGCTTTGGCATGTATAAATATTTATTGTAACATTGGAAGGAATATAATGAAAAATCAAGCTGGTAGTCCTAGTTTTGGGATCCAAGGGGAAATCTCTGTGTATATGTGTGTTTTATGTGTTATGCTCTCGCATTGTTTATTTTCTGTGTTTTAGAATTCGTATGCAGGTAATTTCTATACGGGGTTAAAACCTACAGTTTGTCTTCATCAAAAACCCTAGCTAACTTCAATCAATTGGAGATAAAAAAGGAAATGAAGTTATATTGAGGTTCCTTAATGATGATCTTGCAACATGAGATGTTAAATCCATAAAATATTCAAAACACTTGGTGAAAATTTCAGTGAAACCCTAAGTCTACAACAATTACAATATGGAAGAAGATACTTACAATAAAATTGCACAAAATCACCATAGAATCACAATTATCATCGAACAAAAAATTCCTTCCAACAATAATATCCTCCCCAAGACAATTCATTCATTCAATACTCCATAATGACCAAGAAAAAAAAGACAACTAATGTGCACTTTCCAAATGTGTGAGTGTACTTGATCATCCTTCACTAAATTTACTTCCGTCTATTAATATGATGGAAACCAAGTCGATTTAGCTTTAAAATCAATTAAAAGACTTAAATAATAAAATATGTGATTACAATTTAAGTAGGTCACAAGCCGAGCTCAAATATAGCTATATCAATGATAAAACATTACAATAACCCTCTTTTTAACCCACACATGTGACAAAAAAGAACTCTAAGGGTGACTCCATCCTCTAAAAGTGCATGACTCCATCAAAATATGTCATGGATGAGTAAAAAAGGTGGTCTTCATCAAAAGTACATCTCCTCACCAAAAGGTACGCAATCATCAAGTAATGACTCCATCAACAAGATGTCGTCATGAATCAAACACATGTCATTAATGCTAGCCACATGAAGAGGGTGTCATAAGGCTAGGGAATGATAACATCACATAGAAATGTATACCATCCCTTCCAATGGGATTTCAAGTCATTATTATCATCAAATCAACTCATAAATAAGGCAACATCCATTAATAAGGTTCAATGCTAGCCTACAGGTGTCTTGTCTTCTCTGGGGTACATTGGCTCTCTAGGTAATGTCCTAGATTAGATGTGCAATGTTTCAAGCTCTAGAAGGAAAGGACGAGATCATCAACAGTCTTAGATGCATCCCAAAGTCAATGGTCCTTAAAATTTGGTTGATTTCCTACAATCATATAATCCCTCAAGGAATGGAAGTTGTACCTGAGAGTAAGCATATGAAACATACTCACAGAATCAAGTGAGAACATAATCATAAGTGCTAGAACAATAAGAGTATTAGGGTGGACATATTTAATGAAAAATAAATCAAATTACTTCACACAAGTATCATCTTCAAATGTCCTCCTATCTCTAATTTGTAAACAAGTTACAATGCTTGGATATGGGAGGCTCATAAAAAGGCCCTATTAGGTGCTTCCAACCCCCAGGGGAGGAATAGTTCTTAGGTCAACCATTAATCAATAGATGAAAGTGGTTAATGACATGGTAGGCGTTTGCTTCATTGAGGATTCCACAATATGTGTACTAGCTATGAAATTCCATCATCCTTAGGCATTATGATAAGAGGGAGAAATCGTGGGACCAGAGTTACTCCTTTTATTCAATCTATTTTTATCACCTTTCTTGTACACCTTTTTCTTCATTGGTTTTCTTTTGCTTTTGCAAATCTTGCTTAGGTCATAATATTTAATTGATTTATCATTGACCCCTTAAATATGAAACATTTCATTGCTCATCGAGGTTGGGATAATCAAAGCTTTTTTTATTTAGATGGATCATGTATTAGCTAGGAACTAGGTGAGGGATAATAAGGGGGGTGGAGCTCATGCTAGGATTTTGTCCACACATTTTCATTTATCCCTGTAAAAAAATTTCATTTTATCATTTGGCACATTCTTTTTCCTTTCCTTTTACAACATCCTCTTAGGGAAATGTTTTCAAGCCGCTACTCAAGGATGTGAAAAACAAGGAACCCATGCTGGTGACATATAGAAATCAACCTAAATATGGGACATGGATACAAGGGAGAGGTGGAAGTGTTAAGTATGGATTATCAGGGACATGCAACATCAATCAATGTTGTGTATTTGTGCCCCTCTTGTACATTTGAAAGAAAGGCCTCAATGAAGGTCACACTAGACTAGGGGCAAGGGACAACTACCAATGTGAAACATGGGAACAAGAATATAACCAAAAGCGTCCTATCATCCAATTCGTACTAGAATGTCCTTAAACATTAAATGAGACCACTTGAATATAAAAATGGTTAATGTACTTTATTATAAAGAACCTACCTTAATCTCATAAGTTATATGAAATAAAACACTTATTAGAACATGGATGTAAGGTATTCCATTAAATAAATGTTGAGGTCTAAAATGGCCCCCCTAAGTAAAAGAATAAAATAAGAGATGATTATTTAGAGAAAAATAAATAAAACTACCTTTTCTTATTGTATTTTTTGTTTATCTCCTTATAGGTTTACTCAAATGTCAAGTGTAGGCACCTATTGGATGTAGAATTAAATTCCACAGCCAATGAGTACCTGCACTTCATACCTCTGAGTATACCCACATTGAAAAATTTTGAAAATAGATGAAAAGAAAAAGTGTTGAACATGTTTTTTATGTGTTTTCATTTTTTTTTCAATGTGGGTATACTGAGAAGTATGTAGAGTGGGTACTCATTGGGTGTGGAGTTTAATTATGCATCCAATGAGTGTCTACAATTGACATTTGAGTAAACTTATAAGGAGATAAACAAAAAATACAATTAAAAAAAATAGTTTTTTCTTTTCCCTCCAAAATATTTACCACTGGGGATGACATCATTATCTTGAATCCTATTGGTTCTCTTAAAGTTAATTTTGTTAGTACATTTTTTGTGTTTAGGCCCTTGGTTTTTATGTCAAATTTTTTTTAACGAAGGCTAGCTATATGTGGATCATCATAGGGCTGCTAACTGGAAAGATAAACAAATAAGAGAAAAAAAATCTCCTGTCGGTTTTACCCACTTTTGTGGGTAACAAGTCTCATCTAATATTACCAAAGATAAAGATAAAAGACACATGGAGATGATATTGATGTGTGCCTCTAAGATATCACAAAGGATATGGATCATGAACATTAAGCATGTGCATTGGATTTTGTTAATGAAAAAAATGTTGTCTAATCATATGGTTCATGACACTCTCCCCATCTAGGTGCATCATCCACTTGGCTAAACCATTTTGTAATTAATCATCAATTAGGGAATAAATCTGAATTTCTACAAATAGACTGCATCATAACATACCAAAGTGTTTGGAATCCTTTATAAATACAAACCCATCCTTACTTCTAAAAGGGAGATCCAACGATATATATATATATATATATATATATATATATATATATATATATATATATATATATATATATATATATATATATATATATATACATATATCGTTGGATCTATATATATATATACATATATATATATATATGTATGGATATATATATATATATATATATATATATATATATACCTCCATGTAATCATCACCAAACTTGACACGCCTCTTTTTTTATAATATGTGCACCAAAAACGTATGGACATCTTGAAAAGATAAATTAGAAAGAAAAAAAAAAAAAAAGGTACAATCTTCAATTACTCCAAAACAAAATATTATGCTCCTCTTCAAATTCACACATAACAACATTCTCAAAAGATTCAGTTTAAAATTCCTGTAAAATTAAATGAAGAACTCAAGTTCACATGAAGGCAAGGAATCCTACAAAACACAACAATGACAAGTGGGTTATTAAAAAAAGGGACTTTTGTACCTTTTAGTATGGGACTATTGAGGGATCAATAGATGATGATGTTGGTAATGTTGGCATTAATGTCAAATGGTCATGATTGATTGATTGGTGTTGATTATGTTAACGTCAATTTATGTTGAATGTCATTGTTACAAGATTGATTAGAATGCAAAGGTTGAAAGTGATATGAAGTGAAAAGGCTATGATAATTAATGTGAAGGTTGAACATTGTTATATAAATATGTTGATTGGTTCTCTTCATGTAATAATGGAACATGATATATTGAAACACAAGCAAGAAAATATATGCTTTCATTAAACATAAAATGTATGGTACAATTTTGGAAAATATAGCTAATACAAATTTGATTTGTCTCTTGTAATCATCACTGTTGAGCTATATTATTTCAACTCTATTTTTATTTACAAATCTCTAATTTTCATATTTTTCAGAGTTGAAAATGAAGAAGCGGATTATGAACAGCTTTAGAAGACCAAGAGACAACTCCTCATTTCATATTTCTGCATAGAATACAAACAATCAATAAGCTATGCTTATAAAAGATACATTGTTGAATGAGAAAAGGAATTTTTGGTACTAAGCAGTTTGTACGAGAGGGTTTATGAATAACATCAAAAGAGGAACATACTTGAAGAAGAGTAGAGAAGATGAGCAGCAAACTTGAGAGCATAAATTAATATCAGGTAACCATAACACTTGAATTTATATTGTGATTGAGAGATTGTGGTCTCCTTTCAAGTTGTATCCCAATAAAGAACAGGTTTTAGCCTATTGAGGTAGGAGCCTCTTGTGGGATGTAGCCTGCAAAAAACTTTGTGGGATTTGGAGCTTCCTTGAGGTAGGATCCTCTTGTAGGTTGGAGCCTACAAAAATATGATGTAATTGGGAAGTAGGGGCATGCCTTCACATCACTTTTAGCCAAAAATCATGGTTTTCTCCCTTTTGGGTTTCCAATTATATATAGTGCCTTCATGTGTTCTTTCTTGAATGTTGTGTGAATCCTCTTGAATTCTAAATAAATATATGTGCAAATGTCTCTCTCTGGTAACTACAAAATGAAATCATTAATAACTGAGCATATACATAAGTCATTAATTGCATAAGAAGAAAATTAAGTTGAGAAAAACTTGAAGCTTAAAATTATTGATTTACCCCCCTCCCCCCTCCCTCTCAGTAATTTCCAAACATACATATCAATTGGTATAAGACTTAGTTCCTTTAGTATTAATCTAACAACTAGAAGGAGGTCCTAAATCAGTAGAATGGCTAGTCAAGAAGGATGCTCAACAAATAAATCCCCCTTTGTTTACTGGTCCACATTATGCCTTCTGGAAAGTGAGAGTGAAGGCATATTTAATGTCTCTTGTAGTATAATTCTGGGTTGTCGTGATGGTAGGGTATGAAGAACCAAAGGAAACGACTACTGATAAAGATGTCAAACTGGAATTTATAGCTAATGCAAAATCTATGAATGCACATCTGATTGGATTAAGTGAGTCTAAATTTATTAAAGTAATGCATTGTAAGATAGTTAAATAAATCTGGGTTAAATTGGAAAATATTCATGAAGGAGATAAAAAGGTAAAAGTGGTCAAATTACAAGTATATAGAATGCAGTTTGAGACTTTAAAAATTAATGAAGACAGAGATATTTCTAAGTTCTTTTTAAGAGTTGATGAACTTTTTAATGTCATGATGGGTCTAGGAGAAACAATCAAAGAAATTTTAATAATTCAAAAAATATTGAGGTCATTACCTTCTAAGTTCAATCCTAAGGTTTCATTTATAGAAGAGACAACAAAGTTTGAGACTTTGAGCAGGGATCAACTACTTGGCTACTTGACAGAGAATTCTGAAAGGGAATTCAGACACCAGAGATGCATCTTTCAAGGCAAACAAGTCTATAGAAGAAAAGGAATGTTTGTGGTCAAGTTCTAATGAACAAGAAGAAAAATTTGTCAGAAGGTTGAAGAAAGGTACAAGTAAGTACAAAGGAAAACTTCCATTAAAGTGTTTCAATTGTGGAAGGGTGGGGCATTATGCCTACAAATTCCCTTATAAGAAAGAATAAAATCGGCCCAGAGGGAAAGAAAAGAACAAATCTAATAAAATTAGAAAGAGAAAAATCTTAACAGGAAAAGCTTATATGCTTAAGAAGATAGAAATGTATCTGAAAGTTCTAATGAATCCTCTAGTGAAGATGGAACTAGTAAATTCATGTTGGATGGCCTTGGAAGAACTTGAAAAATATTGTGAGGAATATGAAGAAGAAATGGAAGGTGAGGTAGATCTTGAGAGGGAGTTGATCAATGTCCTGGATGAAATAAACATGCTTAAACAGAAGAATAGAAAGCAAAAAGAGATCTTTTGACATATATTAAAGAAGAATCAAATTCATAAGAAATTATCAACTTGAAAGTTGAAATTGAAGAAGCAAAGAAGGTGGAATACATTTTGATGCAACGGATAAAGGAGAAAAGATAGGAGTGTGAAATTTTGGAAGAAGAGGTGGTAACTCTGAAAAGGAGGCTAGAAAAGGAACAAATTGATTTGAACATGAATATTCAACACATAACAAGATCTGAAAAACTAGATGTGATATTAAATGGTTAGAGTCTCCACTCATGAAGGTTGGGTTAGGCTATGAAGGAGAATCTAGTTAATCCAAGGCAGGGGACAAAAAGACAATTACTTTTGTAAAAGTTGTCAAGGGAGACAATGATAGTTCACATCAATCTAAGAACAAAAATTTGAGCAACACTCCAACATCAAATGAACAATAGTAAAGAAGGACTACCAAAAAATTATAGAGGACAAAAAGAATGGACAATCAAACAACAAACTATCATAGACCACACTTCTTCAAGAGACGAGATTATCACATGTCATCCACTAGCAGGTATGGAAGTTTTTTCTATGGGTATTGTTATTGTTGTAAAAAATTTGGACATAAAGCCATAGATTGTAGAGCTTATATCAGAAGAAATTATTTGAGGAATTCTAAGAGAAGTGAGGCTAACAATAGATTCACAAACATAAAAAGAAATATTAATCTTAAAAAAAATGCATTTGTTCCTCTCTTTGTTATCACTCAATGTTTCTACAATCATAACTTTGGGCACAAGTCATATGAATGTCAACATAAATACAATAGATTATCATCTCAGAAAAATTGTAGAACAAATGAATGCATGCAATGGAGAAAGAAGAAGGAAGAGAAAAAACAAATAAGTGTGGCCTAGTTCTATATGCTCAAGATCAAAACAATAAATGGTATGTGGACAGTGGCTACTCTAGAAATATGACAGGAGATAAAAGAAATCTTGTATCCCTGGATGAAAATTAAACTAGAAATGTCATATTTGGCAATGATGAAGCAGGAAGAATTAGAGGAAAGGGCGCAGTTAGTCTAAATAATGGAAGAGGAAAGGCTCAAGATTTATTGTTTTTAAATGGTCTAAAACATAATTTGTTGAGTGTAAGTCAGCTGTGTGACAAAGGATGTGATGTTCTCTTCGGAGCTCAGGACTGTGAAATTGGGTCAACAACTACTGGGAAGATTTTGGCTAAAGGAGTTTGAACAAAGAATAATGTATACATTTTGAAGGAAGAGAATGAAGAATGATACATTAGCAAACAAGATGAATCTTTTCTATGGCATAAGTGATTGGGGAATCTACATTTTTATCACAGCATCAATCTTATTAAGAAGAGAGAAATCAAAGATCTACCAACAATAAAGAAGCCTCAAAACACTACTTGCAAGTCATGTCAAATGGGAAAACAAACACAGACATTATTTAAAGTCAAGGATAAACTGTCAAGTAGTAATCCTTTGCAGCTAGTTCATATGGATTTGTGTGTACCTTCCAAGACAGAGGGCACTAGGAGGAGGAAAATATTTTATGTTGATAATTGATGACTATTCTTGATTGAAATGGGTGGAACTCCTTAGAAATAAGTCAAAATCATTTGGTAAGTTCAAAATATTCAAGGCACTAGTAGCAAATTAAACGGGGTGCAAGATAAAGTGCATAAGGTCACATAGAGGAGGTGAATTTACTTCAGATGAGTTTGCTAACTTGTGAGATGAACTTGGCATAAAATGGCAGTATATTATTGCAGACACACCTCAACGGAATGGAGTTGCAAAGAGACAAAACATATTTGTTCAGAAAATAGCCAGATCCATGATGCAAGAAAGAAACATTCCTCAAACCTATTGGTCAGAAGCGGTACATATAGTAGTATATATTCTCAATAAGGCACATCTCATACCAAACTGTGATAATACACATTATGAACTATGGCATGGTAAGCCAGCTTCAATCAAACATTTTAAAGTATTCGGGAGTCAATGTTACATAAAAAATAATGATGAAAATCTAGGAAAGTTTGATGCTCGATCAGATGAGGGAATATTTTTGGGATATTCATCAAAAAGTAAGGGATACCGGTGATATAATAAAAGGCTAAATAATATTGTGGAATACATAGATGTAAATTTTGATGAAGAGCTACCTGATAAGGACAAGAGAACATGTTTTATTAAACCTCCAGATCATCATCATCGTGAAAGCATATAAAATGAAGTGCAAGATGAAGAATTCGAAAAGACAGAGGCTCGTTTAAAAGGTCATTCAAGATATACACAAAAGAATCATCCTAAAAGTTAAACTATTATAGATAAAAGTGAAGGATTATAAACAAGGAGGCAATTTCCAGAGAAATCAGACCAAGTTCATATTGATATGTGGTCACAGATTGAACCAAAGAACTTTGATGAAGCAAGTGAAGACAAAAACTGGATAGATGTTATGAATGAGGAGTTAGACCAACTTGAAAAGAGCAAAACTTGGGAACTAACACCAAGACCAGTTGGAAATAATGTCACTAGCATAAAATGAGTATTCAAAAACAAGATGAATGAATAGGGTCAAATTGTTAGAAATAAAGGCAGACTGGTGTGCAAGGGTTATTCACAAGTGGAAGGTCTTGACTATGAAGAAACTTTTTCACCAGTTGCAAGATTGGAGGCAATCAAGATGTTTTTAGCATTTGCTTGTTACAATGATTTCAAAGTATACGAAATGGACATGAAGTCTACTTTTCTAAATGGATAACTCGAGGAAGAGGTCTATATGAACGACCTGAAGGATTTTTATTATCAAATAATCCTAACTATGTTTGCAGGCTAAAGAAGGCATTGTATGGACTTAAACAAGCACCACGGGCATGGTACTCTAGGTTGGACAAGTACCTTCAAAAACAAGGTTTCAAGAGAGGAGGAGATTATAGTAATCTATACATAAAGGTTGATGGAGATGAATTATTAATTGTGGTTGTGTATGTGGATGATATTATGTTTGGAAGCAATAAAAATCATCTAATAAAATGGTTTGCTAAAGAGATGAAGTCTGAATTTGAGATGTTAATGATTGGAGAACTTACATTTTACCTAGGGCTACAAATTCTACAAAAATCAGGAAGCATATTCATTTCTCAAGAGAAATACCTAAGAGACATGTTGAAAAAGTTGCAAATGGAATACTGTAAACTTGTCTCAACCCCCATGTCAATTGGATGCAAATTATGTGTAGATGATGAATCGCCTGACGTTGATCAAAAGATTTACAAATATATGATAGGAAGCATGTTATACCTAACAGCCTATAGACCAGATATAATGTTGGTAGTCAGATTAGTGGCAAAATATCAATCAAAACCTAAACATAGTCATCTATTAACAACAAAGAGGATGTTAGATCGAAGACTTTTGTGATCCATAATGTAAATAGATGCCTTTCGGATTAATCACATAATCATGAATTGGTCGACGTTTCGAACTAGCTAATGTGGTCCATCCTCAGGACAAGGTGAAGAATGAGTTGATCTTAAGGTATAAATAATAAGGATGCATCATAGCCCAGAATATGCTATCAAAAACTAGTCGTTGGTAAAGTGGTTAAATTAGGTAAGTAAAATAGTAAAATAATGAAATAAACTAGGTGTTAGAAATAAAATATTAAAATGTTATAAATTAGTTTAAAAAACCAGCCGTTAGGAATATTGTATTGATTATAAACATTAATTAAGTTGTTAAAATAATATATATTTATTTATAATTAATTGTTTTTAAAATATCTTATTTATCACTAAATATTTAATTCATTATATCATAGTCTTTAAATACACTTTTGAGTCAAAATTTTCATATTTCAATGCTTTAATAATAAGGTCTTATTAGTAATCAAAGAATATACTATTAAGGAAGAGAACCTAATTTAAAGAGATCAAAAAATAAAAATAAAAGAAGGGGGAGGGGGTTATTAACTAGAATTAATTATAAAATTGTAAATAGTTCTTAAATCTATTAATACTGCATAAAATAAAAGAGAGAGAAATACCTTAAAAAATCATAAAAATTCATAAAAAGAAAAGGAGGAAACAAGTAAATGAGTCGTAAAATCAATTGAAAAAAGAAGAAGAGCTAAATATAAAAATAACGAGGGAGGGGAGAGGGAGGAATCAAGACTTGAGAGCCGGAGTCTAGCTCTTACTTACTTTCCACCTGTCATCCCTCTTAAGATTTTTGGCATGCCTTTCAATCTCAATTGCTTCCCTCAGCTTCCTATGGTGGAAGTGATTTACCCTAGCAATGACTGATGACTCTTTAATGCAGACATGGTGATTTGTTTTATCTGCATGCTCAGCTAGGGCTGATGAGTGTGATCAGCTATGTCTAATATCAACAACATGCTTGGACTCTCTGCTTAATAGTCCTACCTGTTTCCCCAATATAGGGGATACCACAAGAACAAGGAACAAGGTATACGCCCTTCATATCTTTAGGATCAATAGGGTGTTTGATAGATCCCAATGAATTCCTAATGGTACGGAGAGGTTTGAATGAGGAAGAGACACTAGTCTTCCTCGGGACATGGGAAATTCTATCCGTGGTTCCTTGGATATAAGGGAGATGAACCTTAGAAACAGGATCAACACTAAGGTTCATCTCCCTTATATCCAAGGAACCATGGATAGAATTGCCCATGTCTCGAGGAAGACTATTGTCGCTTCCTCATTCAAACCTTTCCATACCATTAGGAATTCTTTGGGATCTGTCAAAGACCCTATTGATCCTAAAGATATGAATGGCATCTACCTTGTTCCCTGTTCTTGTGGTATCCCCTATATTGGGGAAACATGTAGGTCTATTAAGCAGAGAATCCATGAGCATGTTGTTGATATTAGACACAGCTGATCACGCTTATCAGCCCTAGCCGAGCATGCAAAGAAAACAAATCACCATGTTTGCATTGCAGAGTCCAGAGTCATTAGCAGGGTAAATCACTTCCACCATACGAAGCTGAGGGAAGAAATTGAGATTAAAAGGCATGCCAAAAATCTTAATAGGGATGACGAGTGGAAATGAGCTGGACTTCGGCTCTCACGTCTTGATTCCTCCCTCTCCCCTCCCTTGTTATTTTTATCTTTAGCTGTTCTTCTTTTTTCAATTGATTTTACGACTCATTTACTTGTTTCCTCCTTTTCTTTTTATGAAGTTTTATGAATTTTTAAGGTCTTTCTCTTTCTTTTATTTTGTGTGGTATTAATAGGTCTAAGAACTATTTACAATTTTATAATTAATTCTAATTAATAACCCCCTCCCACTTCTTTTCTTTTTATTTTTTGATCTCTTTAAGTTAGGTTCTCTTCCTTAATAGTATATTCTTTGATTACTAATAAGACCTTAAGCATTGAAATATTAAAATTTTGACTCAATAGTATATTTAAAGACTATGATATAATGAATTAAATATTTAGTGATAACTAAGAAATTTTAAAAACAATTAATTATAAATAAATATATATTATTTTAACAACTTAATTAATGTTTATAATCAATATAATATTCCTAACGGCTAGTTTTTTAAACTAATTTATAACATTTTAATATTTTGTTTCTAAAAACTAGTTTATTTCATTATTTTACTATTTTACTTACCTAATTTAACCACTTTACCAACAACTAGTTTTTGACATCATATTCTAGGCTATGATGCATCCTTACTATTTATACCTTAAGATCAACTGGTTCTTCACCTTGTCCTCACGATGGACCACATTAGCTAGTTCGAAGAAAAGTTGACCAATTCATGATTATGTGATTAATCCGAAAGGCATCTATTTATAACAAAGAGGATATTTAGATACTTGAAAGGGACTACGGACTATGGACTATGGTACCCAAAAGGTAAGAATTTTACATTGACATCATACATAGATGCAGATTGGGCCAGTTGTGTGGATGACAGGAAAAGTATAAGTAGTGGTGCATTCTACTTAGGAAAGTCTTTGGTTGCATGGTTAAGAAAGAAACAATCATCAATTTATCAATCTACAATAGAAGTTGAATACATAGTTGCTCCTACTTGTTGCACACAAGCTTTGTGGATGAAATAGACTCTAAAAGATATGAAGGTAAATTTCAGTGAACCTATATATCTATTAAGTTCAAAAATACAAGTGCAATAACCATCTCGAAAAATCATGTGCTTCATTCAAATACTAAACATATCTCTATAAAGTACCACTTCCTAAGAGAACAAGTGGTTGATAAAACAGTGAAGATGGAGTACACACCCACAAAAGAACAAATAAAAGATATATTTACAAAGCATATTTCTAGAGAACCATTTGAATATCTTGGAAACAAATTAGGGATAGTTCCTGCAGATTATTCTCACTAATGTGACTTCAAAAAGAGAGCCTAAAACATTATAGAGAATATGAGATTGAGTGCACTATCTAATGGGGAGACTACAGGAGCAGGGAGGAGTTAGAAAGAGGAACAAGAAGCATATGATTGTGTTAAGAATTTGAAGCATTCAAGAAGCAACACGAACAAAGGACCATCATCAAATTGCAAGATCAAGTCAAGTCATCTTCTTCATGAACAAGCAACATCAATTAGGTTCATCATTCAAAGGTTCATTCTTTAATGCAACATTTTATAATAAAAAAATGTACATAGGTATATATATTATATATAAGCATGTGGATCAATAGTCTCAAATATACATAGTCTTGATAAACATTTGTATATATAGTCAAACCATGTTGAAATATTAGTCTAGCTCATTGTATATTGGAATCATTAGAATTTTCTCAAAAAAATTCAGCTTCTCATGATTTTAAATATGTATATGGAATGCATTAATGTACATTATGATAACTCATGTATTTAGTTGACATTTTATCTGTGAAGAAAGTAAAAAAAAAAAATCTCTTCAAATATATATGTGTGTGTGTGTAAGAGAGAGAGAGAGAGAAAATAAAAGCAAAGGCATTGCCATCAAGCCCACTAGCAGATCCTATATATTTTTATGTCTAGTTTTTTAGAAGTTTTCATCATGAAGCATCATGATATCTACATATGAACCGTATTACTTGCAACCTCTATGTGGAGATAGCTAACTTAGCAACCAATCAAGTATTGTATTAATCTAAAAGATAGTTTCATGCATATATCTTTTATGATTGCAAGACACTGCTATTGAAGATATCAATGAAAATGGTTATGCAATCAAAAGGCCAGCATGTGATTGAGTCTACATTGTTGCATATTAATGCATCACTAGGATCTCTCTAAATCCTTCAACTTCATATTTTTTGAGCAAATATTTGAACGCTAAGCTATATTTGAATGTTGGAGTTAAATGTATACAACTAGTGAATTCGAAGTATTAAAGTGCATTTATCATCAAAAGAAGAAATTCCTTGAAACGCTTCTACAACATAGAGTTCATTTGTAGAAGAAGAAATGGCATGACATGAAGAGACCATTATCCATATCTATGGAATAGGACTATTTTGACATAATTCTTTTGTGTACATCATTGAAGAAAATTAAAAAGATTCAAATGACAGCCAATAAGCTAGTGCAAAATTCAAATAAATACTACTATTGCAAGGGCATTTCATTGGCAAAAGAGAGTATATATAGTAGAAACAGGGAAAAAGGGGGAAAACAAAAACTTCTCCAGTACATGCCATTGAAAGAGATATCACCAGCATTTATATATTGAATAACAACATACATTGAAATGCTACAAATGAAAATAAAACAAATAATATAGAACCCTAAACATAAAGATCCGGAATAGTCTTCTGTGAATCAATCACAAACAAAGTCCAATAGACTCTAAATGGCTCTGATAGATATTTTTGGCACAAACCTCTATCACTAAGACAAATATTTTTGGCACAAACCTCTATCACTAAGACAAAAGGCTCAGAACAAAAAATCCACATGCATTTGAGAAATTAAAGAAAAAAAAATAGTGTTCTATGGGCCAAAGAGAATTAAATAACACAAGAATGGGCATATATATATATATCTTACAAAAGGATTCAGAAGGACAAAATGCAAAGTATGAGTACTAGGTATGAGGTGACCGTGACAGACTGGACAAACCCAGAGATAGAAGGTGATGCATATGATAGTGACTCGGATAAAATATTATCAGTACATTTATTAGTTGATGTTATTTCCTATGTTATATGTTACGATAATCAATGATATATTGCTCATCATTACTTGATAATTAATACTACAGGTGTTTCTATAGGTTGCAGTACAAATCCTATTGACCTTAAGACATAATATATTTGATAATGTAGTTTTTGAATAATCCACACTTCATTTATTCTTAACTATCATATCGAGTGTTACTATGAAATTAGGGTTCTCAACACATGGACGGTGTTGGAATAATTCAATAGATAACTGGTCTCATCCAATTGGAACGTTGGTTTCAATTATTAGACGTATTTGGAGAACAACCTTATAATTTATTGGACTCCTAGTATTATTATTTATTTAGGAAACACTATTATCAATGCCTTATTTATATATTTTTCCAATGTATTATCATATGGGTCTCGAGTGAGGCAGTTATTCAATGAACTTTGGTGAGCGCTTTGCATTCCAATGTTCACAATACATATATTGTAGTAGCATTATTCAGTTTTATGAGTAAAACGAAATAATTCTATGGCAATGTTCTCCATTGTTTGCAGCGTCCTCATTTATTTGCAATGGCAACATTCTCTTTTATGTACTAATACGGAATCGTTCTCTTTTATGATTGTGTCCACTTTAATCGGGAAACCTTATTCACAGTATTCTCATCTATTAATGAGACAACGTTCCAATCATTTTTCAGAGCATCAATCTGACTAGGGCGGTGTAACTATTATTCCTTGATGAAGTTATATGAATGGCGTTCAATCTGACATCTATTTGTTCTTTCTGGAGTAGTATTCAATGTTATATGTGTGTTCTGGAGCAGCGAATTTGTAATTGGAGCAACGTTTACAGATGAAGGAGATTTTAGGGATTTATGCCCTAATTTGGACAGTGTTATTGAACAATTGCTTCCTTAACTATACACAAATCCTGCCTCTTGTGATGTTTATAATCCGTAACTAACTTGAAGATACATATATTTCATGTAACATAAATGAAATTATTTGGTACAAGCGAAGGTGTGAGAGGTGGCATTAATGGAACGACAAGCATTACCATGAGGGTGAGAACAGCATTAAGCGTAACCTTTTCTGATGCCATGCGATGTTCCAAATTTAACCCATGCATTGAATATATTATAACAGTGTGGTGTTGAGAGTGGGATTACAACAGTGTTAATATATATATATATATATATCTGTGTGTGTGTGGGTGTGTCAGTGGCGGAGAACCGTGGATTCTTGTTGCGTTTTAGCCTAAGTTGTGCATTGGATTTGGTTGGGTAGGCTTGTGAATTGTGAATTGGAGTCATGTCTGCATTAATACATATTATAGTTTTTTTGGGTGGCATTTTAATATTTAAAGCCTTATCTTACCTTATCATCCACATAACTTTGTCTCATATTACCCTAAAATTGGTCTACACAATGGGACATTATTGTTATTATTAAAGCTTTATATTAATTTTTGTTGTTGGAGTTTTTTTTCAGTTATATATGTGTGTGCATGTGTGGTGGTGGTATTGGTATCATCTACACTAGACACAAGACAAAATATATAATGTAGCCTTTATTAATTGGCTTTGGCATTGATTTACAAAGGACAATGCTTTGACTTATGGAGGACAGTTGTTGGCCTTGATTTACAAAGGAAAATGTGTTGACTTATGGAGGACAATTGTTAATGGAATCACTCAAGATTGTTTTTATAAATTAGGGTTTTTTGCCCTAACATGCAAAGACACTAGAGAAAAGATTTTGAGTGAATTTATTGAATAGTTTTTGGAGCATCATTTGCAATTACAGAATACTACATTTCCCAGGGTTGACAATGTATTAATACTTGGCGTTTATAATTGACATGGTTTCCTAAATTCAAGTCTTGATTGTGTTTATCAAGGGAGATTTAATACCCTTGTCATTGATGTCAAAGGGGGAGGTAAGTAGAGGTATGGAGACATAATGAAGGTAGAAGAAAAGGTGATTTTTTCTAGGACAATCAGGAGAAGGAATCGTTGTGTTGTCATCAATGCCAAAGGGGGAGAATGTTGGTAATGTTGGCATTGATGTCAAATGGTCATGATTGATTGATTGGTGTTGATTGTGTTAACATTAATTTATGTTGAATGTCATTGTTACAAGATTGATTGGAATGCAAAGGTTGAAAGTGATGTGAAGTGCAAAGGCTATGATAATTAATGTGAAGGTTGAACATTGTTAAATAAATATGTTGATTGGTTCTCTTGATGTAAAAATGGAACATGATATATTGAGACACAAGCTGGAAAATATATGCTTTCATTAAATAGAAAAATGTATGGGACAATTTTGGAAAATGTAGCTAATACAAATCTAATTTTTCTCTTGTAATCATCACTACTAAGCTATATTATTTCAGCTGTATTTTTCTTAACAAATCTCTGATTTTCAGATTTTTAGAGTTGAAAATGAAGAGGCGGATTGTGAACAACTTTAGAAGACTAAAAGACAACTCCTCATTTCATATTCCTACATAGAATACAAACAGTCAATAAGATATTCTTATAAAAGATACATTGTTGAATGAGAAAGAGACTTTTTGGTGCTAAGTAGTTTGTATGAGAGGGTTTATGAACAACAGAAGAAGAAGAAGAAAATTGAAGAAAATAAGAAAAGAGGATGAGCAGCAGAATTGAGAGTAGAAATTAATAGCAGGTAACCATAACACTTGACTTTGTATTGTGATTAGGAGAATGTGGTCTCCTTTCAAGTTGTAGCTTGATAAAGAATAGGTTGTATCATATTGAGGTAGGAGCCTCCTACGGGTTGGAGCCTATAGAAAACTTTGCGAGAATTTGAGCTTCCTTGAGGTAGGAGCCTCTTGTACGCTAGATTCTGCAAAAATATGATGTAATTGGGAAATATGAGCTTGCCTTCACATCAATTTCAGCCAAAAATTCGTGGTTTTCTCCCTTATGGGTTTCCACTTATATATGGTGTCTTCATCTGTTTTTTCTTGAATGTTGTGTGAATCCTCTTGAATTCTAAATAAATATATCTGCAAATGTCTCTCTCAGGTAACTGCAAAAGGAAACAATTAATAATTGAGCATATACATAACTTATTAGTTGCATAAGAAGAAATTTAAGTTGAGAAAAACTTGAAGCTTAAAATTATCGATTCACCTCCCCCTTTCAGTAATTTCAAAACATACATATCAAGTGACACATTAGAGATCCCTAAACCTTAGTTTTGAAAGAAAGTTGATGCAAGAGGCAAGAATGAACCAACCTTTCCTTCATAAACAACCAACAATTAAAATATAAGAAAAAACATCGAAACCACTCTTAGCATAAGCAATTTACTCAATTGGTTTTGAAAATGTTGTTGGGAATTTGGTAGTTCTATGCTAGGAGATGCCAAGTTCGAAGTCCCTTGGGTTAGGCACACTATTATACACTAACTATTTTAATAGATATGCCATCCACAAATGTGGGGAAGCATTCCTTTGGTTTCCCCATAAAGTTTTTTGTAACACCTTCCTCCCACATTTAACCAAGTTAATCGGTTCGTTGGGGTAAACATGTGACGGGAGACTACTATGATGTGATTCAACTCCCCATGTATAGTTAAGGAAGTGAAACCGACAAAACACAACCAACCTGACCTTCTACACGTGTTATAAAACCTCCAGGAGCTAGTCTAACACTCCAGGTGACCAACCCCTGAGGCAACCCAACATCTTACTAGCCTAGAACCTCAATTGCTCCCATGACATGGGCATGCATGCGACTGGGGCCCTCTAGTCACTCTCATAGCAAGGGCATGCAAGCGACCGGGGTCTTTTTTAGCTAGTCCAGAGCCAATGACCTCGAATTTTGTGCCACTTTTTTAAGGACAGGACTCACACCACTGCCCAAATCTCCATGAAACTTCCAGAAATTAAAAGTAACATCGAAAAAAGGATACAAATGAAAATACTTGACTGGACCCCTACCAGCCATAACAAACATTTCATCAAACATATCACAAATATGCATTCTACAGGCCATAATAACATATATGAGCATAGGAGTCTCATACTTAGCTGAGAATCACTAAGAATCATGAATGCCTTATCACATTAGCTGCATTATCATCTATTAGGTCATATATTCATTGTTCATTTATTTAAAAATAAAAACATGATGAGAGTCATACATCATCATTGTCATAAATCATACTCATAACTAGCATACAAACGATAGAAATAATAAGGATACAACAACCATATAATCCACATATAAACCAATACATTTACACATGAAATACCAAGGAGAATGAACCCTTATTAATGAATGCAAAAACTAGTCAAGTTTGGGACTTCCACGAACCACCCAACCATAAATTGGCTGAACCAAATCTTTCTTTTATCCAGTCACCCCCGTGCCATATTCCAAGCATGAATGTGGGAATCGCAACCAAATAAAATCAAATAAGCATAGATGCCACCGGATTTATCCACCTATACCAGCAAGAATTTTATTGTCTCCTAGTCTCTAAGCTTTACCGCAATCCATATTTTGATTCAGGGATCACTAGGCCATAATTAAGACACCACCCTCCAGGCTTTACCGTATATCCTACCATTCACCGGCCATGAATTCATAGGCCTAATCAAGGGCACCCATCTCTAGGTTTTACCGTATATCCAACCATTCATCGATCGAGGATTCCTAGTCCACCAAGGCAACATAAAATTTGGCTTTACCACAACCCACAGTCCGGTTCATGGGTTACTAGGCCAAGGCTTTACCGCAATCCATAGTCCAATTCAAGGATCACTAGGCCATGTTTTATTCCTTTCAAAAATCCAACTCAACCAAAACATGAGAACCCCAACACACCATGGTTATCTAGAAATGGAAAGGCTAGGCTAAAAAACATTGTCACACTTGGAAAAACTATGCCAATGACAGAAAGAGAAACAAGAACACACATGCATAACCATGTATGTCAAAAATAGTAAGGAAATCACACATGAAAATAGATACCTACGAATAATCTTATTATATTTTCTATATCATATTCTTCCTTGCTTGGTCCTTGCTCTCTTTTGCCTTCTTTTCTTTTCTTGATCCAATGTTTAAGTGCTCCAAGATAACTCTAAGTGTCCAAGAGTCTGTGAGAGAGAGAGAGAATAAAGAGAGAGCTCCAAAACTGAACTAACAAAAGGTATATGAACTGATCCTCATAAGCCTTTTTATCAATGAGGCCTCCATTTTCTTCAATTTTTCATTATTTTCCTTCATTTTCTTCCTCACATGCATCCTGTGACCTTTCACCTTCCTTTTCTCCTAATTTCCTTTATTTTCATAAATAAATTGCCATAAATGTCATTTTTCCTTTCCAAAGCCTTTGTCATTGTCTTTGTCAATTCCCTTTAGCCATATTACCGAAATGAACACCCACTAGGATGTTTTACCCACCATTCAGCTTGGAATACGTGTCATGTGACCTTGGTTTTATATTTTGTTTACATGAATTTTTACAAGGGTTGTTATAGAACCCTCCCCTTTGGGGGAACACCATCCTTGGTGTTTATTGACACCTATAACCAGTAAGATCGCTGAAAAGAAAAACATACTGCCCATGGAGCTTTATAACACAACTCGTTGCTGTGTTTACAATGACTACTGTTGAAACATGACAAACATACCGTTTACTAGAGCTTTATAACATAGTTCATTATGGTATTTACAATAACACATATACTTATGCACATTTGCTTCAACCAACAAATAATCATACTGTCTATGGAGCTTTATAAATCTAGCTCGATAGAGTATTTACAATAATATACACATATTCACATTTTTTCAACCAACAAATAAAAGGATACGATGCCTGCATCTACAACAAAGGAATACAAAGGCTTACACCTCCACCCTCAAAAGTAGTACCAGGATTCGCCTCCTTCCTAGGAAGTCCAAAATCCACTGCCAAATTCAAAGTTGCATCCAATGTCCAACACTAAAACAAATCCATCCCCAGCCTTCCCTTCTCTGCTACACGTTCCCTTAGGCAATCTGGTCACCCCCTTCCGTGCAGTCACACACCTTCCAAGTTCTGTGGCCATCTTTTTCTTTTCTGCACAGTCCCTTGGGCAACCCCTCCGTTGACAAGGTATCCTCACATTGGAAGGTCCAAAAACCATGGCATATCCCTACCTCAAAACCATCATACCGGTCATAGCATGCTCATGGAAATCATTAGACACTATTGGGTACCAGTGTCCTACAATGGCCCTTCTCCTTAAGTTCTTTACCAGCATACTGCTACCTGTTCCAATTCCTTTTGTTGTTGTTGTTAATTCTTGTAGTCAGTTTCAACCACCCAAACCAAGCATTTCCATGCTCTCATGTACCAAGCACATAACTGCCATTAGATTCAAAACAAATTGAAATAAATTCACATCATACCTCATTGATGGCTTGTCAATAAGATACACTTGCAATTATGTTCACTTCCTGTCACAACAAGTCAAACTAGTTGTTTGATCAAATCATCATGTATAAATATATCACATCCGGTTAGCTCAAAACATAACCATCATAGATCAAAATCATGAATCGCATGCAATCATCATAAACCATAATCATAGATGACATGTAACCATCATAAATCAGAATTATAGATCACATGCATAATAAAACTGAAATAAAATATTGATACTTATCCTTTAATCGATCCTTAGCTTCTACCTTTATCTTTTATCCTCTTTCATACGCACATCAGATCAATTTCCATGCCCGAAAAAAACTCAATGCCTTCTCTTCAACCACGTACACATACACATAGTGTGCATCACACACATATAGCCACACATAGCATACAACACCATACAATACATGCACCTACACCTGACATACAACTCAACACATACACTTGCATCTAGTGTACAACACAACACATACACCTGCACACAATGTACGACACAACACAATACATGCACCTACAACTAGTGTACAACACAACACATACACCTGCATCTAGTGTACAACACAACACAATACATATACATACATAGAGTACAACACAACGAATACACATGTTACGATACCATGACTACTCAATGAATATACATAGTACCACATGCCCGCAACACAACATGTACGACATGCACACTATACCACATGTACACTAGTACCGTATGTACAACATGTACACAGTACCACCTGTACATAGCACCACCTGCTCAACGTGTGCACATCATCACATGTACACAACACCACCTGCACAACGTGTACACAACGCCACATGTACACCACACCACCTGTACAACGTGTACATAATACCACATTTACGCAGCACCATATGCATGACATGTACACGACACCACATGTACATAGCGCCACATGCCCGACATGTACACAACATCACATGCACATAGCACCACATGTACAACATGTACACATCACCACATGCACACATCACCACGTGTACAATCATGCAAACAACATCATATGCACATATAACCACATGTACAACATGCACACAACACTATATGTACATAGCATTGCATATACAACATGTACATATCACCCTATGTATATAACATTGTATATCCAACATGTGCACAACACCATATGCACACAACACCACATATCACTGCGTATTTGACATGTACATAAAAGCATCTATACCCAGCATTGCATATACAATATACACACAAAACCATATATACAAAAGGCACACAACATCATATGTACACAATGCTACGTATACATATGTTACATGTACACATCACCATAGGTACAATCATTGAATATACAACATGCACAACATATACACAATAGTAGTACCAAACATCCAAAACCACATTGTCTCTACCAAGAAACCTTGCTTCCAGTGTCTCTTTGTCATCAATGCTTATCCTAGCATGTCGCAGATCACGTTGTTTTCATTCCACTAATGTAACTCTCAGCATTACCTATCCATAACATAACCATAGGAATAGTACAAGCATATAATATCAATTCATGTCCATATGATGCTAACCTGATAGATCTTCCAAGACTATTCTTCCCACTTGATTCCTCATAAGACCAAGAACCCCTTCATACCCTTCACCTGCATAAGCAATCATTCCTCCATATAATGATCCCTGACAACCCTATTAGAAAGTGACATACATACATACATATAAACATCAACATAAAACAATTATGATCTTTGATGACCAGGTCAGGCAATTGCATATATATATATATATATATATATATATATAGAGAGAGAGAGAGAGAGAGAGAGAGAGATCAACATAATCATATTCACAAAACCATTACCATATATCATAAGGTCAAGGTTAAGAGAACTTTCTCTATCTGTGCACACCATGCACAACATCGAGAACAATTGTTCCCAACAAAGCCAAGGCATATGACACCTCAAATCCATTTAATCTACCTTACCTAATTACCTTTAACATGAATACTTTGTCATCATCCATTTATCCCAATTGACCCAACCAAATCAACTAATTGTCATACTCTTGCCTTCAGCTGCCCTTACATGTGTCAGGCTTCATCTAGGTCTTACATTATCTATCAGGTTTCATTCAGCTCTCCCCGAGCTCCATTAACTTCCTCTTTCCCAACCAATTACCAAGACTCACAAAACATAAGAAGCAAGAACAAATACAAATAAGAAGAAAACCATGAAACTAATAGCAATAAGATATCATAAACAAAGTGGTATGGCCATACACTAGACATAAACAAAACCACAAATCAAGCACAACAAATCACAAAAGACCAAAAGCACAAGACTGACAACAAACACGGTGACCCAATCCCCATGGTTCCCAATGCTTCCAAAGGAAAGATCAACCCGCGCCTTCTTTAAGATTTCATGGTAGTCTCTTGGCCATGCAATCCCCTGCATCATACTACCATAAACACATAACTGTCAGCACATAAATAAATATAACAATATACTAGTTATCTTACCTTTTTCTGCCATGCACTTTGCCTTGTAGTTGAACAAATTTGTGCCATCTCTCAAGGGACTTCATTCCCTTGACAGATCTAGTTATAACTAGACACCAACCGTTATACCTGTCAAATACATGTCCATGAACATATCACATATCCTCATAATTTCGCACAATATTAGGGTTAAGAAGACTTCATGTGTTCATGCAAAGCACTCATTCATTTGGACTTGTGGCTTCCAAACATAGCCAAAAGAATTCTCACCCAATTCATTTCTTTTACCTTTTTACCTTGCTGCAACTAAGTCTTACTATGTATTGTTATATTACCCAACGAATAGTTATATAAAAAAAACAACGATTACCTTGTCATGCTAATACCAAACATGTTTCCCTGCAATTGTTTACATGTCAACCACATATTCCAAGGATCAAAAAATCATGTCTATTAATTGAAATCAACCTTTGATAAGACTAACAACCATGTCATAATCAACTAATAGTCAAAATCATGATACTACAACTCACACACACTTACACTCGAGTACATATCAGCTATCTTAGCACATAATGTGTTAGTACAACCATATTAAAACAAGACCCTTCATTTGTGCAATCTTTTGACACATACTCATATCATGCAATTAATCAAACATTCAAACAACTTGCAAACATATCATGTTAAATAAATCGACTAGATGACATAATCAGACACTCAACCGTCAAATAGACGACATAACCAAACTCATACCTTAATGTATCGTAGGGGAGGTTATCTTGTCTGCACAATTAATCTAGTTTAGCATGATATACTTCACAACACATCAATGCAACATAAATAAGGTCATGATATCCATAACAGTAACTAGCTAACGGGTTCACCTCATAAGCTCATAAACAATTTTCATTCATGCATAACAATCACATATGCACAGTCAGTCTAGATTAGTACAACACAATATCACAAATGTGTTGCCTCATACTTGAATATCATAGCCACAATCATCTGCATAGACCAATCTAGATTAGCACAATACATAGAACATCAAGATCTTAGTTGCAATGACCTTAACCATCATGCATATGACTACAACTCATATAACAACAAGTTACTATCCTTCATGACTATCTGACGTATGTACATGTGATCACACTAACTAACTAACATTTATCATATATGCAACCAAAAGAACCATAGACTAATAAACATGTACATAACCCTAAGGATTATAACAATCACTAACCAACATACATGCATACCCACCATACAAACTTGTATGACGATCTGCTCTTACTTCGACGTTCAATGATGCAACCTCACTTTGATGATCTGCACCTCCTGCTCTATCTCGACCAACAAATCAACATCATAACAAACTAACAACATCATTATGACCTAAAATGCATACAATGACCTCATGGACAACAACCCTAACCATGGAAATGCATGCATAACAACATATAGACACTGACATGCATAACAAATGCATATACAAATGACATATACTCAAGGTGATCACTTCCAATAATAACACCATCAACTTCTACATGACAGCACAACTGAAAAAATGACCACCGCCATGCATACACAACAAGCACATAGACCACAAGCATAAACAACACATATGCAACTGACATGTATGCATGAAAAACACATTCATCTCATCCAGTCCAAGAGTTTCATCATGCTCTGATACCACTCTGTAACACCCTCCTCCCACATATACCCAAGTTAGCCAGTCTGCTGGGGTAGACATGTGACGAGAGGCTACTATGATCTTATTCAACTCCCCATGTACAGTTAAGGACGTGGAATCGACAAAACACAACCAATCTGACCTTCTACACATGCTACAAAACCTCCAGGAGCTAATCTACCACTCCAGATGACCAACCCCTGAGGAAACTAAACATATTACTAACCTACAGCCTCAATTTATGCCATGACATGGCCATGCATGAAGATGATGCCCTCTAGTCATTCTCACAACAAGGACATGCAAGCAACTGAGGTCTTTTCCAACTAGTTCAGAGCCAACGACCCTAGATTTTGTGCCACTTTTCCAAGGCCATGACTCAGGCCACTGCCCAGAACTCCATGAAACTTCTATAAATGAAAAGTAACATTGAAACAATGATACAAATGCAAATACTTGACTAGACCCCTACTGGCCATGACATGCATTTTGTCAAACATGTCACAGATATGCATTATATAGGTCAAAATAACATATCTGAACATAGGGGTCTCATACTTATCTGAGAATCACTAAGAAGCATTGATGTCTTATCACATTAGTTACATTATCATCTATTAGGTCATATATTCACTATTCATTTATTTACAAATCAAAACATGATGAGAGCCATACAT
Source organism: Pinus tabuliformis (assembly GCA_031772625.1). NCBI lineage: Eukaryota > Viridiplantae > Streptophyta > Pinopsida > Pinales > Pinaceae > Pinus > Pinus tabuliformis. The sequence continues at coordinate 933,448,775 of CM062810.1, read as the reverse complement.
CATCATTGTCATGAATCATATTCATAATCAACATATAAACAATAGAAATAATAAAGATACAACAACCATAAAATCCACATATAAACCAGTGCATTTACACATGAAATACCAAGGAGAAGGAACGCTTATTAATGAATGCAAAATCGAACCTGGTTTGGGATTTCGACGAACCACCCGACCATATATTGTTTGAACCAAATCTTTCCTTCAGCCAATCACCCAAGTGCCATATTCTAAGCATGAATGTGGGACTCATAACCAAAGAAAACCAAATAAGCATGGATGCCACTAGATTTCTCCACCTACATCATGAGGAATTTTACTGTCTCCTAGTCTCTAGGCTTTACTGCAATCCACAGTCTCATTCAGGGATGACTAGGCCATAATCAAGACACCACCTTCCATGCCTTACCGTATATCCTCTCATTCACCATCCATAGATTCCTAGGTATGATAAAGGGAACCCACCTCTAGGCTTTATCGTGTTGCCATTGTGATACAAGTGTTGTCCTTGATGACAACTCACTCACAGGTCAGTTCAGTTTTGATAAAAGGAAACTCACAGTGTAACAGGTCTATTCAGAGGTAACAGGGAATTGGTATAGAAGAACAGGAAAATGGAACTAAATTCTACTGATCAGAATGAAGATGTTGAAGGAAAAGGATGGTGTAAATTAGTTTAAGATGTATATGTAGGTCCACTTAGTCAAAATGGTGTATACACGCTGGTTCACAGAACAAAAGAGGTGTATACATATACACACACTTTCACAAGAAGCAAAGCGCGTATAAGTGGGAAAATCAAGGAGATTCAAGAGTAAACAATACCAAGGGTCAATACCATGGTATTAGCACACAATATTGAGTGGAGTAACACCTATTTGATCTTGTCTAAGAATACCATGGGTCCTAAGTGGTTTTGGTCCGAGGTATTGAGAAGGGCCTAAAACTATATAAGGAGTAGAAGATCATAAGGCTAGGGTGTGCAAGTGAAAAGGGTTTCTCAGGAATACTTTTATCTAAAGTATATTTTATGTTGCAGGGGCTATGTTGTGATTTGATCTGAAATATTTTGTGCACCTTGAATTCAATGTTGGATCAGGATCATGAGACTTGAAATGACTTATCATTGAATGATCTGATATGATTACGTACACCTGTTTTATTCTTTAAATGTCATGATCTGGGTTTGTCTGAAGTCTGAAATAACAACGAAGTTGTGAGTTAATATTTGCAAATCTATACGCTGGTTTGCCTCGGTAAAAGCGCATATACACGCAGGTTCTACTCTTCCAAGTAGCGTATACAAAAAAAAAATCCTATTCTTCAAAATTGACTAATCTATCTGATCAGTTCTACCGTTTTACTGTTGTTTGTCAATGAAGTCTTTTTAGATATAAATGTAAAACTGAATGCATAAGGAGTTTGGTGTCTGATTGATTGATTGTCTAAGTGAGAAGGGTTATCTCTACTACAACCTGTGTAAAGCTCTGTAAATTGACAGCAGATGTTTAGTATATAGCTGGTTGGTACAAAATTAATTCAGAAGTTTTATGTTTCAGTAGTTTTGAAGGTATACGTACGTTTGGTTAAAGGAAGTAGCGTATATACACAAGTTGGGTTCAGCAAAGTAGCGTATACATTTTGATGCATGATTTTTGAGGTTACAACTGGTTCTGAATGATGATGCAGGTTTATGGGTTCAGCACAATGTTCTGGTGATAGTGATTTGACTGTTCAGATTACCTGATTATTGGTTGATGCAGTTTGAAAGTTCTGATGGGTCCAGTATGAAAATTTGATGAAACGGGGCCTTCATTTGTATTGTTGTGTACCAGGAGCATCCAGTCTGAAAATTTATGAAACGTGATCCCTAGAGGAAGAGAGAAGGTCGTAGCCTTCTATAGGTCAGCGCCTACTTACTAGTAAACACATTGGCTAGTTCAAGAGCTAGGGGGTTGTAGCTTCCTTCCAGTAGAAGCTGGAAAACGAAAGAAGGTTGTAGCCTTTTGTAGGTGGGTGCCTCTGTACTGGTATGAGTTTGCACTAGTACAATATTGTAAATAGATTTTCTTAATAAAAGAAGACAGAGATGATAGCAGTAGGTGGTTTTTCTCCTGCATTGGGTTTCCACCTTAAATCTTGGTGTTCGTGTGTGTTTCTTATGTGTGATGGTTTATTATGTTTTTACTGCATTGTTTAACAAGTTACTGATGCACTGATTAAGGTTCAACACATGATAAATTGACTAAATTATAAGTTCTCTGGGTATACATTGGTTTCTCTAATCACAGTAGTGTGTACACACAAGTTCACTTCACAGAAGTAGCGTATATAAATATGTTTGGGAAATGAAAAATTATTGAACTGTAAATACTGATTCACCCCCCCCCCCCCCCCCCACTAGTATTATTTCCAACAATTGGTATCAGAGCAGGTCCTTCAGAAGAAACTTGATCGCTTGAAGGAAGATCTTTTACGATGAACAATCACGAAGGCATGGGATCTATCAGACCACCAATATTCAATGGGAACAACTTGGTATACTGGAAAATAAAAATCAGGGCATATCTTCAGTCGCTTGGAGCCAATGTTTGGGAAATTGTGGAAGGAGGATATCAATTTCTAGCAGCAATACCTACAGATTCAGCAGGTAAGAAGTTATACAAAACCAATGCCAAAGCAGTAAATACGTTATTGGGAAGTCTGTCAGAATCAGAATTTTTCAAAGTCATGCAGCTCAAGACAGCCAAAGAGATATGGGACAAAATCATTCTGAGCTACGAAGGAGACTCCCAGGTAAAACATGTTAAGCTCCAAACTCTCAAAATTCAATATGAAACTCTTAAGATGCATAGTGATGAGAGTATTTCTAGTTACTTTTTACATGTAGATGAGATTGTTAATTGTATGAAGCATCAGGGTGAAGAGATAAAGGAAGCTACTTTAGTTGATAAAATTTTTAGATCTTTGTCTTCTAAATTTGAGTCAAAAGTATCTGCCATAGAAGAAAAACAGGATCTTCAAACTATTACTGTGGTTCAACTCCATGGAATCCTAACTGCCTTTGAAATGAGGAAAGGAGGTCCATCAGATATGAGAGAAGTCACTTTTAAAGCTTCAGCAAAGGGAAAAGAAAAGGAAGAGCACAATGAACCAGGATACATTTCAGAAGAAGAAGATGAGGTAAATTTTTTCAAGAAGCTTCAACGGGGTTCCGAAAGATTCAAAGGTAAGCTACCATTCAAATGCTTTTCTTGTGGTAGAGTCGGCCATTATGCTGCCAAATGTCCTCATAAAGATAAATATGAAAAGGGAAAGGAATATGCAAAAGGCAATAGAAAACAGGTTGTCAATAAAAGGAGTTACTATACTCATGAAGATAGTGATGGTTTATCTAATAGTGATGAAGATGAAACTGAACAAGATTATAGACTACTCATGGCTTATGACAATGATGATTTTTTGGATGCCTTAGAAGAGGAATAATTTCTTGAAGAAATCACAAAACTCAAAATCTATTTAGAAGAAAAGAATATGATCATAGATACATTGACACATCAACTCGTTGAAAGAGAAAAACATAATGAAAATACAGAATGTGAAATTGTGGGTCTAAGAAAAGAACTGGAGAAGAAAAATTCTCTTAATCATAGATTTGCTAAAGGATCAGAAAATTTAAATGAAATCATCAAAGTTCAGCGTTCTCATCTTATAAATACAGGTCTTGGATATACTGAAGAATCATCTCAATCACAGAAGTCGTCAGCCTCCACCAGAAGCTATCTTGATCCAAAAAAGACCAGTGAACAGTATGTCAATCGACAGCAAAGATCTAAAAGTACTCATCAGGTAAATCATGCTCAATTTACTCCAAGGATGAATATCAGTAGAAGCTTCAACCAATGGGTAAACAATGCCAAAATATTCTATGATCACAGAAACTTCTTTAATAGACAATGTTTTTCATGCCATAACTTTGGGCACAAGGCTCCTCAATGTGTTGTTTACAAAACCATCATGACTAGAGAAGCACAAAATAAGAGTGTAACAGGAATCAAGAAAAGTTCCTATAATAACTTTCTCTTCTTGAAGATGAAATAGAATGTTCGATTTGTAACAACTTTGGTCATGAAGAATCTGAATGCAAGAGAAAATTTTGGCCAAGACTTCAAAAGGATAAAATATCATCAAATTCCAAGATATGGAGAAAGAAGGAATTTCAATCAGAAAGATGTGGCATAGCTCTGTATGCAGAACGACAAGAGAATCAGTGGTACATCGACAGCGGATGCTCCAAACACATGACAGGTGATAAAGAGAAACTTCATTCATATAATGCTTTAGAAAAAGAAAAGAATGTCTCATTTGGAAATGACACACCAACTGTCATTAAAGGTAAGGGCTCTATTTTCTTGAAAGAAAAGGTTAAAGATGGAAATGTCATGTATGTAGATGGTTTAAAACATAACTTGTTAAGTGTCAGTCAAATGTGTGATCAAGGAAATGAAGTTGTGTTTCGATCAAATGGATGTGTGGTTCGTGAGCTTGATATAGGAAAGACCATAATCAAAGGTACAAGAACTCCAAACAATTTATACATACTCAAAGGAGGACAACAACAATGCTATCTAAGAAAAACAGATGAAAATTGGCTATGGCACAGAAGATTGGGGCATCTAAGCTTTTCTCAAATAAGAAAAGCATGCAGGCTCAAGGCGGTCTGTGATCTTCCAGATATCAACATCCCAGAAAATACCATATGCAAACCATGTCAAGTTGGTAAGCAACCCAGAGTTCACTTCAGTGAAAAAAAAAGGATTAGCAAGTAAGCCTCTTGAATTCATCCATACTGATTTATGTGGACCAACAAGGAAAAAGTCACCTCATGGAGAAGAATACTTTATTTTATTTATTGATGATTTTTCCAAGATGTGTTGGATAGGTCTACTAAAGCATAAAGATGAAGCATTTGAAAATTTTAAAGCCTTCAAAGCTTTATCTGAAAATGAATCAGATCAAAAAATCAAATGTCTTAGATCTGATCGAGGGGGAGAATTTATATCAGATGAATTCTTTGACTTTTGTGAACAACATGGAATAAAAAGGAATTTCTATGTCACCAGAACTCCTCAACAAAATGGCATGGTGGAAACAATGAACAGAACAGTCCAACAAATGGCTCAAGCTATGCTTGATGAATCTAGAACTCCTACAACCTTCTGGGGTGAAGCTGCATTTGTTGTTGTGACCATTCTCAACAAAGCGAATGTTCAGGTAAATAGCGATCAAAATCCATATGAACTTTGGTATGGTAAGCCTCCTACTGTAAAACAATTTAGATTTTTTGGAAGCAAATGTTTCATCAAAAGGACTAATGAAAAACTTAGTAAGTTTGAACCCAGAGCAGTGAAGGAATTCTTCTTGGTTATTCATCCAGAAGTAAAGGATACAAATGTTATAATAAAAGACTTCGAAAAATTGTTAAATGCATTGATGTTGTAACTGATGAAGCATGCAGAAATCCAGAACAAATAAAATCAACAAAGGAAGATGGCAATGAGGAAGATGGTGAATGCTTTCCCATATCAAATCAAAATGACATAGAAGAAGAAACCAATGAAGCACCAGAAGAAGATACAACAGACAAGGAAAAGACTCCATGCAAGTATGTTCAGAAGAATCATCCAGAGTCTCAAATTCTAGGAGAAAAAGGATCTGGAGTACTAACAAGAAGAACTCTTACAGGGACCTCAAGTTATCTAGCATTACTATCCTCCACAAAACCACAGAATGTAAATGAAGCTAGCAAAGATGAATGTTTGGTTAAGGCCATGGATGAAGAACTTGACCAAATTGAAAAGATTGATACTTGGGAATTAGTTCCTAGACCTCATGATAAAGATTTTATAGGAACGAAATGGATATTTAAGAATAAGATGAATGAAAATGGAGAAGCTATTAGAAACAAGGCAAGAATTGTTTGTAAAGGGTATGCTCAACAAGAAGGTATAGATTTTGAAGAAACTTTTGCACCTGTTGCCAGACTTGAAGCCATAAGAATGTTTCTTACTCTTTCTAGTTTTCGAAAATTCAAAGTATATCAAATGGATGTAAAATCAGCTTTTCTTAATGGAGATTTAGAAGAAGAAGTTTACATTGAGGAAATAGAAGGATTCATTCTAGGGAATGATGCAAAACTCGTATTCAAACTCAAAAAGGATCTTTATGGTCTGAAATAGGCTCCAAGGGCTTGGTATTACCGTCTTGACAAATATCTACAACAACAAGGTTTCACAAAAGGTTCTGAAAATAACAACTTATACACAAAGACTGAAAATGATACGCTGCTAATTATTATTGTTTATGTTGATGATTTCATCTTTGGTAGCAATGAAGAATCTATGAGTCAGAATTTTGCTTCGATAATGCAGCAAGAATTTGGAATGTCCTTACTTGGTGAACTTACTTATTTTCTTGGTCTACAAGTACAGCAAACAAAAGATGGTAATTTTCTTTCACAAACAAAATATCTCAAGCGGATCTTGAAGAAGTACAGAATGGAATATTCTAAACCAGTATGTACTCCAATGGTAATAGGATGTAGTCTCAGTTCTAACGATGAATCACTAGCAGTAAACCAACCAACTTACAGATCTATGATTAGAAGTCTGCTTTATCTAACAGGTACTAGACCTAATATCATGCATGCAGTAGGAATTGTTGGAAGGTTCCAAGAAAATCCAAAGGAATCAAATCCTCAGGTAGTTAAAAGAATTTTCAAATATCTTCAAGGAACTCAAGACTTTGGACTATGGTATCCTAAAGATACAGATCTTACTCTTCATGCATATACAGATGCAGATTGGGTAGGAAATGTTGGTGATCAAAAGAGCACTAGTGGAGGAGCATTCTATATGGGTTCACGGTTGGTGTCTTGGTTCAGCAAGAAACAAAGTTCGATTTCCTTATCTACAGCTGAAGCAGAATATGTGGCTACTGCATCTTGTTGCACACAACTACTTTGGATGATGCAAATATTGCAAGACATTCAAATCACATGTACTCCACCCACCTCCATTCTATGTGATAATAAAAGTGCCATCAGTATTTCAAAAATCCAGTCATGCACTCCAAGACCAAGCACATACCCATTAAGTACCATTTTCTACGAGAACAAGTGCTTGAACAAAAGGTTAAATTGGAGTATGTTCCTTCCAAAGAAAATGTTGCTAATATATTCACCAAACCGCTTCCCATGGAAACATTTGAATATCTCAGACAAAAGCTGGGAGTAGTTGCTACATCATTCTGCTGTTAAATCCAGTTTTTCAGAGGAAGGTTCATATACGCGAGTTTCATGAAGTATAGTCGCGTATATATGCGGGTTTCTATGGCTTCAAAAGTGTATATGTTTTTCTAATAGAAAAACAATGGGTTAGACTCTGATATGGGTGCTCATTCTGATATTGATGATTAGAGTCTGACGATATGCTTTGTTCATTGATTTTTATCTGACTGACAAAGATGCCTTGATGAATGACTTGTTGACAATTCACAGGTAGCACAGGTTCAGGGGGAGCATTGGCCTTCACTTACATTCTACATTGTTAGCATTATGGTTGTTGAGTTCAGCTATGGTTTCATATATTTATATCATTTGTTGCATAAGTCATGTAAAGATCTAGGATGTGATATGCATCCTTATGTCATAGTCTATGTTTGAATGAGTCCTATTGGACATATGATGTAATTTAGATCCCCACTATGCATGGGATGGATGATGTAATAATTGTTGTATTTCAGTCATGTATAAACAAGTGGTATATCCCCACCTTGTTGGGTGGATGAGTCAAATGTGGTGTATCCCCACTTGGTTGGGTGATTGAAGTATGTATGAGTCATTGGTCTTAGGGAGGTCATACTCACTTAGTTGAGTTATAAAGTCATGTTATTATTTTGAAACATATCTCTACAGACTCATCATGTACTCAGGGGGAGCATGGACAACATAATGTATATCAAAAGGGGAGAGTATCTTGGTCCACCTTTTTCCCTTGATGTCAAAGGGGGAGAGTATTTTGGTGTTGCTTGTTATCTTTCATAGTTTCTACAGCATGCAGTAATCAACACCAACATGGTTTCCATCAAGTCCAAAGGGGGAGATTGCCAGCATTATGATACAAGTGTTGTCCTTGATGGAAACCCACTCACAAGTTAGTTCAGTTTTGATAAAAGGCAACTCACAGTGTAACAAGTCTATTCAGAGGTAACAGGGCATTGGTACAGAAGAACATGAAGATGAAACTAAAGTCTAATGATCAGAATGAAGAAGTTGAAGGAAAAGGATGGTGTAAAGAAGTTTAAGATGTATATACATGTCCACTTAGTCAAAACGGTGTATACACGCTGGTTCACAGGACAAAAGAGGTGTATACGTATACACGCACTTTTACAAGAAGCAAAGCGCATATATGTGGAAAAATCAAGGAGATTCAAGAGTAAATAATACCAGGGGTCAATACCATGGTATTAGCCCACAATATTGAGCGGAGTAACGACTATTTGATCTCGTCCAAGAATACCACCGGTCTTAAGTGGTTTTGGTGTGAGGCATTGAGAAAGGCCTAAAATTATATAAGGAGGAGATGATCATAAGGCCAAGGTGTGCAAGTGAAAAGGGTTTCTCAAGAATACTTTTATCTGAAGTATATTTTATGTTGCAGGGGTTATGTTGTGATTTGATCTGAAATATTTTATGCACCTTGAATTCAATGTTGGATTAGGATCATGAGACCTTAAATGACTTATCATTGAATGATCTGATCTGATTACGTACACATGTTTTATTCTTTAAATGTCATGATCTAGGTTCGTTTGAAGTCTGAAATAACAACGAAGTTATGACTTAATATATGCATATCTATACGCTAGTTCACCTCGGTAAAAGCTCGTATGCACACAGGTTCTACTCTTCCAAGTAGCGTATATAAAGAAAATCCTATTCTTCAAAAATGACTGATCTATCTAATGAGTTCTATTATTTTACTGTTCTCTGTCAATGAAGTCTTCTTAGATCTGAATGTAAAACTGAATGCATAAGGAGTTTGGTGTCTGATTGATTGATTGTCTAAGTGAGAAGGGTTATCTCTACTATTGCCTGTGTAAAGCTCTGTAAATTGACAGTAGATGTTCAATATATAGTTGGTTAGTATAGACTTGATTCAGAAATTTTATGTTTCAGTAGTTTGGAAGGTATACGCAGGTTTGGTTAAAGGAAGTAGCGTATATACGCCGGTTGGGTTCAGTAAAGTAGTGTATACATTATGATGCATGATTTTTTAGGCTACATTTGGTTCTGAATGATGATGTAGTTTTCTAGGTTCAGCACAATGTTTTGGTAACAGTGATATGGCTGTTCAGATTAATTGATTATTGGTTGATGCAGTTTGAAAGTTATGATGGGTCCAGCATGAAAATTTGATGAAACGAGGCCTTCATTTGTATTGTTGTGTACCATGAGCATCCAGTCTAAAAATTTATGAAACGAGGTCCCTGGAGGAAGAAAGAAGGTCGTAGCCTTCTGTAGGCTGGCGCCTACGTACTAGTAAACACATTGGCTAGTACAAGAGCTAGGGGGTTGTAGCTCCTTCCAGTAGAAGCTGGAAAATGAGAGAAGGTTGTAGCCTTCTGCAAGTAGGTGTCTGCATACTGGTATGAGTCTGCACCAGTACAATATTGTAAACATATTTTCTTAATATTAAAAGAAGATAGAGACAACAACAACAGGTGGTTTTTCTCCTGCATTGGGTTTCCACCTTAAATCTTGGTGTTCATGTGTGTTGTTTATGTGTGATGGTTTATTATGTTTTTACTACACTGTTTAACAAGTTATTGATGCACTAACTAAGGTTCAACACATGATAAATTGACTAAATCATAAGTTCTCTGGGTATACATTGGTTTCTCTAATCACGGTAGCGTGTACACGCAAGTTCACTTCACAGAAGTAGTGTATATAAATCTGTTTGGGAAATGAAAAATTATTGAACTGTAAATACTGATTCACCCCCACCTCTTAGTATTATTTCCAACATATTGTATATCTCGCCATTCACCGGTCAAGGATTCCTAGGCCTACCGAAGCAACACAAAATTTGAATTTACTGCAACCCACAGTTTAGTTCAAGGGTTAATAGCCCAAGGTTTTACCGCAATCCACAGTTTGGTTCAGGGATCACTGGGCCATGTGTTCTTCCTTTCAAACATCTACCTCACTCAGTTTCGAATCCATCCGACAATCCAACTCAACCAAAACATGAGAACCCCAACACACCATGGTTATCCAGAAATGACAAGGCTAAGTTGAAAAAACATTGTCACACCTAGAAAAACCCATGCCAATGACAGCAAGAGAACCAAGAACACACATGCATAACCATGCATGCTAAAACTAGCAAGGAAATCACACATGCAAATCGATACTTGCAAATAATCTTGTTGTAGCTGCTAGATCCTACTCTTGCTTGCTTGGTCCTTGCTTTCCTTTTCCTTCTTTGCTTTCCTTGATCCAATGCTAAAGTCTTCCAAGAAAACTCTAAGTGTCCAATAATGTGAGAGAGAGAGAGAGAGAATAAAGAGAGAGCTCCAAAATTGAATTGACAAAAGGTATATGAATTGATCCTCGGAAGCCTTCTTATCAATGAGGCCTCCATTTTCTTCAATTTTCCGTTATTTTCCTTCATTTTCCTCCTCACATGCATCATGTGACCTTTCACCTTACTTTTCTCCTAATTTCCTTTATTTTCATAAATAAATTGCCAAAAATTCCATTTTGTCTTTCCAAAGCCTTTTCCATTATCTTTATCAATTCCCTTTGGCCATAATAACCTAAATGAACACCCACTAGGATGTTTTTCCCACCATTCAGCTTGGAATATGTGTCTTGTGACCTTGGTCTTATATTTTTTTATATATGAATTTTTACTAGGGATTTTTTTTTTTTTTTTACGTGTGGTTCACGGATACCCATGGTCACTGGGTAGCCGCTATGTACACTGTACAACACTAGGGTGGATCCCACCCGAAGGGGATCACACCCTTCAGCCTATTTACTAACCTAACCCCAACAGCTTTCAGGAATTGACCCTGGGACCTCCCGATTGGCGAGGCACTAATTTGACTGATTCAGCTAACTCTTGGGGCTTTTTACCAAGGTTGTTACATACCAACAATTTAGCATTTAACACATTCAACCATGTATATCACATATCCTTTATATATATTTATTTAGTAAATTTCATGTAAACCAATAACTATTTTCAATTATTCTTTCAATAAGAATTTTTCAAATCCTATGGAGATTTAATTCTCATAAATTAGACTAGTGCAAAAAATGACTTATAAACTCACCCATTAATATGTTAGTATAACAATGAAATGGGGAACAATTAACCTTCAAAACTCATGTCTCGTCAAATATTACCAAAACTTAGGTGACAAGACATGGGGAAATGAAATTGATTTGCACACTAATCTATCACAATGGAGATTGATCATGCACATAAATTATGTGCAATAATTTAGTAGGTGAGTCAAACATGGTATAACATATACCTCATGACACACTCCCCAACAAGTTGTAATGACCACTTAGCGAAATCATTCCATAAGAAATCATAAACTAGGGTGTAAATCTCAATTTCTACAAACACGTCACATCATAACATACCAAAATGTTTGGAATATTGTGTAAATGAAAACCCATCCCCACTACTAGAAGGGTGACCTAGTGTAGTGGTTATTTAAACCACACACACACGCACACACATATCTATAGAAGTAGTTATTTAAACCAAATATGTGTGTGTGTGTGTTTGTGCGTGCGTGTGTGCATGCATGCAACCATCCTTTAATCATCACCAAACTTGACACCTATGTTTTTTCCATAATGGGCACCCAAGAAGGGTGGCCTAGTGTAGTAGTTATTTCACACACACACACATATAGTAGTTACTTAAACCATATGTGTGTGTGTGTGTGTGTGTGTGAAACCTTCTTTTGATCATCACCAAACTTGACACCTATGTTTTTTCCATAATGGGCATCAAAGAAAGGTATGAACATTCTGAAAAGTTAAAAAAGAAAAGAAAAGAAAAGAAGAAGAAACAAAAGCATAAATTCTTCGATTACTCTAAAATAGAACCTTATGTTCCTCCTCAAACTCACATTGATCTGAACTTATGCAAGAACGAAACAAAATACAGATATAACCATAAACACAAATATGCAACAAAAATCAATTTGCATTTCATTAATATCAAAGAACTAAAAGATGCTTACATAAAAAATGGAAATAAACTAGCTCAGACAATAGTAGCGTATCTCTGAGAAGAGATGTGGTGGCTATATGCCTTTGAACTGTGTTACAATGAGGCTCAAGGGAATTTTTATTATTGAACAACAAAGGGAAACCCTAAACAACCAAAACCATAACCCTAGGAGATGGAGCAAAAAGAGTTTGTGGGCCCTGTTGGGATTAGTTGGACATCCAACTTCCCGAGGTCGTAACTTGGTCATATGATCTTCATTTGGCGCAGACAATACCTTATTATAAAGGTCTCTCTCAGAACTACAATTCATGCAATAGGCCTCTAGTTGTAGGCCTGATGCGGACCTCAAAAAAAATGTAGTTAAGGGGGTCAAAACAGCTCTGGAAGTTTAGGGCTCAAAAAACTACTAAAAATAGTAAATTGTGCTATAATCAAGGAAACTGATGAAACCAACTAGAGTTTTAGGTAGAATAAGATGGTGATCACCAATATCCACCTAGACGACACACACAATAGCATTGTCAAAAAATTAAGTCAAGGAATGCTAGAAAGCACAACTACAATAAGCGGATTATTAAAAAAGGTGATTTCATACCCTTTAGTATGGGATTGTTCAGGGCTTAATAGATGGTGAAAAGCTAGACAAATCCCTAAACCCTAGTTTTGATAATAAAAAGTTGATTCAAGAGGAAAGGGAAAACCAACCTTTCCTTCATAAACACCTAATGATTAAAATATAAGAAAAAACATTGAAACCACTTTCACAATCAAATCCATGAATGCTCCAATAAAAAATTTGATCCACTTTATAATTCACACCTTTAAAAAAATAACATACTAAACAAGGCATGAGTTGATGTTTAAGGTTATATTTCTAATCAGTGTTGAAAACATCTCGATTTTATCGTGAAATCACAATTTTTTGGCCTAGTTGATTTTATCTGCGAAAAAAATTGGTAATTTTTGAAGGTAAAAAAAAATTGAAATTTTATCGTAAACTATGTGAAAAAATCACAATTTGAAGGAAAAATTCGTGATTTGAGTGAATATTTTTTATTTTTTATTTTGCCAATGTTTGTTAATTTTAATTGATATTTTCCTGATTTTTACAATTTGTTGGTTTTCCATACCCTTTTTTATTTTATCCCAATGTTGATGTTTGCAACATTGGTTTAAATGATGGAGCTTCTTTATCAATATGGGGCATAGGAATGAAAAATTATCAAGCACGGATAAGAAACATCTCAAGTGATACTCCATTGTTGGTCGAGCATCCCCAGCCCTGGGGGAGTCACAATGATGTCAAGAATAATGTTATGTTGCTAGTCATATATTCATTTCCCTGGTATAAGTTTTGTTTATTACTCCTTAGCTTAGCTTCCTTTATTGGATATTTTAACCCCAATACAATCCTCGAATCAAGGGCTTGTTCACAACTAAATCTAACAAAGTAAAATATAATTAAATCCATGCCTTTAATTGCTTTCCAACTATTGATTTTCCTAGTAGCTTGTCAATTTTCTTGCTACCTTTCCTTTTGCTAAAATAGTTTGGTATATGTTCGTTGTAGTCTTTTAGTAGCTCTACCCCATCTCCTTCTCTACATTGTAGATGGGATCTCATCGGCATGAGGGAGAGAGAACAACTACCTTGTTTTATTTAACAAATATTTTTGTATACCTCCCATCAAAGGAGACATGGAGAACAATGATTTCTCACTCATACCGTTAAAATTACTGTTAATTATTTTATGCAACCGCTACCCATAAATATATATATATATATATATATATATATATATATATATATAGACCATTTTACAATTTTAACCTTAGTAAAATTGTTCCGTGTGAAAATTGTGTTTATTATCCCTTACCTTAATTTCCGTTCCATTACTATATTTTTTAGTATTTCTTTTATTTGCGAGGAGAATGGAAAAGTATCTCTTAACAAGCCTTAATATGGATCAATCACCTTATATTGGTTTTGATTTTTTTTGTCACAATATAGAATGATTCTTTTAAAATTTTGGCTTAACATTCTTGCCTTTCACCTTTCTCAAAGACCTACTACCTTTAACAAGTAGCTAACTTTCCCAGTGCATTATCATTTGCCAGGTAACTTCTAGGAATAAACAAAAAAACTATTAAATAAGCAATGTCATGAATCATTTATCTATTATAAAATTTCTTAATTAAAAAGGAAATGAAATGTAAAACATGCTTTACCTCTTTGTTATACTTAAATAAAGATAGCAACCACGATTTTCCCTAAGAAAACATGAGAATTTACTTTGTAAACATGAATTATACTAGAGAAAGATAACGCAAGAGCAAGGAAAACAATAAAATCTTATATGAAAGCATTAAAATTTTACTAAAAATCGTAGCCAATTGTCAGATGATTTAACGAAACATGTACGATGGTAAAATGTACCATGATTTAGACTCATTTATTTTCCATGGTAAAATGGAATGAATGAAAATGCATTGTGTATAATGCTCTATACATTATAGCTTTTACAATGAACCTACTATTATTCCCAAAAGACTCTTCAAGCCCCATTTCATCCACTATAAAATGACATCATAAATTGCCACTAAATGCACTATAACCAACTATCCAATAGTTTAAATAAACATACAATCATATTGTAGATCTATTTATCAAATATTTTGACTTCAGGTTGAAATGATGGGGATCTGTTATTTCTAACCATATAAGGGTGAGGGACACTATTGCCATCGATTTGTTGATGTGGCATTTTGACCCTCTTCGACACGTACAAGTCCAAACTGTCCAGTTTGCAGTATTAGCTAGTAGATTTATTTTTTGTAATTTATAATTTTATATTTTTAAATTAATTTGTAGAAATTAAATGAGTGCACAAAAAAAATCCTCAGCTAGCAATTAATCAAAGCAAATGCTAGAAATGAAACAATGACAAGAGAACACCTACATAATAACAACTAAATTATAACTAAAAATCAACTAGATCTACAACTTCATTATAAATAAATTAAAAGTTAACAATCAAAGACATCAAGAATAAACAATGAACAGATTCCTTCATACAATGCATTGGAAGACAATAAACTAGATCATAGTAAATAATCTAACCCAATTCTAGGTTAATAATTGAAAGAAATCAAGAATGTAAACAATGAAACCATTCCTTCATACAATTCACTGGGAGACAATAGAAGGCATACATATGATGTAAAGTAACTTCCACTCATGCATAATCAGATACAAATTTATTAAAGTGTTTCTAACAATGCCTCAAAGCCTAGTCAAAAGATCTCTAGTATATAAGATCCATGACTTTTGCAATGGATCTCTCAAACTTATTTATACAAAAATTTATGAAATAAGAGTCACAAGAGAAGTTTCTACTTCCTCTTTTTTTAATTACTCATTCCTTTATCCCCAGAGGAATACTCTATCCTTGGATGAATACTTTTCAATTCAAAAGATTGAGAAAAGTTTATAGCATTAAATACAATAATTCTCCAACTCTAAACTTTCATGTCCTACCTCAGAAGTAAAATTTAATAAGAAAGGATTTCGAGCTATGGTCCACTCAATAAGATGATCGATAAATTTTACACCCAATTTTTGCATATCTTACAACTTCTACTCATGTTCTGTTGATTTTTTGAGATACCTAATGAGTTATAGAGCGGGCATAGTTGGTATATATCTTCAAATGTAAAATATAGACAATAGCAGTTAATTTTTGTGCTTTCATGATGAGTGTTTCAACACCTCAAACAAAATTTTGAGTGTCATTTTTAGGATCCTTCATATTCTATTTGATATATGAAATGTCAATTTCAAATTTAATGAACATTTCTTCGAGATATAAATATAAACACCTTAGAATATTTTATAACCCCTTCTGGTATAAGAACGCATAATCTAAATAAAAATGCACTCGTAACATTGCAAAAAACACCCTTGAAGACTTATGGAGAAATGGTGACACATCATCATGCACCTCTATTGTCTTAGAAGCATTTCAAATGATTAAAACAATTTCTATTTCCTCAAAACTACATTATGTACCAGAAACAAGAATTTCCAACAGCCTGAGAGGCTCTAAAAGATGCATGTCACAATTCATATATGCACAATGGATAAAAGCTAAAGGTCCCTATCTTGAGTATTTCATATTATTTACAGAACCCATGTGGTCAATTATTGAAAAATACTTCCAACTACAAGTTCTAGGTCTGCCAAATTAGTGTCTTTTAGGATTTCATTATTTTTTCCAAACATACTAAGAAAATGCCCATATGCATTTCCAATCTGGTGGAAGGAACCAAATTCAAATTGAAAATTGTTGAGTCTTCCTTGGGTCATGCCTGACAGTCTCATACAATCATATTACCGAGATCAATTCAAAAAAATTGTTGATGTTACAAAAATGTTTGTTCTTCCATTTTTAACAATCTGCAAATTAAGTTAAAATGGCCTTTCGGAGTGCAGAGTAAAAGATGTATGAACATCTTCTCAAAGAAAAACAAGCATACAAAGTTGGAATATTTTGTGCCTACGCTACTTGAATATCACCAATTGACTTTGATATGCCTGCAGGTGAAAACTACAGCTCTGTCAAAAAGGCATTCTCAGTGATTTTTTTGACATTTCACAGGAAAATTCTTGGGAAACCAAGCTACTACTACAAATTTGTTCATAACCTCTGTTATGGATAACCGAATCAAAATTTATTACATACCCATTTCAAATATCGAAGGGATCTTTCCAAGGATGTATTGCACTCATCCCTAAATTTGATGAATGCTTTTGAAATCCCTACATGGACCTAAAGTTTCTATACCTGCCACTATTTTTTTTAATTTTCTATACTCATCGCGATTTTTTTAATTGATCAAAATATACACTAGAGTTGCATAAATTGAAATCCCTACCCTACATGGAGGCAGCATGGTGTAATCCACGGAGTAAAGTGATTTCACTAAGTGATGTCAGAATGAGCTAAACAATGTTAGAATAGGGAACAATTAACCTTTTAACTTCAAACTGAATTTTGATTTTCTCTTTTTAACTATGGTGAATCAACTCATGTTGAGTAATTTTTTCATTTTTTAATATGAATTTTTTTTTGTTACAATTGTAATATTAAATATATATTCAACCGTTTATGAACTATAAGAAGTAAATATTTATTTGTAAATAAATTTTATTAAAGATTAAGTAACAAAATATTCGACAATGTGTTTGTTGTACATACAAAGGTATTATAATGGATATGGCTTATGATTATTAATATTGTGCATTAGATTTTATAGGAGTATTAACTATTGCTATGAAGGTGGGGGTGGGAAGAAATATTAGAGAAAACATACGCCCTCATCCTCACAGTTTTCTTAATATTTCTCCCCAACCCCACTGTCATTTATGCTTTTTTCTAATGTTCACCCTCATTGCACCCTCACCCCCATTTATGTTTTATGTTTTCTCTAATATTTCCCTCCAACCTCACCTCATTTATGTTTTCTCTAATATTTCCGTCCAACCTCACCTTATTTATGTTTTCTCTAATATCTTCCCCCTTCCCTACCTCCATAAGGGAGGGTGAAGTTAGGGGGGGATATTAAAGAAAACATATCTCCCCACCTGCCCTCATCCTTATTATATGTTTTCTCTAATATTTCCTCACACCCCTACCCTCAAATTATGATTTCTCTAAAGTTTACCCCTACCCCCACTCTCACCTGCATTATATGTTTTCTCTAAATTTTCCCCCAATATTTTCTCTATTATTTCCCTCCACACCACCCTCATAAGTGAGGGTGAGGATAGGGATACAGGATAATATATGTTTTCTCTAATATTTCCCCTCACATGTACCATCATTATATGGTTTCCCTAATATCTCATCTCACCCCTGCCCTCATCTTGCCCCCATCCTCATTTGTGTTTTCTTTAATATGTGCCCCCATCCTCATAAGTGTTTAACATGATGTTTTCTCTAATATTTTCCCCTAGCCCCACCCTCATAAGTGTCTAACATGTATCAATGAGGGTAACCTAAGTGGTTGGGATACATAGACTCAAAGTAATAATGCTACCTACCACGATTTGAATTTTGGCTAGCTTTGCTCGATATATTTTATGGGTTATCACATCAAACTAGCAAAATTTTCTTGATAACAACTTTATACAATCTTTGGTAACAACAATATTTATATATTCTAATTATTAATTCTCCTTATACCTATATATATAAACATGTTATCCACTCAAACACATAGAAACATGCTCTCCACTCAAACACATCATCATTCACTTTTGGTCAAATCATGCCCTAACTAATGATCAAATAAAACACATATATCAACTACAAAATATCTTCGAAATATCATTGTACGTTTTATGCGACCTCATTTTCTCAGTGGAGTAACATACCTTATTACACCATCATATGGACTATTCAAAATATGTACCACATTGCATGCAATTATTTCAAACACAAAATTTACATTTAAACTCCTTTGAATGTACCATGCATTGTTCACTTATAACAAATTTTTTGTTATTTCAATTATTTCAATTTATTATGATGGGTAAGGCATGGTTCTTTTAAAGCGTTATCCTATGTTTAGCTCAACAATTTTCAAATTCCTTTTTCGCATGATTACTTTTATTATCATTCAACTACATTGTCATCTCGCAGCTTTCATTATAAAACAAAACTTTAAATTATTAAACAAAGGGCTTAACTTTTATGTTAAACAAGGGAAGCTGCGAGGCAGCGAGTCCCTGCATGAAGTTAACATTTAAGGTCTAGGGCTAAATATCTACTAGTTCTGCCAATCCTGTATAGTGAGTCCCTCCGAAGCCTAAGTAAAGGTACAGGGCTCTCAGCCAGCCAGGAAGACAAAATCAGAAGAGCCATGAGAACAAGTGCTAAGAGAATGCTGAAGGCCCAAGGCTGAAGTACCAGTTTCGGTAACGTATATAGGGGGGTTGCTATATCGGTGTTTTGATAAGACCTGTAAGTAGAGACTGCGTCAACTTCTTCTGAAACTCAGACAACAGGCAATGATAAATGTCAAAATAGTAAACAAGAAAGAGTGTAAGACTGTAGAACAGATCAATGAAATAGGGATCAAACACGAGCTCCTCCAAATAAACTCGAGTTGTTTCATTAACTATGGCCTGCAATATTACATGATATATTACTGGAAAGGGTCATCCACAAGCCTATTGTGCCAACTCAGGAGATGTACTGCAATAGAAATAGTCACATGAGCACTATATACCAAAGATCTGAACATTATTGAATAACTAACTTGCAGAGAATCATCATCAATTCAAGATACACCAGTTTATGTTGCTAGCCCAAAATCACACAACTGCAATAGAAATAGTCACATGAGCACTATATACCAAAGATCTGAACATTATTGAATAACTAACTTGCAGAGAATCATCATCAATTCAAGACACGAGTAACATGAAAACCGCCGTGAAGCTTACATTTGACCTTGAAAATAAGCATTTCTTATGACAGACTGTAACATGTGAAGAATACAAGATAAGCACGAATGCTAACAATTAGGACATTAGACCGGCATCCCAGCAGAGACGATAGAAGCATAAAAAATGCGAGTTGCACCACCATGGCAGACCCAAATGCATATTTGAAGCATCCGTCGTACACCTGTAACAGAGAAGGAAGCGGGGAAATAAGACAATGCGTAAAATAATGCAAAAATAGGCTTGAGATTCAGAATTACTTGTTGTAGATTCATATGCTCTTCGTTAGAGATGTTATTGTTTTCTTGGTTTCTTTTTTCTTTGTCTTTCGACTTTTACGATGTCAATAATCAGAAGAGCCATGAGAACAAGTGCTAAGAGAAACAATGTCGCAAGTTGAGTAAGTTGGCTTATGCTAATGGATTCCATGTTATGTGAAGCGGGGAGATGTATGTGAATATCCAGGTGCAGAAGAGGCCAATTTATAAAAAAGTTCAACGTGTTTGTAAGCTGGTTTTAAGTGTGAATGGAGCTAAAATACTTGAAGCTCGGATGGAGCAGGCCAGTATTTAATGGTCGGCATAAAACGAAAAGCTTACGTTAAGTGAGCAATCGGTGCAATTAAGTGATCTATATGACATGGGGAGCAAATGGCATATGGAATGATGTATGTGGCGGCAAAAGTAAATGCGAAATTAGGTGATGTATCTGACATCGGGCAATCTTGGTGGTAGATTGGGTCCAAGCTATTCTAATAAACAATTGGCTAGACAGGAGATCTATGTCAATATCTAGGTGCAGAAATAAGTACATATACGGATTGATTTGGAATGGAGCTGAAATACTTGAAGATCAGATTGGAGCAGGGCAGTATTTAATGATGGGCATAAAACGAAAACCTTACGTTAAGTGAGCGATCGGTGCAATTAAGTGATCGATCTGACATGGGGAGCAAATGGCATATGGAATGATGGATGTGGCGGCAGTAGTAAATGCGAAATTAGGTAGTTGTGGCCAGTGTGCCCACAAGAAGAGCATCTTAACCAGCCAAATTTCTTGAAGATAGCCCCTTTGAGCCTGTTGCGGTAGATTAAATATGCTGCTGTTATAGAAGACAGTAAGGCAAAACATATCCCACAACTGTCTGAGACATTGTTATCATACAATTGAGTCGTACTTGAATGTTATGTGTCCTATAGGCTTTCTTGAACATTATACAAAACATCCTTCTGTATAATTTTATATCAAACCTCTGGATTGACTAAGCAAATAGGACTAGACAATACCGGTCAACACTGAATGTGGAACCATAATAGACAATGATTAACAGGTGAGGCTAGGTTTATGTTACCCTATTACCATTGACCTGTTGCTAGTAGTGATTTACGTATGAGAGTTGTGATCGAATACAGGAAACCCAGTAATATGCAACAACAGCAATGGTCTAAGCAATGGGAATAGCACTAATCTAATGCTTATCTGACTAATCAAGTATGGATATCACATTACTCACCACTCTTTATCCCGAATCAATAGAGATCATAGGTAAGACGTATGGGTATAGAAGTTGTGTTTGAATCAACCAAGCTCGTGTATGTGCCTTATTTGCATGATATCACAACCTCTAAGCTCATATTGATGAGTAACAAGCCAATGTGTTTCATAGCTCAATGGGTACAGGTATGTCTAACACTCACTATGCTTATCTCCATAATGGAGCTGAATACCAACCTTATAAAGCTCTAAGCTAATATGGAAACATAGAACATCGAAGGGTAACAGCTCTGTATTCACTATTATAGCTTACCTATCACATGTATCTATACAGCAGGATATAGGATAGATGGATATGCTTTCATTACAGTTACTGCTTAGTTCTGCTCGTGTAATGACCCCTGAGATTACACTTATTCTTCATTAAAAAAATGAGAAGTTACATATTGCATTGCAGAAGCCCAAGACGAAGAGACAAAAAACTGGGACTGTCCGAAGGAGGACCCAAGAAACAGAAAGATAGATTAATGAAAGAATAAAGACAACACATTTATACCGGGCCTAGCCTAAACAGAAGAACAAAAGGAGAATCAGACTGAGAAACAGAAGCATACCTGAGAGAGAGAGTCGAAACAGGGGAATTAGAAAACAAGGAGCCTGAAGTCCAAACTACATTCTGCCAGGACAGAGAGGGATACTTCTCTATACTTTTGTCTAGCCTTATTTTCTGTAGCTGCTATGCAGAATCTGACTGAGTCCATTTTTATCATGGGGTTCGTGCTATATAGTGGAGCAACTCAGTTCATGATTTCAAGTAGTGATTGTGGTATACTGAGTATTTGTGGTGAGAGATTTGCATTGATTAGGAACTTCTCCTTCCCCATATCTGTTAATGTAAGTGCATTGTGATTTCACTGCACTACGATCAAGTGTCCTTTTATTTTGTTTCTTCTTTATCAATCCGACCCATAAGATGAATGATCCTCAAAATACTTCTTGCAGTCCAGATGAAAAGCCTGCTTCTTGTCGCTAGGGATAATGCTAAGGGCTTTCTTTCAGACTATATAAGATTTTTTTATGAGAAATTATGCTGTGGTGCATGGTTTTTGCTCAGTATGTGCTTTCAACATTGACCTCACACATATTAAGTTTAAAACTTAACTGTACCGCAAGATGGTGTTTATATGTAATGCAAGTATATGTTCATTGCATAGTGCATTTTGCAGACTATTGGGATTACTCATTTGCTTCTTCATGGCATCTCGATGGTCAAATATATGCTAAAACACTTTACCCTTTTTGAAGTTCTCCAGGGCCAGTTAGGTGCCATACGTTCTATAAGGTTCTCATCATGTGGAAAGCTTATGGCCATGGCTGAGCTAGCTGATTTTGTCCAAATATATGATATAAAGCAGAACTATAATATAATTGATTTCTCAGGGGAAATGGCTGGAATGTCAATCAGTCCAGAAACAGAAGCAAATTTTATTGGTGTGGCTCAACAAATGTATGGGAACACGCTCAAAATAAAGTATGCTGCATGAATAATATGATGGTTATGATTAGATATCGATGCACCATCTGAGTAACCATGCAGCTGACAGTTGAAATAGTAATATGGCGGTCTATTTGTAAGAGGTTTTTATTTCATATTTTTTCCTTTAAAATTAGCAAAAACTTGTTAGAATTATAAATGTGATTGCTCTTCACAGTTAGAATATCCCCACAGATTTTTCGATACATTAAAAAATAAATTTTAAATTTTAAAAATACAATATAATCAAATTCAAACCATCCACTTTAGCCATCGTAAATGCATAACTGACAAACGGTACAACCTACATGAATGGAAATGAGTATAGAGGTTGTTCTCTTTTGCTACATGCTACTTGCTCAAATACTTAATTAGGCCTGTCACTGTTCTATTTTGCTACGACCTAATCGCCCTGATATAATTAGATGTGTTGAATGATTATAACATAGACAAAGCACTGTAAGTATAAGAGACCACCTTATCTAGTTTTGGCCTCTCTGTAAGCTTCCAACAAGTTCAGAGTTCGAACATCGAAACTAGACTTAACAAATTATGAATCAATTAAGCGAGAGAAGAAAGAAAGAACTACATGAGATTTGAGCATATTCAAAAACCAACTTCAAAATCCAGCATGCAATTAATGATGCAATGGAAGGTGAGCTTGGAACTTACAAAGCTTTGCTAGAGTCCATATGGTCATTTTCTAGCGAAGCCTTCTTTCAATTTGCACTCTCAAAAGAGACATCAACTTGTCAAAGACACATCATGACATACCATATCTGTGCAACTGAACAGAGTAGCATGCATAGAGTTTCGATATAGTAAAGATGGCAAAGAATGTTGTTAGAAACACAAAGTGAAATTCCAATGCCATTAGTTATGAATTGTGATAACTGTTGCAAAAGAGTCTACTACAATAACAACCCAATAGCCAAAATAAAGAGAAACATAGCACTTTTACATCAGATCACTCCTGACCTACTAAAATGAACATAGTTGGAATACAACTATCTATGATTTACCATCAACATTTGTGACTTGGCTTTACAATGTGAGTACTAGTTGGCATAGATGGTAGTACTACCTTGGGCCTCCCCTGCCCGTTTCACAAAACAATAAGCTCCTGACACTCGCATTGGTTATCTCTGAGGCTGAGAAGCCTCCTGAGCCTAACAAGGACACAGAAATGGGCAGGAACCCATCATCACAAACCACAAGCACAGTTGCAGGCTACCCCACAAAGACAAGGATGACCCTCCATAAGCATGTTCCCCGCAGTGACATGACTAGTAAACTCTTTTATGCAGGTAAGGCCACTAGTGAGATTTGGAAATTTTGATTGTGGCCTTAATGGTATTTTGTGCTTGGCCTCTATTAGTTCAAGGAAACATTTTATTCAACAAAAACCAACCTCTATTTCACTACTTTATGTTATTTGCTTCTAAAATGGTTAATAGATTTGGCTAACAACATAGCGGCAAAAAACTGGTGGTGGTATTTTTCCCTTTTTATTAGTCCAGGTACTAAAATGATTGAAAAACAGCCACGTTAGTTAACATTTGCATTGACTAGACCAGAGTTCAAATTAGGGTTGAAAATTGTTTTTTTTTAACATATGGTTCTGGGATGCTAAGCACTGAAAAAAAGCCAAGTTAGTTAACATTTCCATTGACTAGACCAGACTTCAAATTAATGTTAATATTTTTTTGTAACATGTAGATTTGGGATGCTAAGCACTTAAATTTTGTTGTAAATATGTATTTCTCGAAATTAAAAAGTGTCTAATTTATCATTTCTCTTTATTCCATTTACCTTTTTTACTTATTTGAGGTCCAAAAATTTTAACTAAGGACAAGTAATTGCACCCAAAGAAGCAGCATTATATAGCCCAGGTGAGGGCAAGGGTAATCCATCAACTATCCAAAATTATGTGTACCTTTGTATTTACCAGTATATTGTATCTAGAGAGTGCGTTGGGTACATTGAACACAAATACTGGCCTAACCCATCTAAACTCAGATCTAATATGCCCTTCAAGAATGCAATCCGGAGCGATGTTGCCAACACTGGCAAGGGTCCGGAAAACCAAAATATAAGAAAAATCACAAAAACATTGGTAAAAATTGGCATCGACAAAACTAAGATACCACCAAAATATTAGTAAGAATTGGCAAACATCGGCTATGCCAAAAAATCACAAAAACAGGATAAAATCAGGATGCTCGCAACACTAATCTAGAGTACAGGCATGGTCAATTTATCATATAATGACACTTATACAACTTGAAGCTTCAAATAAACTAGCGTAGATATATCTTAAGCTCAGATCTTTTAAGCACCTGGAGGTTTGCCCCTTTATCCCTCTGTTGGGTGATTTAATCATCTCAGAGCTTACATCATGTCTTCTTGTTGTTCTGTTTTGCTACATGCTACTTGCTCAAATACTTAATTAGGCCTGTCACTGTTCTATTTTGCTACGACCTAATCGCCCTGATATAATTAGATGTGTTGAATGATTATAACATAGACAAAGCACTTTAAGTATAAGACACCACCTTATCTAGTTTTGGCCTCTCTGTAAGCTTCCAACAAGTTCAGAGTTCGAACATCAAAACTAGACTTAACAAATTATGAATCAATTAAGCGAGAGAAGAAAGAAAGAACTACATGAGATTTGAGCATATTCAAAAAGCAACTTCAAAATCCAGCATGCAATTAATGATGCAATGGAAGGTGAGCTTGGAACTTACAAAGCTTTGCTAGAGTCCATATGGTCATTTTCTGCCCACACTGTGCAAGCAACCAAATAATAGATGCCAACTGCCAAAAAATTTCCTTCTAAGGTTTAAGATGCAGAAAAGAAAACCCAAGAACTGGAGAACCGGAGATCTGTTTATCAAATAATGTACCTTCATAGTGGTAGCTAGATCGCCTGAAAAGAGTTCTCGGAGCTTGGCAAGCAATCCATTGACAAATGAAAGCACCAATCTAATGATAGAAAGTGCATAGGCCTCACTAATTGCTTCATAATTTACAAGGCTGCAGTCTTGTTCAAGTCCCCTGGCCAACATTAAATCTCATAAATCAGTACTTATCAATCTTTCACTTGGATCATTTTTTTAAAGCCTTGGAAAGGCACATTCTGCTGGAAACAGCCTGTTCAATACCAGGAGGTGCTCAAAATCAAAATAAATAAATAAACGAAGCAAAATATTTGACGATTCGTGCAAGGGTAGAAATAATAACCGAGTGAAATGACCTTACAGAACATCCTTCAATGTGGCTACCGAGATAAAAGAAACAGGAATGTATTCATATGCCTGGAAAATGTTGAGAAAGAGAGAGCTTGTTACCTTTGCAAAATGTTCTTGTAGAAGAAAACTGCAGCCAGGTATACAAGGGCTAAGTATGATACAAAGGTAACCACGCTGCAACAAAATTCCACAACATTGTCAGGCGTTATCCATCTTTATCAGTGACATATTTCAGTAAATAATCAAGAAAAAGTTCTAGACCTGAAATGCAAGTCCTGGGTAAAGGATGAAGATATGACACAAAACGAACCGATTCCAAACATTAATGCTGATTTCGGAGTATCCTTCCACATGATCAAATCAGCTGGAACACCACTAGCATTTAACCCCGTGCTATTTGAAATAATGATTAGTTCAATAATCAGTTTTTTAGTTAGAATAGCCCTCTAACTAAGTAAGCTTAAGAAAAGTATCTCACCATTCAGTCAGATCAGATTGGGCCTCCTTCAATCCGCTCCGTCTGTAGATCGACACTGATAAATTAAATAAATATAATGCGTGGAATAAAATAAAAATAATAAAAAAAAAAAGTTAGTGGACTATGTGGGCCTTCGCATGAGAGCCACATGCCTTAACCACTCTATCCTCTATCACCATTACATAGCATGCAATCCGTAACAGCGCCACTTAAATTTTGCATCAAGCTAACATATGTAACTCAGTTCAGAAAGCCAGCGTTTAATTCTGCAATGAATGTTCATTGAGCTTTACCTTTCGTGGCTTGAAAATGAAAAAGTTGTTTCTGTTTTCCTCACTGCCACCGTTTTCCGAATTTGTCAGCGCGATTCCATTGTTTATCTCATTCTCTGAAACTGTTTGTGTGATGCCAACAGAGCGAGTTCCGAGAGGGAAACAGAGCACCCACTTTGCAGAATTCACGGATTTCCCCCAAATCCATCTTGTCTCCTTAATTTCCACAGAGGTTGCCACCAAACACCCCACAAAAATGGCGACCCGAATCGCTAGTAGTCCCAAATTTTAAAATGCTGGAATTGGGCTCAAGGGCAAGGGTTTCTTCCTGAAAATGAGAACCATTTTGAGGAACAAAATGGCGAAGATATATAGAGAAGTAGAGCTGAGCAGGAACGGCCATGAAGATCCCCAGGCATTATGATCCCATCTAAAGTGCACAATTAAGGCATGATCCGCGAGCCAATATGTCGTCAGCGTACGGGAAAAAGGACAAGAAGGGCCAGATTTCATCTTACAGGAATGGCGAATACAAGAAGAGTTCGGCAACGCAAAAGCGGGCTTAATAATAAGAAGATCACGTTAAGAGACTCGTCCCCTGAACTAGATAGTTAACGGCGGCAAGCTGTGATCTTGCTGT
The DNA here is from genome assembly GCA_031772625.1 of Pinus tabuliformis. Lineage (NCBI taxonomy): Eukaryota > Viridiplantae > Streptophyta > Pinopsida > Pinales > Pinaceae > Pinus > Pinus tabuliformis. The sequence continues at coordinate 933,421,262 of CM062810.1, read as the reverse complement.
AGGGTCAGAGCTGCACCGAAGAACTGTTATTATCGACTCGATGGCTCTGATCCGCGTGAATCAGACGGTGAGTGACTAGTTCTTGAATTGAATCCCGAGCGCCAAAGAGCAGAGGGATCCTGCTCGAGATAGGATGCCTCCGGGTAAAGGCCGCAAGAAACGGGCAGTGAAAGTTTGATCAGCAGCATCTGAGCCAGGTACATATCTAGATGCAGCTTGTGGGTATCAGAACAGGCCTGCCATTGCCTTCAGGCCTGCCATTGCCTTCCGTGCGGGAAATTTTTGCGCAGCTTGCAGTTTATTTGTTGCATTCGAGTCACCATAAACAAGGGCCGAGGAAACAGCACCTAGCGAGCAGTTAACAGCTGTTGAACCATGGCATGCACCAGCTGCCAATGCACAATCTTGTAACAGGGAACACCAAACCTTACCAAACCTTAGCATACCCCTGCAGATAATAAGAATCGAATTAATGTTAACATTAAAACGAAACCGTTGACGGTTACCGATAATGCAGCGGGCTTAAATTGCTTTTAAGCTATGGTCGAGCCTCTTCCGCCTCGGGAAGAGGCCAAATAAGATGGCAAAACCTCAGGTGCAAATGAAACCTAGGTTACCTCGGCACATCCTCGCACAGGGCATTTCGAAACTTTATGATAATCAGCGAATAACACGGCGCAGCGACTAAGAACTAATGTTATATCCGTCGCGAACGATTACTATAGTCCCTGCCGAATGCCAGATGGCAGGGACTAATAAATATATCAACACCTTTCCTATGAAATCATGAATTAAAGTTAGTAAGTACCTAGATCTTTTAATTGCAGCAATATTCATTAGTTTATAAATGTTACTATGAAGTACTTGTAGTTGGTATTATCATCTTCATGACATTTTTACTGGGAAATAACGTTTTTTTATTTGGAAATAACGCTTATATTAGTAAATAGGTAAGATTTTGTTTGTTGATTGGTTTAGTTGTTAAAATATTTTTCAACAATCAATTTCTTAGTTTAGAAATTGTTGGATCTTATAAGTACTTTATATATTTGATGTAATTGTGTGATTTGGTGAATATTATACTAATAATTTTTGTGTAGAATCTTTGTGCACCATGTGTTCTCCTCAAATTTATTTTTTGGTATAGAGCAAACTTTGGCTTAACTCCTTAGGAGGGCCAGGAAGATGGGGAAGTCATAATTTATGAATCCTTTATACATAGGTCTGTGGTAGAGGAGCAGCCATTGCATGTGGAGAATCTGTCAAGTATTGTCTCTAAGTTCGTTGTGTGACATATCATTGTTAATAGTGGTTGTCGAGTGCGCTTGAGGAGGTCGAGTCATGGGAGGAGGAGAAATTCGATGCCTGGAGAGATTTTTTGATGTAGGGAGCATCGTTCTAAGGCGGTTGAGTGATTTAGGACTTGTTCCAGTGAGTTTTACCGGTGCACGAGGCTCAGTGAGATTGTTGGAGTTTGGATTCTTACGCATGCTCAGAGTGTTTGACCACTCACAATCAAAGTGGATGAGCGTGAATTGGCTTCCCTGCGTGTCTGCGTTTGAAGTATTTTCTCTCAGCACCACTGCTTGACCTGATGATGGAGGCAACATCGTTCTAGCAACCCAGCTCCTGTGGATTGTTTATGTAATAAGTTGAAGCTTTGTCTCATATCCAGCATCTGGTGCATAGATCTTCTGTATATATCTTCCTGGTTGAAGTAGTGCAGTGTGAAGAACCCCCTGGCAGTGATGTGGCTGAGTTTGTTCCGAAGATTGTAGGGTAATTATAGTTCATTGTAGGTCTCCACCATTAAGAGTCGATCATTGTTGTGCATGTGAAGCACAGAGGGCATTACTCTACGACATCCCCATTACATCTAGCGTGTGAACTTAGAGTGAAATGTGCCTGCATGTAGAAGATCAATGTGGAAGCAGGTATTTGTAATTTGACGTTGATGGATGATAGTCCAGTTACGCTCCTTAAACATCCATAATGTTGTAATTGTGGCGGAGCGTGAGATCGGTCATTATATCAAATTGCGAGTGCACATCTTGCAATTGAAATGGGTTCACAAAACCGAGGTAGTTTGTGATACTAGAAAATAGCAGAGATTGCTCTGGTCAACGCAACGGGAATCACGTCATATGCAGTTGGTGATCATGGAAATTCTTGGTCAATGTGAAATAAATTGTGTTTTAAATTTTGGAGTTTGTATAATAAACGTATTAAGTTTGGTAACCTTAATATGGGAGTGTGAGCTTATTAGAATGGACCACTCTAACAATTTCGTGTGAAGAGGTGAAACTCTAACGCACATGAAACACTTGTATATAAATAATTGTTGACTTGTTTCAAGGAGTGGCGTGGTGATTTTTTCATGCTCCAATGGAAGTGGGTGGGTAGTTTTATGGTTATTGATTTTGTTGTTGTGACATTTGTGTAGTTCTCTATTATGTTTGTAAAAAGTGCAGAACGAATTGATGAATAAAGGAATATAATTAAATTAGTGGTTCTCAACGTTATTTGGTGTTGATAGAATTTATCGCTAATTTGATTGTGTGATTCTATTATAAGTTGATGGGCCTTGGTGTGCTTCAGGCTTCAAGAACATCGGTTATAGGTTATTTTTATGAGATCCATGTGTGTGAGACAGCTCAAGTTGTTTGATCAAATTTTGAACACATTCAGTGTTCATACCACCCTCCTAGAAACTCATGGATAGTCGAAAGGGAAATATCCGACAAATGGTGGTTGGTCCATATGATGGTTCATAACTTGACAGATTTTATTGCGGAAGCCCTGATGAGCGGAGATGTCAAAATTGCAAAGTTCATCAACGATGGTCAAAGGCAATTATGTTTTAAATGGAGGTCAAATGGAAGCTCGAAGATGTGGCGGTGAAGAAAGAGTGGTGTTTGCAAGATTCCGGAGTGGGTGTGAGTGTTAATGAAGATCAGTCATACAAAGATCAGTTATGTTGTTCTCTATATTGTAATTTGTGATTTATGTAATAATGTAAGCGTTAAGTGGAGAACTTGGAAATAACACTTACATTAGTAAATAGGTAAGATTTGGTTTGTTGATTGGTTTGGTTGTTGATACAATTTCTCAACAACCAATCTCTTAATTTAGAAACTATTGGATCTCATAAGCACTTTATATACTTGATGTAATTGTGTGATTTGGTGAATAATTGTAACAACCTTGGTTAAAAGTTCATGTAATAAAGTTAATAAAGGCAAAATGAGACCAAGGTCATGGGACACGTATTCCAAGTTGAATGTTGGGAAAACCATCCCAGTTGATGTTCATTTGGTTTATTATGGCTAAGGGGAAATTGGCAAAGGATTTGAAAAGGAAAGAGGAATGAATTGGAATTTTATTTATGAAAACAAAGGAAATTAGAAGAAAAGGAGGGTGAAAGGTAATAGGTTTCATGTGAAGAGGAAAATGAAGGAAAAATAATAGAAATTAAAGAAAATAGAGGCCTCGTTGATAAAAAGGATTCTGGGGATTGGTTCACAACCTTTTGTTAGTTTTAGTTTGGAGCTCTCTCTATATTCTCTCCCTCACACACTCTTGCACACTTAGAGAATTCTTAGAGCACTCTAGCATTGGAGAAAGGAAAGAAAAGGAAGGACAAGGAAGGCAAAAGGAAAGCAAAGATCAAGCAAGAAAGATATGGATCAAGGGGCTACAACAGGATTACTTGCAGGTATCAAGTTTCATGTATTATTTCCTTGCTATTTTTGGCATTCATGGTATATACATGTGTGTATTTGGTTCTCTTGTCGTCATTGGCATGGGTTTTTCCACATGTGACAGTGGTTTTTAGCCTTGCCTTACCATTTGTGGATAGTCATCATGTGATGGGGCTCTTTCATTTGGTTGAGTTGGATTGTCAGATGGTTCCAAAACTAAGTGAGGTGGTCTAAGGAAAATTCCCAAAGGCCTAGAAATACATGGACTAGTAAAGGTGGGATATGTGGTAAAGCCTAAGGGTGGAAACAGAAAATTTTCTCACGGTTTAGGTGGAGAGATCTGGAGGCATCCATGCTTGTATAGGCCCAGTGATCCCTAGACCGGTATATGGTGGGATTATGGTAAACCCTGGTAGTGTATGTTTACTGTTTGGACCGAGGAATCCTTGACCAACACGTGGCGGGTGTAATAGCCCTTGGTTGATTTTTCGTGTAAAAAATAAATAAGACCAAGGTCATGGGACACGTATTTCAAGATGAATGGTGGGAAAAAAATCCTAGTGGGTGTTCATTTCGGTTTATTATGGCTAAGGAAATTGTCAAAGGCATTGATAAAGACAAAGAGGCATTAATTGACATTTATTTACGAAAATAAAGGAAAATATAATAAAAGGAAGGTGAAAGATCACAGGTTGAATGTGAGAAGAAAATTGAAGGTAAAATGAAGAAAAGAGAGGCCTCAATGATTAAAAGGCTTATGAGGATTAGTTCATGGCTTTTGTTAGTGTAACATTTTTGTCAGTTTTAGCTTAGAGCTCTCTCTTCTATTCTCTATCTCTCGCATACTCTTGGACACTTAGAGTTTCTTGGAGCACTCTTGGAAGAGTGTAGCATACTTGGGATTTGGAGCAAGAATGCAAAGGAAGAGTAAGAAAGTGTAAGACGACATCGAGATCAGTAGCTACAACGAGTTTTTATTGTAGGTACCGAGTTGCATGTATGGTTTCCTTGGTAGTCTTTGCATAGATGGCACATGCATGTGGTTTCTTGGTTATGAGTTGTCATTGGCATGGAGGATTTCCTGGATTGACAGTGGTTTTTCCTAGCCTTTCCATTTATGGGATAGGCATGTTTTTGTGGGTTTTCCCTTTTATTTTCTGGTTGTGCTCATGTTCCTTTGGTTGTGGGTTGAGTTACTAGTTCATGAAGCCTTGGTTGGACAAACGCCTTGGAATCCCTGTAACAGCTTGGGTTGAGTTACTAGTCCTAGAAGCCTTGGTTGGACAAATTCTCTGGAGCCCTTGGTGGGTTGAGTTACTCGTCCTAGAAGTCTTGGTTGGACAAACACTCTAGATCTCAGTGACAGTTGTGGGTTAAGTTACTAGCCCCGGAACCTGGGTTGGAACAAATGCTCTGGAGCCTTGGACAACTTGGATAGAGACCGATTTGGTGATTGTTAGTGATGTCTGACTATGAGCTGGAATCACTAGTTGAGGGTTGAGGCGGTTTGGCCTCTGGAAGCCCTAGTTTGTTTTTTCTTGGTTTATTCCATGAGATCCCACATTCATGCTTAGAATATGGCACGGGGGTCACTGGATGAAAGAAAGATCTAGTTCAGCTTAGTGTATGGTCGGGTGGTACGTGGAAGTCCCTGACTTGGTTGGAATTTTCATATATTGATAAGAGGTATTTTCTATTTATATCTATGATCATATGTATTGATTATGACGGTGACATTATGGTTGAGTTTCCATGGTTTATATGTTGGTTATTACTCATTATATGTTGTTTATATTTTATTTATATGATGTATATTGTTTCCGACTCTTGACATGTTTGATGAATATGTTATTGGTTATCGAATGAATGACCTAATAGATGTTATTGCAGCTATTATGAGAGGGAATTAGACCTTATTTATGATTCTCAGATAAGTATGAGACCCTTATGTTCATATTATGACCTGTAGATTTCATGTTCATGATATGTTTGACAGAATGACTATCATGTCTAGGCCTTGTTAGGTCAAGTTCTTGTTTAAGATTTGTATGGAAGGCTTTTTCCTTGTGTCATTAATGGTTCTAGAAAGTTTCATTAAGTTCTGGGTAGATTTCTAGATCCTAGCCTGAAAAAATGATTTAAATCTTGCGGTAGCAGACACAGAACTGGGTGAAAAATACTGCAGTCGCTCTCTTGTAGGCATCATGTGTGCGACTGGAGGGTTTTAGTCGAAATCAAGCAGTGTTGTGCCAGCATCTGGGAGATCAGGGCACTAATAAAATAGGTTTAACTCAGGGTTTGGGCACCTGGAAGGGTGGTTTAGCACTTGAGGGTCATGTAGCACCTGATAGGGAAGTAATTAAGGTGTTTGGTTTATTGATTCCACTTCCTTAAGGTTATCTAGGTGGTTGAATCATATCATAGTAACTCTTCGTTACATGTTTACCTTCGTAGGCCGGTAACTTGGGTAAATGTGGGAGGAGGGAATTATAGAGTGGCATCAAAGCATGGTTTAACATGTGGACTAAATGGGAGGACTGTGTTTGTCATGCATGCATGAAGGTTGTACATGTGCTTGTTATGTATGCATGGTGGTGGTCATTGTTACAGTTGTGTTGTCATGTATGTTGCAGCGAAATACGCAAGGAGTTGTTTCTCTGTGATCTCGTATTCAAATCAGATCACCAAATAGAGAAGAATAGAATCAATGGAACAATAAGCCAATTCCAAACCCAAATGCCCAATCGTGTAGCAAGGAGTCGAATCTATGCTATAAATATAAGAGACCACACTTGGAATCCTCGCATGTCGGGGAATGGTTTTTAGTTCGATGTAGATATTGTGCTCCACTTGAGCAATCCAACACGTCCACACCATGTCTTTATCCCTGCACACAATCACGACTAAACGAAAACAACAAGTGATCTTCCTTAGAAGATCATTAGATCAAAAGAAATAGATATCGACATATAACATACTGAACACAAATTCATGTAAGGAAGGGAACATATATTTCCATTAATTATGAAAGGAAACAATACAATGCTAAACTTTCACCTCCAAGCCTCTTCTCCGCAATCCGGCAGAGTTTCCCCACTATATCCAAGAAATGAGCATGAAGAGTAGTAGACCAATGGCAAAATACCTCACAAGCTATAGCAACATAATCTCAAGATCTAAGTCTCAATCCTAGCTCTCCAAAACTAGCTGACCCTCTTAGATGGTCCAGTATAAATAGGTAGAAGAGAGGTCTCGAGAGGATGTATCTGGACGCTCAGGACAAAGATAAGTCATAGAAAATTCTAAGAGATAAGTCATAGCCAGCTCGAATAGATGAGGAATCGAACTGATCTCCTAGGGACTAAGACACTCTAGAAGGCATCCTTGGTCATTGGCATTGAAAGGGGAACAAAAGTCCCTGGTTGCTCGCATAGAGTGGGCCTGAGAGTGACTCTGGGACTATAGTTGCTCCCATAGGTTGTTGTGCGAGCAACTTTGGGTCAAACTGGCAGAAAAAGAGTCCTGAGTCTAGAAAAATTTAGTCAGACTCAAGTACTGAGGGTCACTGGCCTAGAGGGGTAAAATAGGCTAATAACATATGTCCCGTAATGTATGAGGTCAGAAGAGAAGTTGATGGCCGAAATACATTATGATAAAACTCAGATGTCAAAATGGGAGTGAGGAACCAAATCCAGGACTACGGATCAGACAAATTTGGATCTGAAGTCTCATATGTGCTGATAACATCCCTGAGCTGAGCATACCCATGTTCAGTCATAAGAAAACATTGAACATGGCCGCCATAAGATATACTGCGATCCATGAAATGAAATGTTGGAACATGGCCATGCAAACATACACAGTGGATCCATGTGACTCAAAAAATAGAGCATATCCATTAACCAATACAATCATGATCTATGTCATAGTATACATCAATAGGACTATGGACACATGACAGACAAAGAAGTGTCTCAAGATAGCCCTCATAGTACATAAATGATACATAACTCCAACACAGCCTGGGAAGGATGTCATATAAGAGTGAGATGTCCCTCACCCAGAGTCCTTGACATAACCTCGATGGTATGAATCTACACCATATGCATATATGAGCTGAAGTCGAACATGGTAGAAACCACCTGATTACCAGCCAATGAGGTAAACCAGTAATAGACGTGAGGGTATCCACCAATGATGAAAATGGACCCCAAGGTACTTAGTACAGTCCACTAAGTGTGAATAGATGAGCTTATGTCAAACACCAGTGAACTTGATCAATTAGAAGCCAATGACGTAAATCCATTGTCAATCGTGAGGAAGCCTTCCACTGAGGTCTGCAAGCTCCAAGGTACTATCGGTTCCTAGATCAAGCTCCTAGATAATGATCTAAAGTCGACAGGAGAAGATTCGTCGAAGGAGGGCCTTAATGTATCCCCCATCAATCGACACGAATAGACTAGGATGATGTGATGAATGGATGAAGTCATGAAGCAGTGAAGTACAACTGACACAAGGATGGTTGACTCAAAAAGGTCAACAGGCTACTGTAGATGGTTGACACAGGCTGAGACTTCCTTTGAACACATAGCGGCACGACACAAGAGTGACTTGGCAGCATGACTAATGAACACCATGTGATATCATGCAATGACGTAGGAGGCATTGAAGCACGCTCCATATGACTGGAAGAGTAACCAGACGGAGGATTAAAAAGACTCATATGGATGGTACGACTCCTAGGCAAGCTAAAACCCAACTATAAGGTGATGAGATAAACAGGTGTCATGTTCAAGGGCAATGCAACTGATGCTACCATTTTGATGAATAATGGAAAAAGATGTTCCCTCCCTTCTCTTTTTTTTTTAAGTTTCTTTTTCGTAACTAGTATATCCCAATCTGAAAAAGGGTTAAACTTATACTGGGTAGATGACACTTCATGTGCTTTAACGAGCATGAAGTAGACAATTTCACTTAGAAATCATTTCTAAATTAAGGAGTCTGAAAAGAGATAAAGAAAACTCCCCTTGGAGGACCAAGTGGTATAGAGGCTAGCAACTGGTTCTGGTAAGGTTAGAACTACTCATGACATAATGAGGGAAAGAGGCTGGCTAATAGGACCACTTATTGCGGCGGTTCGTCCAAGAACGGATAGACACCAAGTGAAAGCAGGTGGTAGGCCAAGCAGATGATGATGCAAGAGAGAAACCAAGGCTCATTGTGCAAAAGTAGGCTGATAAAAAATGGCAATCACAAGGGATAAAAGTGGTGCATCCTCCTGGGGTAAAGCCAGAAATGAAACGAAGAAGAGGAGATGCGAGTCAAATTCTAGGTCATGGCAGGTCAAAAGGAGGTATTCCAATAAGAGAAGTAAAAATGACTACATGGACACCAACTCGTAAAAGAGGTGCTAGCTAGGGTATCCATGATCAGGTAATTTCTACTGCCAAGTGATGACATGCATAATGGAAAGAGGCTAAAGTCGCAACTTGACAGGGTCGGCCCTAAGGCATAAATGATGTTAATGGTCAAAATGAAATATCAGAAAAAATGACCTACCCCTATATGCCAGTAAAAGGAAACATACCTCAAGGCAACGATTATAGGTGAAAGTGGCAAAAAGTAGACTCAAAAGGTGACTCCCTTAATTTCCTACAAAAAGAGACTAGAAAAATAATTATAAAGTCCAAAAACCCTCCAAGTCCCATAAATTAAAAAAAGAATATGCCACAAAATGCCAAAAGATGCCAAAAAAAGTTATAAAAGAAACTCATACCTCATAAGAAGACCATTGTGAGCTTGAGAAGCAAGGAGAGAGTTTCCAAGGGTTTGAAGGAAAGGGCAAGGAGGAGCAGGAGGAGCTATCTTCAACCAAGTAAGTGAATTTCATATCGTGATATGTTCATTTTGCAGTCATTTACGTGGCCATGCTCGAATTTTCCACATGGTTTGAGTTTCATTGGGGAAAAACCCTCGGTTGTTGGCATGTAGCACAGGATTTTCAACCATAGGGCCATGGTCGCTCTCATCCTGAGGGCATGGGAGCGACCAAGGATGAAAATTCCCCGTAGCATGCCAACGACTTTGGAGAAAAATAGGAAAATTAAAAAAAAAAAAAAAAAGAGTTTTCCCGTCATTGATTTGTATGTTTACTATGGTTTTGTTGCAATGACCGTGACTGATAAATCATGGTTGTGTGCAGGAGAAACCATGACAAAGTGGAGAGAAAGACAACACACCCAAAATGAGATTGAAGCCATGGGCCATGGGCCAACCATCAATGCCCTAAGAAATTGTGGGTTGTTGAAGTTTTTCAGGGTCCCTAACATGACCAATTAGACTTTCTTGTTGGCATCTATCATCCGTTGGTGGGATGTAGCCACACAACAATTCATAGTAGGGCCAAAGACTTTTCCCATAGAGGTTTTGGACATATACTTCCTTACCAATCTATCATGGCAGGGGGCTCCAGTAGTGTTGTCAGGGGTGAAAAGTAGGAGTGGGGAGACCATTGCTAGTATGAGGTAAGCTCATTGTAGGCAAGGTAGTGGAGACAAGAATAAGATCAATATAGATGACATAGATGACTTGACACTATGCACTACTATGAAACCAGCTCACAAAAACATAGAAAAGATAGATCAACGCCTTAGAAATAAGCCTCTTCAAGGGGGCAACCTCCTTTACATTACACAAATGAACAATTCTTAGATGATTCAAATGACAAAACCTCCTTTCTATATATAGGAGTCTGAGGGGTCACAATATAACCAAGTCAACCTAAAAATAATAATATAAAGGCACAAAAATAACAATAGAGATATTCTATGGGGCACAATAATAACAATATGGGGACAATAGGGCACAACAATAATAATAAGGGATACAACGACAATAGTAATGGGGGGATCACTAATATTATAGGGACCTAACATGCCCCTCTCCTTCAAAAAAGTGTTGTCCTCAATGCTTGAGTAGTTCTAGATGCTTTTGTATAAAATTCGCATCCTCCCATGTGGAATCTTCAGCAGATAAGTTCTTCCACTTGATGAGATATTCTGAAATTGATCGATTTCGTAGTTGTCAAGTTCTTGTTTCTGTGATCGCTTCTGGTTCCAATATAATTTTTCCTTCCTCGTCAAGTTCTGGAAATATTGTTTGAACTGGAAGCTTGTCGCCTATAACCTTCTTTAAACATGAAACATGGAAAACTGGGTGCACTCGAGAAGCTGCAAAAAGCTCTAATTTGTATGCCATAGTACCAATCTTTTGCAACACCTTGTACAGACCATAATACTTTGGTGATAATTTATTATCCTTCTTAGGTTGCTTGAGGGACATTTGTTTATATGGTTGTAGCTGTAGGAATACCCAGTCACCTACATCAAAACTTCTTTCGCTGCGATGTGGATCTGCCTATTGTTTCATTCTATTCTGCACCAACGTGAGGTTATCCTTTAAGAGTTGGAGAACTTGTCGTTGATGCTCAATGTGATGCTCCACTGCTTGAACCCTATAATTTTCTGTTAAATATGATGTGATGGATGGTGGATGATAATAATCCATAAAGTGCCATAAATGGGGTCATTTTTGCTGCAATATGGAAGGAAGTGTTATATCACCATTCGGCCAGAGGCAACCATTTGACCCATTGTGTCTATTTATTAGATACAAATCAACGAAGATATCCTTCCAAACATTTCTTTACTATCTCAGTTTGCCCATTAGATTGAGGATGATAAGATGAGCTATGAGCTAACTGAGTACTGAGACAAGAAAATAATTCTGTCCAAAAATTTCCAGTGAAAATAGGATCTCTATCACTTACAATAATCTTTGGGTTTCCATGCACCTTTTGAATTGTTTCCATAAATGCAGTAGAAACTATACTGGCTTTAAATGGATGTGATAATGCACAAAAGTGTGCATAGTTGGTAAGTTTGTCAACTACCACCATGATGAAACTCTTTCCTTTGAACTTGGGTAAACCTGTGATAAAATCCATTGAAACCTCCTCCCAACATTGGCTTGGAATGGATAAAGGTTGTAATAGACCTGGGGTCTTAATTGTTTCAATTTTATTTTGTTGGCAAACCAAACATTCCGCCACAAAATTTTGAATATCCGATTTAAGGCCATCCCAAAAAAAATCCTTCTTAACCCTGTGGTAAGTTTTTAAAAATCCTGAGTGCCCTCCTAAGGGAGAAGTGTGCAATTCCATAAGAATCTTTTGTTTGAGTTGGGAATTATTACATAGGTATAAGCGATCTTTGTACCATAATGAATCATTTTTCCAGCTAAATGTATCAGATGTACTGGAATCTTGTTGTAACTTTTGAATGCGTGCCCACACTTCTTCGTCATTCTTCCATTCCTCCCTTGCTTCATTTATCCAATGGTTGGATAATAGAAATGACGCACAACAATGCTTCCACATCCTCATCCTTTCTTGAGAGTGCATCTGCCACAACATTTTGCTTCCCTTTTTTGTAGATGATTTCAAATTCATAACCCAACATCCTTGTGACCCATTTTTGTTGCTCTTCAGAGGATAATCTTTGTTCTAAAAAGTATTTAAGACTATCATGATCCGTTTTTAACTTGAAGTGTCTTCCCATTAGGTAGGGTCACCATTTCTTAAGTGCATGTAGTATTGCCAACATTTCCTTCTCATAAATAGCTTTGTGTAAATACTTTCCCTTGATTGGACGACTTTCAAAAGCAATGGGTCTTTCATCTTGCATTAAAACAACACCAATTCCATTTCCTAAAGCATCAAATTCCACAATAAAGGTTTTTGTGAAGTCCAGTGTAGCTAAGACCGGTGCTTGGCACATTGCCTCTTTAAGATGTTCGAAGGCCTTTGTTGCTTCTGGAGTCCATGAAAATGCATCTTTCTTCAACAATGTTGTTAGAGGTGCTCTTATTCTCCCATAATTCTTAACAAACATGCGATAATACCCTGTCAACCCGAAAAATCCTCGCAGATGCTTTATGGATGTGGGGATTTTCCATTCCATAATGGCTTTAATTTTGCTAGGGTCTACCTTAACACCTTCATGAGATACAATATGACCCAGATATTCCACCTCTTGCACTCCAAAGAAACATTTGGAGCTTTTTGCATATAATTGTTTCTCCTCCAATAATTTGAGCACCCTGTCAACATGTTCAACATGATCCTTCCAAGACTTGCTGTAGATTAGTATATCATCAAAAAATACTAACAAAAATTTTCTAAGGAAGGGTTTGAAAATGGAATTCATCAAACCTTGAAATGTAGAAGGTGCATTGGTAAGGCCAAAAGGCATGACCCAAAATTCATAATGACCCTCATGAGTTCTAAATGTTGTTTTCGGAATGTCTTCAGTCTTCATTCTGATTTTATGATATCCTAAACGAAGATCCAACTTGGTGAAGTAAATTAATCCATGAAATTCATCCAATAATTCCTCAATGACAGGAATGGGAAATTTATCTTTAATATTTAGCTTGTTGAGCTCCCTATAATCCGAACACATGCGCCATGATCCATCTTTCTTGTGCACCAATACTACTGGAGCAGAGAAAGAACTTTGACTAGGTTGAATTATACCAGCCTCTAGCATTTCTGCAACCATACGTTCAATTTCACTCTTTTGGGCATAGGGATATCTGTACAGCCTAATGTTTGGATGAACACTTCCTGGAATCAAATGAATAGCATGATCATGATCACGAATAGGTGGGATACCTTTGGGAGTCTCAAATACCTTGGAATGATTGTCCAAGACTTTTTGGAGATCTAGAGAAATAGATGATTTCGATGTGGGAACCTCTAGTGAACATAATTATGCAATTACACCTCGTTGTTCCTTCTTTAGAAGCTTTGTCATACTGTTAGAGTTGATTATCTTTCCCAATTTCCCAGCAATACCCCTTAATTCAACTTCCTTTCCTTCCACAGAAAATTTCATGAAAAGTTCTTGAAAATTAAAAGCTATTGTACCCAAGGATTATAGCCATTGGACTCCTAGTCCAACATCAGCACCACCCATTGGAATGGAAAGCATTGGGCTATTCAATACATATTCTCCCCTGGATAGCTTGATATTATGGCACTTTCCAGAGCAATTTATGGTTCCTCCACTTGCAACTATCACTTGACACTCTGGTGCTAGATATAGGAAGCAATTCAATTCCTTTGCTATCTTACAATGAATAAAATTATGGGTACTTCTCGAATCAATCAACACTATTACCTTTTTCTTCTTGATATGTCCTTCTATCTTGATAGTTTTAGGAGTGGTAATTCCAGCCAATGCATTACAAGATATGGTCGGATTCATTTCTTCTTTATCTAGGGTTTGTTCATGGATTATATCCACTTCTTTTGACATTTCTTGTTCCTTTTCTTCCTCCTCTTCACAATCTATGTAGAATAATTTCTTCTCAGCACACTTATGACCTTTAATGTATTTGCTATCACAATTGTAACAAAGCCCTTTTGATCTTTTCTCTTCCAATTGTTGTGGTGTCAACCTTGTAGGTTGTGGAAGGCTAGGGGCCACAACACTTCCATCTTTATAGTTGTGAGTGGTAGGCTTCCTGGTTTCCATAATTTTGCTTTCAATTTTTCTTGCTAGCCTGGATGCCTTCTCCAATGAATCAGGTTCCCATAGGCGAACCTCATGTTGGACATTATCCTTTAAAGTCCCTATGAACACATCAATCCTATGTTTCTCTGGAATATCTTTTACCCTTATGTTCAATTTTTGGAAGTCCTCAATATGCTCCATCATTGAACCCTTTTGTTTGAGATTTATCAATTGGCTAAAAAAGGTGTTGCTTTTTGTATCCTCATAATATGCTATCATTTCTTCCGTAAAAATTGCCCAAGTGACAATTTTTTTACGAGAGCAAAGGCATCGATACCATACAAACTGATTTGGTTCCAAATAAAAAGTTGCAATACGTACCTTTTGTGTGCTTTGCACATTATGGATATCGAAAAATTACTCCATCTGTAGTATCCATGTTTCGGGATCCTTGCCATCAAACTTCCTCATATCGATTTTTGGAACATGGTGGGTCTTCAATCTAACATTAGAGTATATGAAATCATGATTAACATTTATTTTTTTCTCATCATGAGTTTCCTTTACTACCCTTTCACCATTAGTGACCATTTCTTGTAGCAACTTATTCAAATTTATCTTCAATTCTTCCATCTTATCGTCCATGCCATTCATCTTAGCATCCATGCCATTCATCTTAGCTTCCATATTAGCATCCATGCCATTCATCTTAGCTTGCATGCCATTCATATTAGCTTCCACGCCATTCATCTTGGCTTCATTTACCTTTAGTGAGAGTGAAATTTGTTGTACTTGGTCTTGT
Source organism: Pinus tabuliformis (assembly GCA_031772625.1). Classification (NCBI taxonomy): domain Eukaryota; kingdom Viridiplantae; phylum Streptophyta; class Pinopsida; order Pinales; family Pinaceae; genus Pinus; species Pinus tabuliformis. The sequence goes on along the minus strand of CM062810.1, from coordinate 933,406,182 downwards.
AATTTTTATATATCATGTTGCATTTCTTCCTCTTCTTCATGAGTCATGCTAGAGCTTTCAGGTTGCTTACTAGGTGTTTCCATTTTCTTTCTTCGGGGCATTAATTAATGCTAATAATTCTTCATTATTCCCTTTGACACTCTTATGCAAAATTAAAAAAAACTACACACCTTTTTTTTCACTTTGTAAGAGCTCGATATTGAATCTATTGTATCTCTGTAACTGCGGACCTTGAATATCTGAAATCTCATCCTGCAGTAGACCTTTGAGTCCTATTTCTAACCCCGCAAGTCTTATCAAGATTGGATTCTCCAAGAAAGAGTTATGCCAAATCTCCCACGGTGACCTGATTATAGACTAGTTCAGTAGAGTGAACTTGTATGACGCGCCACGTGTCACTGTTTAAACCTTAGTACCTGAAACTGATAAACAGAAAACTACGAGACGTCTTATTTCTGAAACTTCTTACGAAATTTCAATCTGATGCTCAAAACAAAAGTTATGGCGATTTTCCCCCGGTCACTTGTTTGGAATGTAATTCGGGAGTCTACAAAAACCCTAACTTCCTCAGATCATATCTCCGTAAATATAGCGATACAAGCTCTGAAATTCAGACCCGAAGTTTAGAACGATTTCGGCTCAAATGGGTTTTTTTTGTATCTTCTGAAACGTCGCAGAAAAAAAAGTTATAGTGAAAATGCCACGATAGCCTGTGTGGAGCAGCAAAACCCTAGAATCCAAAGCTCTGATACCAAATGTTATGAAACCAGCTCACAAAAATATAGAAAAGATAGATCAACGCCTTAAAAATAAGACTATTCGAGGGGGAAACCTCCTTTACATTACACAAATGAACAATTCTTAGATGATTCAAATGACAAAACCTTCTTTCTATATATAGGAGTCTAAGGGGTCACAATATAACCAAGCCAACCTAACAATAATAATATAAAGGCACAAAAATAACAATAGAGGGATTCCATGGGGCACAATAATAACAATATGGGGACAATTGGGCACAACAATAATAATAAGGGATACAACGACAATAGTAATGGGGGGATCACTAATATTATAGGGACCTAACACGCACTCTATCATATATGGTGACTCGAGTAGTTGGGAGCCAAGCACCCCATGTAGTGACAATACCTCATTTGGAGTTGTGCCTCAGATGCTTAGAACCCACTGTGTTTAACTAGTGTGAAGGGATTTTGGCCAATGTCAAGGCTCAACTGACCAAGTTGAAGAGGGGGAAATCAAAAATATGCACCTATGGGATTCTACTAGTGAGCTTCTTCTTTGAGAAGATATTGGTAATGAGACCCATGACATTGGACTATGTGGTCTATCCACCGCCTACAGAACCTTGCATGACAAGATGGTGTTCGATCTTGCCATGAGACGAGGGTGTGCACACAAGAAGTTGGTTCCTGGATACCTACTAGAAGTGGTTGAGAGAAGAAAACTTTCTGTTGGATGACTATCCATATGATGGGGTAGACTTCAAGGGAGACCTGGACATGGTATTACCCCCTGGCAAAGATTTCGATGAAAGAGGTAAAAAACAAAAATGAATTTTCATGTTGTATAATTTTTTTGATTTTGGAAATACTTTTTTTTTTTTTTGGAATGGATACATAGGTACTAAATGATGATGTGTTATGCATATGTGGCACCCATACACCCAATGGGATATTCTCCACTATGGAGACATGTACCACTTTCCCCAGCACCAGCAGTACCGGCAGAGGTGGCAGAGGAGGATGAGGAGCTATGGGAGTTCACACGTAACGTGGAGGGGTTGACATTAGGAGTTCCACTAAGGAGTATAGATGATACCCCTCCACACATGTAGAGGCACACCGTAGGGGTTGCCTCATCCCGTCGTCGAGGCCTTCTCTGCCACATATTGAATGTAGTATTATGTTACCATGAGCACCACTGAGTGGGGTTGCAACACAGGGTTGTGCGAATTTTGATGTTTTGCATATGTATGATGGTTAGGGCCTCAGTTGCCCACTTTTGTAACTATGTATCCAAACTTTTATATATAATAAAATGACGGCTTCTATGTGTTTTTCGATGACCTATGTACAATGGATGTGTATGGTTTAAAATTTATGAATGTGAAAAATTCCAATCTAACACATAATTAGCCAATGAATCAGCCAATTGGTTTTGGTCTCGAGGAATATGCACGTACTCAATATAATAAAATGAACTCTCCAAGAGATGCACCTGCAAAAGTAACGAAGGAGGGTTGGATTCCTTATAGCATACAAGCGGTTGAGCTGAGACACTATGAGCTGGGAGTCAAGTTGAACAACTAGGTGGTGTATGCCAAGACAACTAGCCTCAGTTAAGAGCTCAATGACAGCACTATATTCGACCACGTTGTTTTTGATAGGGTGAAGACAAACACCTCCTGAACTCACAAGCTCATTTGTGGGGGAAAAAAGACACCAAGCAACGGAAGCAACATTCTGAGTGTAACGACTTGCACCATCTGCAAAGACTCTATAAGGTAGTGAGGGTGTTGACATTTGTATATCAAAGACCAAACACACAAATTACACACAGAACCTAGAAAACTAATCACAAGTAAAAGGAAACTCATCACACGCACACTTATATACATTATGTACAAGTGCAACACAGTCCAGTAGGTCACGCTAAAGGGTGCCCATAGTCGGGCACAGGCTAAGGGTTTATATACGCAAACTCATGGAGGGTAAGGGAACCATATGGCTCACCAAAGTGGGCCATGCCAAAATAAGTCAAACTACCCAATTCAGAAGGTTGACCAAGCCAAGGACATGCTAACATAGTCATACTCTCGAGATTAACCTGAGGACATAAGGGAGGATCAGGACATAAAGGGGGTACAATATGCCCATCAACAAGTGGTAAGGGGTTTGACAATTCGTTGGCAATATCAGCATTAGAATCCCAAGACTTGACTCAGTTCATGGGTGTCAACTTCAAGGAACACTGGGAAGGTGTCCCCTGAGTCAATTCAAGATTTAAAGTGCCATGATTTACTCGTTCCAAATTGGGGAGACTAGAGGAAAAAAGAGGCGTAACCTCCCTATAATAATCATTGGGTAGATCCATGACCTCAAAGTTGACTAACCAGGAGGCTTATCATCAAGGGATTCATGTGGAACAAGCAAAGGGGTGGCCTGTGTGGGAAAAATAACATGATCATAATCCATATTGGGATGGATTTTTTGACCAACATCGAAAGGTACTGACAGGACTGTCGTAAAGGCAATTTCTTCCACAAGAGGTGGTGGAGGATGCTAACTAGCTTTATCGACTTCCATTATAACAGGCGACACCACCCAAGGATTAGGAGGTCGATGGGGTCCACAGGTGCTAGAAGAGATCATAGGCATAAGAGTTGTGGTAGAAGTAGAAGGAGTGTTGGGCAGAGGGATTTGAGGAAAAACTGCCATAAGAGATGAGTTTTTGAATAGCCCCACTGCAATACTTTGTAGTTGATCGAGGTGAACTCCCATGAGTGGTACAAAATTCATAGTGGTGGAAATATGAGTAGATGGCACGCAAAATTCAAGTTGATCGATAGTGACAATCTTACCTTCATGAGGAAAGAAAAGCATATGGAAAACAGATGAGACGACTGTGGTCATTGAGTAAAACCAACTACGGCCAAGGAGTTGGTTGTAATCGAACGTGGTGTTGACAACCTCGACATCAACATGGAAATTTTTTTTGCCTAACTCAATGGAAAAATTCAGAATAACCCCCTTTGGGACAAAGTTGTGTCTATCAAAATCTTGGAGATTCATGTTAGATGTGGTGAGTGTTGGAGAGCCTAGAGCCTTCCAGCAGGATACAGACATAACACACATGTAAGAGCCCTCATCCACCAAAGTGTGAAAATTATTCTGATGGTAAATAGGCACAATGATCTGGAAATAAATCTGATGTGAAAGATGAGGAGTGGCTTTATTGGCCTTAAAAGCAATGATATTAGAGTCAAATGGGTCAAATTCACCAATGGCAGAAAACAAGGCTTTGCACTGCTGAGGACAACTTTGCAAGACCTCCAAGGCAGACATGGCACAAGGAGCGTGGGCTAGATCTTCAACAATACTGTAATGTTGAGTGGCCCTAGCAGAAGGATTGTGTGTTGACTTCTGAAGAACACCCTTGGGAGGGAAATATACTGGCTCCAAAGGCTTATCAAAACTGAGAGGTCCAACGGAGGTAGGTGGAGCTGATGAGTCCTTAGAAGGAGAACTCAACTCAGGAACATCGTAATATTTGGCTCGTGTAGTCACATTGACATCTTCCTTGCACATGAAGATAGATGAGTTATGAGAAGATCACCCCTCATTGCCCCCTTGAAGAGGTCGAGAAGGTTGAGCAAACATCTATTGCTGGGGTTGTGCATGGAATGGATGAGTCAAAATGGCAGGTTGTTGAGTAGATGGTGGTGAAAGAAGCCTATGGACTTCATCCATTCAAGGGCATTCGTGAGTAAGGTGGTCACCTTGACAAATTTTACAGGGGAATTTGACTTTATGGCGACATTCACTAGTGCCCCCTCCTTGACTCTGAGGATTGGGTTGAGACTCTTAAGCATTTTGATTCTTTTTTTATTCCACTTATGATTCTTTTTACCACCAGGTTGTTGGTTGTTCTTCGGTTAAGTGGACTTCACCGTGAGAACATCAGTGGACTGCTCATGAGCGGGTGCTTTAGCAGAGCCAGACACATTTTTTGGGGCTTGAGATGTTACAATCAATTGCCTGAGTTGGGCAGAAAGTTGGCTCATAGAATCAGAAACAGACCCGATCACACCATCGACATGTGGGCCAGAAACAGGTTTTGGAGGGTCAACAAAAGCCCTAGGGGTGTTAGGAAATACTTCGTAAATCATACCCAACTATGAATAGATGAGATCCAATTGTTGGGAAGCTAAAATATCTTGTTCCTTGGTAACAACTCGAAACATAGACACATCATTGGCAATCTGAGGTCGGAGAGATCGAATGAACCATTTACATAAGATCTCATTAGATAACTTGGTTTTGACTAACCACTTGCGACGATGCCACTCATGAATATGATCAGAGATTAACGTGGCATTGTCTTGCTTGAAATTAGACAAGAGGTCAAAGTCGATATCATACCAAGTGGGTAACTGGAAATGTGTCAGGAAAGTTTGAGAAAGGGAGGCAAAGTCACCATAGGATATGTTATCTAACTCGATGTACCACTTTGCGGCATCCCCAGTCAACATACGTTGGAATAAGCAAAGTTTAACAAAATCATCCACCAAAGAATTGGATGAACACCACAAATGATAAGTGGTAATATGTGTGGATGGATTCTCGCCAAGATTTCCTTCAAACTTGGGAATATCGGATGGTAATTTGGTGGGCATCAATGGCCACCAAGGATCATGACGAATGGGATCATTAGTCAGTTTGGCCAAATCCGGTAAATCAGAGAAGATAAAAAAGGATTTTGAAGCTGACTAAATGGGTCATAGGCAGGAAAGGCCCCTGACCAACCATGTGCCCCCCCATATAAGTAGTGGAGTGATGCACCTGCTAGTGAAGAAAAGGGTTTGCCCCGACATAAGATTGGTGCGGGCCAGCATGATTGGTAAATGGATGTTTCCCCCTAAGGTAAGTATCACCAGGGAGAAAAGGACCCCCAAAAGCATGGTTGCTGATGGGGTTGTACCCAAGGATAGAAGAAGGTCCACTCTGCATAGTATTACTAACATAAGGAGGATATCCCGTGTGAGAAACAACACTGGCAGCGGGGTTTCCCCCATGTAAACTAGCCCCTCCAGTAAAAGTACTAGTAGGCGACGCCCCTCCAAAAAGCAAATTGTACCAATCTTGTGACATACTAGAAGCAGCATTGGCCCTAGGCTGACCAGGGACAACTAATGATTCCCCCCACATATTACTGGAAGTAACCATGCCTAACTGAGGGACAAGAATAGTTGGTTGGGAAAAATGTGGTGCAAAGATTCCTGAACCTACTGGCTGACTAGGCTGAGGCACCATGGTCGACATAGGAGATGGTGTGGGCATGGAAACGTTCAAGAAATTTGCAGGAGTCATAGAAGAAACTGGTGGAATGACCCAAGAAGAAGTAAGAGGTGTCGACAGAGGAGTGGGTATAGCCACACTAATGGAAATGATGTCATGGAAGCTAACACTGTTGATGCAGAAAGTAAGGATGTCTCAGACTTTGCCATAGGGTAAAGTACGGGAAAAGGCACATAAGTGTAGGTAGGTGTGGAACCAACATGATTCAACTACAATACCTCCGGTCCTAAAGGATCAGTCAACGGTGGATTGGCATGGGTGTCAAATTCGTCTGCGAAAGTCTCGATAGAAATCAGGTCACTACCAGAAGGGCTAGGTTTAGATTCCAAAACAATGTGCTAGTCTAAGTCTTGAGCACCAATAGGCACTCTCCATGTAGGACTAAAAATTCCACCTCGTTCAGGAGGTAAACCATGAATACAACATGACCTTCAAGGAACAAATTTAGCCAGGATGATAACTTAAAATTTAAGTACAATTATGTTAGTACAAACACCCTACATTAGGGGAATTCTGAGGTCTAAAATGGGCCTCCTAACAAAAATGTACAACCAAAATAAACTTTATAAGGACCAATAAGATTCAAGATGATGATGTCAACCATGGGGGATGATTCACCATTTTTGGAGTAAAAACGTAAAAAGATTAAAAAACAATAAAATAATAAAACTACTTTTTCAACTCGTATTTTCAACTTATCTCCCTAAGGTTTTACTCAAATTTTGAGCGGGAGGACTCGTTGGATGTAAAAATTAATTCATCATCCAAGGATTACCCATGTTGCATACTTTCAATGTGCCATGCTACAAGAAAAAAGAGAAATACATGAAAAAACGCAATTGCAATCACATTTTTCATGTATTTCTTATTTTTCATGTAGCAGGGTCCATCAAAAGTATGAAACATGGGTACTCCTTGGATGAGGAATCAAATTCTACATCCAACAAGTGTTTCTGCTCAAAATTTGAGTAAACTCATAGGGAGATAAGTTGAAAATATGAGTTGAAAAAATTGTTTTTTCATTTTTCCCTCTAAAATTTGATGATGTAATCTAATCTTATTTTATTATTTCCACTAATATTTTATAATTTCCTTAGGAGCTCCATTTTAGACCTCAAAAGAACCCTAATGAGGCCAAAACTACTAACTCGGACCAAACAACACACATTAGAAACGTCCTATAATGTAGCACACGGAAACCAAAATACAAAGAATCTGGCGGTGGAATAGTTATACTAGTGACCTGCTTCCCAACCCTTTTATCTGTGAACTCAGTGCAAGTGCCCTTATTAGCCGTGGGGCACCCTCCGAGAGGACTGAGAGAGTATGACTAATATCTGTCTCAAGTACAGAGAAGACGAACCTGACCCTACACCTGTGTATGAGCCCTAAGAAGATAGGCCATTACTGTCACCACGTACAATAACACGACCTAGGGGGGACAGTCGCAGGACAAATCCACATGCAAGGGCAGGAAAATTAACCCAAAAAAGGAGCTAAGACTGAAACCCACTTGAGGGTTTCCTCCCAAGTGGTCCCTAAGTGATAATGACACCGTTTGTATGTGTGGATTTTCCGCTATATTACGCCACCTGAAACTAAGTGAAATGGGTTGTGTCAGTTCGCCTAGCCCAAGTGTGACCTCGTGCTTAACCCTCTTGTGAGAAGGGCTTCCCAGAATGCACTACTATGAATGGATTTAGTTCCCTACCACAAGCTACTAAGTTGATTTTGAAGTCTTGGAGCAGTTAACTCACACTCCTATCTCTGATATCCTAGCCTAAGCTAGTGTTGGTGTACTATTATTGAAAGTAAAAGATGAATCTAGTTAATTTTAGTGGTTGTTGTTTACACAAGAGGGATGTGGCGTGAAACTGACATGGTATGAATGACTCTTAGTTAGTCACCCTAATGCAATTGTACGCAATTTTTTTATTTTCAATTCGATGGATGCTAACTACAAGAGGGTAAGAGCCTTCTAACACACCAAAGCCTATTATGATGCACCTCTTCACTAAATCTTCTTAGATGAAAATTATCCCAAATTTTGTGAATTAATGACCCAAACAAACCAAGAAGGCAAACTAAAACAACTAAATATAACCAAAGGAAAAGACTCCCAAGAAAGAACGTAAAGCACTCCAAAAGTGTCACAGCTAGGAAAAACAAAGCCCAATCAAAGAAACACACTAAAAGCAATCAAATCAAAAGCCAAAAGTGAAAAATATAGTGCAATATCATCAATCTAGGGCTGTAGTACAATGGCCTAACCAAGGCCAATGGTCTACAAAGGTCACAACCCAACCCTAGAGGCAAAAAGGCCTAAACAAGATCAAATGAGGGTGCTACAAAAACAACTAAAACACACTCAAGAGAACTTTTTTAGATGAAAAATGCACAACTAGTCACAACACCACCAATCGTGACCAAAATAACCCAAAGAAGAGAAAAAAATTCTCAACAAGAGTCAACAATAATGAATGAAAGTGACAAAAATTTGTCACTAAGATGTGGATCAGGCCTTAAAAGTCGTTGATAACATTCGATCAGATCTGAAAGTGATACCTAGAGGCGAAAAGAAAGCCTCAACCCAAAGAATCCAAAAGAGGCTTCAAAGACACTTTGAAGGACTAAAGGGAATAGAAAACTTTGGATAGAAAAGATCAAACCAGATACATGTAGCCGATAATCAGTGATAGAAAACCATAAATCACACAATCCTATAATTAGATCAGCAAACAACAAGAGAGCCTAAGCCTAATCAAAGATGAAAAACCCGCCTTGATAACAAGTGACTGATTTAAAGAAAACTGAGGGGCAACAATAGATTTGGATCAAACACAATAGATGAACAGGGGTCCAAACTGAGCAAGAATAGGGGTGAAGAAACTCAGAACATATTAGAGCCTTTTCTATGGCTTAAAAGCCCAACCGCTGGCACAAAATTGGATCAAAGTGACCAGGGTCACTCTCGGGATATCAGCAAGGGAGTGACTCTGGATCCCAGTCATACGGATGACTCTCTATGAGAGTGACTGAGAGAAAAACTCAAAAAATCCATAAAATCTCGCACTCAAGCCGAGAAACAAGAGAAACACATAGACAATAACCCTGAAAATAGCCAAGAAAAGTCAAAACAAAAAGAAAAATGCAGTAAAACAAGCCAGAGATAAATCGATCAAGGACAAAGGCAAAATGGACACAAAGCAAGTATGATCTCATTGAAAGCACAAGTTTTGTTGCAACTAAATCTACAAGGAGTTGTTGCTCCATGATCTTGTGTCCAAATCGAATCACCAGATAGAGTAGAATAGAATCAATGGAATAATAAGATAATTCCCAACCCAAATTCCCAATCGTGCAACAAGCAATTGGATATATTCTATAAAGGTAAGAGACCACACCTGGAATCCTCGCACGTCAGGGAAGGGTTTTGAGTTTGATGGAGATCTTGCGCTCCACTTGAGTGCTCCAACACGTCCACACCTGATGTATATCCCTGCACACGGTCATGACTAAATGAAGACAACAAGTGATCTTCCTTGGAAGATCGTTAGATAAAAAGCAATAGATATCGACATATAACATATTGAACACAAATTCATGTAAGGAAGGGAACATAGATTTCCATTAATTATGAAAGGAAACAATACAATGCTAAACTTTCACCTCCAAGCCTCTTCTCCGCAATCCGGCAAAGTTTCCCCACTATATCCAAGAAATGAGCATAAAGAGTAGTAGGCCAATGGAAAAATACCTCACAACCTATAGTAGCATAATCTCAAGATCTAAGTCTCAATTCTAGCTCTCCAAACTATCCAACCCTCTTAGATGGTCCAGTATAAATAGGTAGAAGAGAGGTCCCGGGAGGATGTATCTGGATGCTCAGGACAAAGAGAAGTCATAGAAACTTCTAAGAGATAAGTCTTGTCTAGTTTGAATAAATGAGGAATCGAACTGATCTCCTAGGGAATGAGACACTCTAGAAGGCATCCCTAGTCGATGGCATTGAAAGGGGAACAAAAGTCCCTGATTGCTCCCACAGAGCGGGCCTGAGAGCAACTTTGGGACTATAGTCACTCCCATAGGCTATTGTGCGAGTGACTTTCGGTCAAATTGGCAGAAAAAGAATCATGAGTCTGGAAAAAGTCAGTCAAACCCAAGTACTGAGGGTCACTGACATAGAGGGGTAAAATAGGTTGATAACGTTAGGTTGTAATCTAACAGGGAAGGGTTTTGAGTTTGATGCAGATCTTGCACTCCACTCAAGTGATCCAACATGTCTACACCAGATCTCTATCCTTGCACATAGTCATGACTAAATGAAGACAACACGTGATCTTCTTTGAAAGATCGTTAGATCAAAAGAAATATATACTGACATATACCATACTGAACATTAATTCATGTAAGGAAGCGAATATAGATTTCCATTAATTATGAAAGGAAACAATACAATTCTAAATTTTCACCTCCAAACCTCTTCTCTGCAATCTAGCAGGTTTCCCCATTATATCCAAGAAATGAGCATGAAGAGTAGTAGGCCAATGGCAAAATACCTCACAAGTTGTAGCAGCATAATCTCAAGATCTAAGTCTCAATCCTAGCTCTCCAAAACTAGCTAACCCTCTTATATTGTCTAGTATAAATAGGTAGAAGAGAGGTCCCGAGAGGACATATCTCGACGCTCAAGACAAAGAGAATTCATAGAAACTTCTAAGAGATAAGTCCTGGCCAACTCGAATAGATGGGGAGTTGAACTGATCTCCTCGGGACTAAGACACTCTAGAAGGCATCCTTGGTCACTATCACTAAAAGGGGAACAAAAGACCTGGTCGCTCCCATAGAGTGGTCCTGAGAGTGACTCTGGGACTATAGTCGCTCCCATAGGCTGTTGTGTGAGTGAAACGGGTCAAACTCACAGAAAAAGAGTCCTAAGTCTAGAAAAAGTCAATCACACTAAAGTACTAAGGGTCACTGACCTAGATGGGTAAAATAGGTTGATAATAATGTAGGAGTTGATGATGTTGCTGTTGGGATGTGCTTTTCATGAATTCCTGTCGGTTTTATATGCATTTGTTATGCATGTGAATGTATATATGTTGTTATGCATGCATTTTCATGGTTATAGTTATTCATGTATAGTAGGTCAAACATGCATTGTTAGGTCATTGTATATAGTTTTTGTCCTTATGTTGTTGTTGGTTGTTATGATGCTAATGTGTTGGTCAAGATAGAGCAGGAGATGCAAATCATCAAAGTGAAGTTGGAGCACTGGACCTTGAGGTAAGAGAATATCATCATACAAGTTTGTATGGTGGGTATGCAGGTATGTTGGTTAATGGTTGTTATAAGCATTAGGGTTATGTACATGTCTGTCACTATATGGTTGTTTTGGTTACATGTTTAATATATGTTAGTTAATCAGTGTGATCATATGTACATGCGTTGCTTAGTCATGAAGGATAGTAACTTCTTGTTATGTGTATTGTTGTCATATGCATGATGGTTATGGTCATTATATTGTTATATGTATCATTCTAATCTATATTGGTATATGCAGATGATTGTGGTTATTATACTCATGTATGAGTCGATATAATTGTGATATTGTGTCATACTAATATGGATTGACTTGTGCAAATATGATAGCCTCCCTTGAGATACATTGAGTTGATATGTACTTGAGTGCAAGTGGGTGCTAGTTGTAGTATTATGACTGATGATTGTTAGTTGATTATGACATGGTTGTTAGTCTTGGTAAAGGCTTATTTCAAATTCATAGACATTATGCCTTGATTTTTGGAACACGTGACTGGCATGTATGAACATTTGGAGGGAAACATGCTTGGTATTAGCATGACAAGCTAATAGTCTATTTGTTTGTATAACTTATAGAGGGTGATATGATAGGCATAATAAGATTCAATTGCAGCAAGGTAAAAGGTAAAAGAAAAGTGTTGGGTGAAAATTCCTTTGGCTATGTTTGGAAACTACAATTCCAAATGAATGAGTGCTTTCATACATGAAGTCTTCTTAACCTTGATTTTGTCTAACATTATGTGGATATGTGTTATATTAATGAACATGTATTTGACATGTATAATAGTTGATTTCCTAGTTATAGTTGGATTTTTCAAGGAATTGGAGTCCCTTGATAGTTGATATATGTACGTGTTCAGTTACAAGTCAGCATGCTTGGATACACCAAGGTAAGGTAACTGGTGTATTGTATATCTATTTATGCACTGAAAATCATGTGTTTATGGTAGTATGATGTAGGTAATTGCATGGCAAAAGAGAGTACCATGAAATATTGAAGAAGGCTCGGGTTAGGCTTTCCCTTGGAAGCATTGGGAACCCATGGTGAATTGAGTTATGGTGTTTGTTGTTATTTTTATGCTTTCATCCTTTTTTTATTTGTTTTTGCTTGTTTTCCAGTTTTTTTTTATGTCTAGTGTATGGCCATACCACTTGATTTGTGGTGTCATATTGCTATTGGATTTTCATGGTTTTCTTCTTGTTTGTTTCTTGTTCTTGCCTTTTTTTTAGGGTCTTGGGAATTAGTTGGGAAGGAGGAAGTTAATAGAGCTCGGGGAGAGCTGAATGAAACTTGTTAGGTAATGTAAGACCCAACTAAAGCTTGATGCATGTATAAGGGAATTTGAAGGCAAGAGTATGACAACTCATTGGATTGGTTGGGTCCATTGAGGTAAACGGATGGTGGTAGGACAATCATGAGAAAAGTAATCAGGAAAGGTAAAGAAAATGAAGTTGAGGTGTCAGATTCCTTGGCTAAGTTGCAAACTGTTCTCATTGCTATGCATGTTGTACATGGATAACAGGGGTTCTCTTAACCTTGACCTTATGATATCAGGAAATTATGTTGTGATCATGATTATGTTGATGTCTCTATATGTAAACATGCATGTATGTATGTCATTGTCTGACAGGGTTGTCAAAGATCATGATTGTTTTATGCTAATCTTTATATGTATGTATGTATGTATGTCATTTTCTGATAGGATTGTTAGGGATCATGCTTATGGAGGAGCAATTCCTTATGCAGGTGAATGGCATGAAGAGGTTTCTGGTCTTATGAGGAATCAAGTGGGAAAAGTAGCCCTGACAAATCTATGAGGTTAGTATCATGTGGATATGAATTGATATTATGTGATTATACTATGTCTATGTTATGGCAGGTAATGTTGAGGAACACATCAACGGAATGAAAGTAGTCTGATCTACAGCATGTTGGGGCAAGCATGGATGGTGGAAAGACACTAGAAGAAACGTTTCCTGGTAGAGACAGTGTAGTCTTTGGATGTGTAGTACTATTGTTGTGTATGTGTTGTACATGTTGTACCTGTGGTGTTTTCATGTTACATATATAGTGTTGTGTGCATGTTGCATATGTAGTATTGTGTACCTATGGGGTTGGGTATAGATGGTGCTATGTACATGTTTTTTATGCAATGTTATGCATTGATGGTGTTGTGTGCATGTTGGATATGCGGTGTTGTGTACATAAGGTGCTTTGTGCGTGTTGCATATGCGGTGCTGTGTACATTTGGCATGGTGTGCATGTTGTACATATGGTGTTATGTACATGTGGTGTTGTGTGCATGTGGTTTCATGTACATGTTGTACATGGGTTGTTGTTGTGCAGGTGGTGTTGTGTATGTGTCGTGCAAGTGGTGCTATGTACATGTGGTGTTATGTATATGTCGTGTATGTGGTGTTGTGTACAGGTGGTACTGTGTACATGTTGTACATGTGGTATTGTGTGCATGTCGTACATGTTGTGTTGTGCACATGTGGTATTGTGTGGATGTTGTACATGTTTTTTTGTGTATGTGTGGTACTGTGTATGTGCAGTGCATAGTCGTGGTACCATGACATGTTTATTCATTGTGTTGTACTTTATGTATGTATATGTATTGTGTTACATACCAGGTGTAGGTGTATGTGTTGTGTCATACATTGGATGCAAGTGTATGTGTTGTGTTTGTACATCGGGTGTAGGTGTATGTGTTGCATGTTGGGTGTAGGTGCATGTATTGTGTGGTATTGTATGTTGTGTGTATGTACACATGATTGAAGACAAGAAAAGGCACTAGGTGTTTTTCAAGTGTGGAAACTGATCCAGTGTGCATACAGAAAGGACAAAGGATAAAGGTAGAAGCTAAGGATCAATTAAAGGATAAGCATCAATATTTTATTTTATTATGCATGTGATCTATGACTCTAATTTATTATGGTTACATGTGATCTATGATTCTGGTTTATGATGATTGCATGTGATTCATGATATTGATATATGATGGTTGCATTTTGAGCTAACCGGATTTGATATGTTTATACATGATGATTTGATCAAATAGCTAGTTTGACCTGTTGTGACATGAAGTATACATAATTGAAAATGTAACTTATTAACGGGCCACCGATGAGGTATGGTGTGAATTTATTTCAATTTGTTTTGAATATAATGGGAATTATGTGCTTGATACAAGAAAGCATGGAAATTCCCAGACTGGGTGGTTGAAACTGACTGCAAAAATTAGCAGTGTCAGTGAAAGGAATTGGAACAGGCAGTAGTATGCTAGTAAAACACTTCAAGAGCAGGGCCATTGTGGTACATTGGTACCCATTAGTGTCCATTGATTGTTATGAGCATACTATGACTGATATGATGGTTTTGAGGCAGGGATATGCCTTGGTTTTTGGACCTTCTGATGCGAGGAAACCTTACAAAGGGAGGGGTCGCCTGAGGGAATGTGTAGCAGAGAAGGGGATGCCTGTGGAACCTGGAAGGTGTGTGAATAAATGGAAGGTGACGGGATTGGTCGAGGGACTGTGTAGAAGAGAAGGGAAGGTCGGGGACGGATTTTTTTTGTCATTAACATTGCTAGATGTAATCAAATGCACATTGGGAGTGTTCCCTGGAACAATGAGTCGGTAATTGTTCATTGAGAGGACAAGTGATGCAGATTGTAGCGTTGGACACTGGATGCCTTTTTGAATTTGTCAATGGATTATGGACTTCCCAGGAAGGAGGTGAATCCCGGTAGTACTTTGAGGGTGGAGGTGTGAGCCTCTGGATTCCCTTGTTGTTGATATGGGCATCATATTCTTTTTTTTTTGTTTGGGAAAATGTGCATATGTATATATGTGTATATTATTATAAATAGTATATCGAGCTAGATTTATAAAGTTCCATATAAATTATGATTATTTGTTGGTTGAAGCAAATGTGTATAAGTGTATGTGTAGTTATTATTGTAAATACCATAATGATTTGTGTTATAAAGCTCCAGTAAATGGTATGATTGTCATATCTTCAGCAGTGGTCGTTGTAAATACTACAACGAGTTGTGTTATAAAACTCCATAGGCAATATGTGTAGAAATTTTGAATAATATGACACTTATTCACAGAGATTATCCTGAATATACACTATTGTGGAATGCATGCATAATACATAACCTGCTCTACGTTGATCATCAATTTTGCGGAATTAAAAACAATGAAACATCAATCGCATGCGCACATTAACACAGTATGTAATACGAGGAAAGCATACAGCTAAAAACCCCACACTATCTTTATATTATAATGATAGAGAACATGTAACAATACATAGTACAATACTCCTCACAAGTCCTCAGTACTATCTCCACCTGCTACACATAAACTAGCTCCGATCTGAATCAAGTCACAGGTTCAAATCTCCTCCGCTGTTTGCCTGCCTCTACTGTGCAATCCTGCATGAGAATAGATGAGAATGGCTGATCCAAACTTGTATTTCCCTTGGCTGAACCACACATTCCTCATTGGCAATACTCAATCCATTGATTGTGCAAATCTCATGCACAACTATAGTCACAACTGACAGCTCTCTTGCCCTTTCACTCACCTCTAACACTTATCTCCACTGAACTGTCCATGCACTAAGTTAACTGATGTATTCTTTAGTTGCTTTATGAGTTAATAATTAGTGAATTAATTAATAATTAATTCACATCACTCATCACTAGTGTATTCTACAGTTAGACTAAATACAACTAGTTCAACTAAGTCAAACTGAACACAACTCCATCAACTCCTCAATCAACTCCACCAAACTCAACCACTTGAGTTATAACTGAAGTCCATCATGCAATAGCTCAACTAACCCATAAGAAAAGCGTATTTCCTTCTGGCAGTTGCATGTGCCACATCCGTAGCTCGAACTGAAGTGCTCCAAGAGGATAAGATAATGTTTATAGTCCAAATATTATTAAGAGCTAATAATATTCAACTGTTCTATTTTTAGCCTGGCAATCTAAAAATAGACTCTGCGAATTTGTCTAAAAATAGAAGTCCATCTATTTTTACCAACATGACCAATCATCCACAAATAGCATCCTGCAACTCATAGACCATGATCCATATGTCTAAAAATAGACATAGTCTAAAAATAGACTTTGCGACAAAAATAGCCTGCGGGCCCACTTAGTGAAGGCGACTTCTTTTCACTAAGCTCCATCATCTTGTTGCATTTTCAACACTCCTTCTCAACAAGATATGGATTATCTGCAACCCCTATCCTGCAACTCTGGAATGTTCTGCATGCAACACATTTGCCCGATCCACTTGCTCCAACAACAGTTGGAACAAAAACACTCCCAACTGACCACTCTGTTGGGCTAGGAACATACTCTGATGCTGAAGCTCTACTTGCTGCTGACAAGTGCTCCCTCTCTGACATCTGCGCTACTGCAACATCTCCATGCATCTCGCACCATTGCACACCTCTCTGTGCCACCTAGCACTGTGCAAAACACTTGTTCCTCTCACATTGTTGCAGCCTGCTAGCTATGCGCTATCCTGGGATTCCCTACACTATCGCTCTCCCTGCCGCTCCATCCGCATCTGTCTCTACCCAATCAGTCAGTTCCTGCTACTCCACATCAGGGCTCCCGTAGCAAGGTCTCATCCAAGAGGTTGGGTACCTCAAGGATCCTGCCCCTCCTCCTTGGGACGATCACTCTATATCACCCCACCTCCTACCTGGAGGTACGGCTGCATGTGATCCCTCAGCCCACCTGGCTCAAAGTTTCCCCCCACTAGAGGTCTCTGCATGAGTATATGTCTCTACTCGATCTCCTCTCAGCCTCCCTTGTTGTGGCTACTCCACAACCTCCTGAAGCTGCTGCACCAATCGTGGCTCCTCCGCAATCGTCTGAGACTTCTTCTGGCTCTGCATGTTGAGAGGTAATATACGCTCCCTCTCAACCACCAAATCTCCATCAGTTGCCTCGCTGCTCAAGGCTTTGCATGCATCTTGAACCTCAAGAGCATACAGGTTCTTGACCCGTGAACCAATCTGCTTCACCTGTCTAGTGATGATGTGTCTAAGGAAAACCTTTCCCTTACTGGAGACTACATCACAACCTCTGTCTTCCAGCATCGCGATCAACACCAAGTTTCTCTTCAGTCCTGGTATATACTTGACATCGGTCAAGGTAAGGTGAGCTCCATGCTCCCTCTGAAAAATAACCGTGCCTACACCTGAGACACTATACTTCTCATCATTACCTATCGCTATGAGTATCTGGAGATTTTTCTCCTCCAAAGTACTGAACAAACTCTTGTCACCGGTCATGTGGAAAGATGCTCCACTGTCAAGAAACCAACCACTTCCCATCATGGATGAAACCATGCATGCGAAGAGTGTGAAATCCAACTCAAACTGTGAAGCAAGTGCCTCACCTTCAGATCCTTCCCCAGATCCCTTCTTGGATTTCCTCCGTGGACAATTTGAAGCATAATGGCCCACCTCATGACAACGAAAGTGTTATGAAACCAGCTCAAGAAAAGATAGAAAAGATAGATCAACGCCTTAGAATTTAGCCTCTTCGAGGGGGCAACCTCCCTTACATTACATAAATGAACAATTCTTGGATGATTCAAATGACAAAACCTCCTTTCTATATATAGGAGTCTAAGTAGTCACAATATAACCTAGTCGACCTAACAATAATAATATAAAGCCACAAAAATAACAATAGAGGGTAATTACTAGTATTATAGGGACCCAACATGCCCCTCTCCTTCAAAAAAAGTGTTGTCCTCAACACTTGAGTAGTTCTGGATGTTTCTGTATAAAATTCTCATCCTCCCATGTGGCATCTTCAGTGGATAAGTTCTTCCACTTGATAAGATACTCTGAAATTGATCGATTTCGTAGCTGTCGAGTTCTTGTTTCTGTGACTGCTTTCGGTTCCAATATAATTTTTCCTTCCTCATCAAGTTCTGGCAATATTGTTTGAACTGGGAGCTTGTCGCCTATAACCTTCTTTAAACATGAAACATGGAAAACTGGGTGCAATTGAGAAGCTGCAGGAAGCTCCAATTTGTATGCCATAGTACCAATTTTTTGCAACACCTTGTACGGACTATAATACTTTGGTGATAATTTATTATCCTTCTTAGCTTGCTTGAGGGATATTTTCTTATATGGTTGTAGCCGTAGGAATACCCAATCACCTACATCAAAACTTCTTTCGCTGCGATGTTGATTTGCCTGTTGTTTCATTCTATTCTGTGCCAACACGAGGTTATCCTTTAAGAGTTGGAGGACTTGTTGCTGATGTTCGATGTGATTTTCCACTGCTTGAACCTTAGAATTTTCTCTTAAATATGTTGTGATGGATGGTGGATGATATCTATAAAGTTCCATAAATGGGGTCATTTTTGTTGCTGTATGGAAGGAAGTGTTATACCACCATTCAGCCAGAGGCAACCATTTGACCCATTGTGTATGTTTATCAGATACAAAGCAACGAAGATATCCTTCCAAACATTTGTTTACTATCTCAGTTTGCCCATCAGATTGAGGATGATAAGATGAGCTATGAGCTAACTGAGTACCAAGACAAGAAAATAATTTTGTAAAAAAGTTTCTAGTGAAAATGAGATCTTTGTCACTTACAATAATCTTTGGGTTTCCATGTAGCTTTTGAATTGTTTCCATAAATGCAGTAGAAACCATACTAGCTTTAAATGGATGTGATAATGCACAAAAGTGTGCATACTTGGTAAGTCTGTCAAATACCACCATGATGACACTCTTTCCCTCAGACTTGGGTAAACCTGTGATAAAATCCATTGAAACCTCCTCCCAACGTTGGCTTGGAATGGATAAAGGTTGTAATAGACCCGGTATCTTAATTGTTTCAACTTTATTTTGTTGGCAAACCAAACATTCCGCCACAAATTTTTGAATATCCCATTTAAGGCCATCCCAAAAAAATTCCTTCTTAACCCTGTGGTAAGTTTTTAAAAATCCTGAGTGCCCTCCTAAGGGAGAAGTGTGCAATTCCATAAGAATCTTTTGTTTTAGTTGGGAATTCGTATAGAGGTATAAGCGATCTTTGTACCATAAAGAATCATTTTGCTAGCTAAATGTATCAGACGTACTGGAATCTTGTTGTAACTTTCGAATAAGTGCCCATACTTCTTCGTCATTCTTCCATTCCTCCCTTGCTTCGTTTATCCAATCTGGTTGGATAATAGAAATGACGCACAATAATGCTTCCACATCCTCATCCTTTCTTAAGAGTGCATCTACCACCACATTTTGCTTCCCTTTTTTGTAGATGATTTCAAAGTCATAACCCAACATCTTTGTGACCCACTTTTGTTGCTCTTCAGAGGATAATCTTTGTTCTAAAAAGTATTTAAGGCTATCATGATCCGTTTTTACCTTGAAGTGTCTTCCCATTAGGTAGGGTCGCCATTTCTTAAGTGCATGGAGTATTGCCAACATTTCCTTCTCATAAATAGCTTTGTGTAAAAACTTTCCCTTGATTGGACGACTTTCAAAAGCAATGGGTCTTTCATCTTGCATTAAAACAACACCAATTCCATTTCCTGAAGCATCGCATTCCACAATAAAGGTTTTTGTGAAGTCTGGTGTAGCTAAGACCGGTGCTTTGCACATTGCCTCTTTAAGATGTTCGAAGGCCTTTGTTTCTTCTGGAGTCCATGAAAATGCATCTTTCTTCAATAATGTTGTTAGAGGTGTTGCTATTCTCCCATAATTCTTAACAAACTTGCGATAATACCCTGTCAACCTGAGAAATCCTCGCAGATGCTTTATGGATGTGGGGATTTTCCATTCCATAATGGCTTTAATTTTGCTAGGGTCTACCTTAACTCCTTCATGAGATACAATATGACCCAGATATTCCACCTCTTGTACTCCAAAGAAACATTTGGATCTTTTTGCATATAATTGTTTCTCCTCCAATAGTTGTAGCACCCTGTCAACATGTTCAACATGATCCTTCCAAGACTTGTTGTAGATTAGTATATCATCAAAAATACTAACACAAATTTTCTAAGGAACGGTTTGAAAATGGAATTCATCAAACCTTGAAATGTTGAAGGTGCATTGGTAAGGCCAAAAGGCATGACCAAAAATTCATAATGACCCTCATGAGTTCTAAATGTTGTTTTCGGAATGTCTTCAGTCTTCATTCTGATTTGATGATATCCTGAACGAAGATCCAACTTGGTGAAGTAAATTGATCCATGCAATTCATCCAGTAATTCATCAATGACGGGAATGGGAAACTTATCTTTAATAGTGAGCTTGTTGAGCTCCTTATAATCTGGATACATGCACCATGATCCATCCTTCTTGTGCACTAATACTACTGGAGTAGAGAAAGAACTTTGACTCGGTTGAATTATACCAGCCTCTAGCATTTCTGCAACCATACGTTCAATTTCACTCTTTTGGGCATAGGGATATCTCTACGGCCTGATGTTTGGAGGAACACTTCCTGGAATCAAATGAATAGCATGACCATGATCATGAATAGGTGGGAGACCTTTGGGAGTCTCAAATACCTTGGAATGATTTTCCAAGACTTTTTGGAGATTTGGAAAAATAGATGATTGCAATGTGGAAACATCTAGCAAACATAATTGTGCAATTACACCCATTTGTTCCTTTTTTAGAAGCTTTGTCATACCATTAGAGCTAATTATCTTTCCTGGTTTCCCTGCAATACCCCTTAATTCAACTTCCTTTCCTTCCACGGAAAATTTCATGAAAAGTTCTTGAAAATTGAAAGCTATTGTACCCAAGGATTGTAGCCATTGTACTCCTAGTACAACATCAGCACCTCCCATTGGAATGGAAAGCATTGGGCTAGTCAATACATATTCTCCCATCGATAGCTTGATATTATGGCACTTTCCAGAGCAATTTATTGTTCCTCCATTTGCAACCATCACTTGACACTCTGGTGCTGGGTACAAGAAGCAATTCAATTCTTTTGCTACCTTACAATGAATAAAATTGTGGGTAATTCCTGAATCAATCAACACTAGTACCTTTTTCTTCTTGATTTGTCCTTCTATCTTGATGGTTTGAGGAGTGGTAATTCCCGCCAATGCATTACAAGATATGGTCGGATTAATTTCTTCTTTATCTAGGCTTTGTTCCTAGAGTATATCCTCTTCTTTTGACCTTTCTTACTCCTTTTCTTCTTCCTCTTCACAATCTATGTAGAATAATTTCTTCTCAGCACACTTATGACCTTTAGTGTATTTGCGATCACAACTATAACAAAGCCCTTTTTCTCTTTTTTCTTCCAATTGTTGTGGTGTCAACCTTATAGGTTATGGAAGACTAGGAGCAACCACACTTCCATCTTTATAGTTGTGAGTGGTATGCTTCCTGGTTGCCATAATTTTGCTTTCCATTTTTCTTGCTAACCTGAATGCCTTCTCTAATGAATCAGGTTCCCAAAGGCGAACATCATGTCGGATATTATCCTTTAAAGTCCCTATGAACACATCAATCCTATGCTCCTCTGGAATATCTTTTACCCTTATGTTCAATTTTTGGAACTCCTCAATGTGCTCCATTATTGAACCCTTTTGTTTGAGATTTATCAATTGGCTAAAAAAAGTGTTGCTTTTTGTATCCTCATAATGTGCTATCAATTCTTCCGTAAAAATTGCCCAAGTGATAATTTGTTTACGAGAGCAAAGCCATTGATACCATACAAACTGATTTGGTTCCAAATATAAAGTTGCAATACATACCTTTTGTGTGTTTTGCACATTATTGAGATCGAAAAATTGCTCCATTTGTAATATCCATGTTGCAGGATCCTTGCCATCAAACTTCCTCATATCGATTTTTGGAATATGGTGGGTTTTCGATCCCACATTAGAGTTTAAGAAATCATGATTAACATTTCTTTTGTTCGCATCATGAGTTTCCTTTACTACCTTTTCACCATTGGTAAGTATTTCTTGTAGAAAATTTGTCAAATCTGCCATGCCTGTCTTCAAATTTGTGTTCAAATCTATCTTCAAGTTGTCCATATTAGCTTCCATGCCATTCATCTTAGCTTCCATGCCATTTATCTTAGCTTCTGTTAGCTTTTGTGACAGTGACATTTGTTGCACTTATTCTTGTAATTTTAATATATCATGTAGCATTTCTTCCTCTTATTCATGAGTCATGCTAGAGCTTTCAGGTTCCTTACTAGGTGTTTGCATTTTCTTTCCTCGGGGCATCAGTTATCAATAATAATGCTCTACTATGCCCTTTGAATTCCTTCAAAATAAATTTTCAAACCAAGCTTAAGCAAAAATTTAAGAAAATCTACACACCATTTTTCACTTTGTAGGAGCTCGATATTGCCTCTGATGTATCTCTGTACTTTCCGATCATCTAGTTCTGAATTTGTGACCTGCAGTAGCCCTCTGTGTCCTCTTTCCAATTCCACAAGTCTGACCCAAATTGGATTCTCCAAGGAAGAGTTATGCAAAATCTCCCACAGTGACTTGATTATAGACTAGTTCAGTAGAGCGAACTTGTACGACGTGCCACGAGTCACTGTTTCAAACTTTGGATCTGAAAAATGCATACAAGAAACTACAGTCCGTCCTCTTTCTGTACCTTCTTATGAAATTTCAATCCGATCCCCAAAGAGAAAGTTATGACGATTTTCCCCAGGTCACCTATTTGGAATGTAATTCAGGAGTCTGCAAAAAGACCAACTTCATCAGATCATATCTCTGCAAATATAGCACGAAAAGCTATCAAATGGGTTTTTTTTTCAACTTTCGAAACGTCGCAGAAAAAAAGTTATAGCAAAAATGCCACGATGACCTGTTTGGAGCAATGAAACCCTAGAATCCAAAGCCTCTGATACCAAATGTTATGAAACCAGCTCAAGAAAAGATAGAAAAGATAGATCAACGCCTTAGAATTTAGCCTCTTCGAGGGGGCAACCTCCTTTACATTACATAAATGAACAATTCTTGGATGATTCAAATGACAAAACCTCCTTTCTATATATAGGAGTCTAAGGAGTCACAATATAACCCAGCCGACCTAACAATAATAATATAAAGCCACAAAAATAACAATAGAGGGATTCTATGGGGCACAGTAATAACAATATGGGGATAATAGGGGCACAACAATATTAATAAGGGATGCAACTACAATAGTAATGGGGTAATTACTAGTATTATAGGGACCCAACCCTAGTATTATAGGGACCCAACCCTTTGATGAAGATCTGCCCCTGGTATTCCGCCTGATCTCCTCTTGCACAAGATCTGACCAAAGTCTCTCCCATCCTGGCAATTTCTCCCGACCATTGACAGAGTCCTGATAGGAATGCCAACTCTTTGGAAGACCAAGGAGAGCCAAGCTCACCAAGTCCTCATCATCGAAAGTCACCCCCACACTTCCCAGCTCATCCCTGCATTGGGTGAACTTCGTGAGATACTTGGGCATATTGTCTCCATTCTCACACTTAATGTTTCTGAGTTTATCCTTGAGCGCTAACTTCCTTTGGTCGCTCTTGCTTTGGAATAAATCTGTCAATGCTTTCCACATCAAGTATGGAGAAGCCTTTCCATGCAGGCTAGATACAATGTGATCCTTCACGCCCTCGAACAGAATCCTTCGACACTTTGTTGTCTTCTTTTGCCAAGCCTCAACGTGAGCAGAATCAGTAGGCTTTGGGACCTCAGCCTCTATGAACTCCTTTAGCCCATTGTCATCTAACACCACCTCCATCCTGTCTTTCCATGTAATATAGTTCGAGCTACCTTCAAGAGCATACTCCAATCGCAATCCGTTGAAAGACATTTCAACTTTGACACCAAGAAAACACTGCTGCAAATTCGAATTCCACCAGCTCAAAACTCAACTGCCTCTGATCTAAAATTCATAAGAACAAAGTATTTCTCGTACAAAGATTGACTGTATGGGCTTTTACCGGATATCTCACCTTCCAAAGGAAGGATGAATCCAGAGGCTACCTGGCCCGATTACAGACTCTGCCTGAAGAAATAAAATGTAATCACTTTCTGAATAATAGATCTGATGATCAACTCTGCTCTGATACCATGTAGAAATTTTGAATAATATGACACTTATTCACATAGATTATCCTGATTATACACTATTTCGGAATGCATGCATAATACATAACGTCCTCTAGGTTGATCATCAATTTTGCGGAATTAAAAACAATGAAACATCAATCGCATGCGCACATTAACACAGTATGTAACCCAGGGAAAGCATACAACTGAAAACCCCACACTATCTGTATATTATAATGATAGAGAACATGTAACAATACATAGTACAATACTCTTCACAAGTCCTCAGTACTATCTCCACCTGCTACACACAAACTAGCTCCGATCTAAATCAAGTCACAGGTTCAAATCTCCTCCGCTGTCTGCCTGCCTCTACTGTGCAATCCTACATGAGAATATTAGATGAGAATGGCTGATCCAAACTTGTATTTCCCTTGGCTGAACCACGCAATCCTCATTGGCAATACTCAATCCATTGATTGTGCAAATCTCATGCACAACTATAGTCACAACTGACAACTCTCTTGCCCTTTCACTCACCTCTAACACTTGTCTCCACTGAACTGTCCATGCACTGAGTTAACTGATGTATTCTTTAGTTGCTTTATGAGTTAATAATTAGTGAATTAATTAATAATTAATTCACATCACTCATCACTAGTGTATTCTGCAGTTAGACTAAATACAACTAGTTCAACTAAGTCAAACTGAACACAACTCCATCAACTCCTCAATCAACTCCACCAAACTCAACCACTTGAGTTCTAATTGAAGTCCATCATGCAATAGCTCAACTAACCCATAAGAAAAGCGTATTTCCTTCTGGCAGTTGCATGTGCCACATCCGTAGCTCGAACTGAAGTGCTCCAAGAGGATAAGATAATGTTTATAGTCCAAATATTATTAAGAGCTAATAATATTCGACTGTTCTATTTTTAGCCTGACAGTCTAAAAATAGACTCCGCCCATATGTCTAAAAATAGAAGTCCGTCTATTTTTACCAACATGACCAATCATCCACAAATAGCATCCTGCAACTCATAGACCATGATCCATATGTCTAAAAATAGACATAGTCTAAATATAGACTTTGCGCCAAAAATAGCCCGCAGGCCCACTTAGTGAAGGCGACTTCTTTTCACTAAGCTCCATCATCTTGTTGCATTTTCAACAATATGTTTTGGTTTTCAGTGATATTGCTAGTTATAGGTGTCATAGAACAACGAGGATGGTGTTCCCCCAAAGGGGAGGGTTCTGTAACAACCCTTGGTTGATTTTCCGTGTAAAAAATAAATAAGACCAAGGTCATGGGACATGTATTCCAAGCTAAATGGTGGGAAAAACATCCTAGTGGGTGTTCATTTAAGTTTATTATAGCTAAGGAAATTGGAAAAGGCATTGACAAAGGCAAAGAGGCATTAATTGACATTTATTTACAAAAATAAAGAAAAATAGGAGAAAAGGAAGGTGAAAGGTCACAGGTTGCATTTGAGGAGAAAATTGACAGAAAAATGAAGAAATTAGAGGCCTCAATGATAAAAAGGCTTCTAAGGATCAATTCATGGCTTTTGTTAGTGTAATAATCCTTGTCAGTTTTAGTTTGGAGCTCTCTCTTCTATTCTCTCTCTCTCATACTCTTGGACACTTAGAGTTTCTTGGAGCACTCTTGGAGGAGTGTGGCATACTTGGGATTTGGAGCAAGAAGGAAAAGGAAGAGTAGGAAAGTGCAAGAGGACATCGGGATTAGCAGCTACAGTGGGTTTTGTTTGTCGGTACTGAGTTGTCATTGGCATGGAGGATTTCCTAGATTGACATTGATTTTTCCTAGCCACCATTTCTGGGATAGCCATGATGTTGTGGGTTTAACCTTTTGTTTTCTAGTTAGTGTTCATTTTCCTTTGGTTGTGGGTTGAGTTACTAGTTCTTAGAACCTTGGTTAGACAAACGCTCTAGAAGCCTTGTAACAACTTGGGTTGAGTTACTAGTCCTGGAAGCCTTGGTTGGAAAAATTATCTAGAGTCCTTCATGGGTTGAGTTACTAGTCCTGGAAGCCTTGGTAGGAAAAATTCTTTGGAGCCCGATGGAAGTTGTGGGTTGAGTCACTAGTCCTAGAAGACGGCTAGAAAAAATGCTCTAGAGACTTGGAAAACTTAGATAAAGACCGATCTAGTGATGGTTAGTGACGTCTGATCATAAGGTGGAATCACTAGCTTAGGATTGAGATGGTTTGGCCTCTGGAAGCCCTAGTTTGGTTTTGCTTGTTTTATTCCATGAGATCCCACATTCTTTCTTGGATTATGGCACGGGGGTGACTGACTGAAAGAAAGATTTGTTTCAACATAGTCTATGGTTAGGTGGTACGTGGAAGTCCCTGACTTGGTTGGAATTTTCATATATTAATAAGAGGTATTTTCTATTGTGATATATGAGAATATGTATTGATTTTAATGGTGGCGTTATGGTTGATTTGTCATGGTTGATATGTTTGTTATTGTTGGTTTATATGATGGTTATATGTTGGTTATATGATTTATATTATTTCTATCTATTGACATGTTTGATGAATATGTGATTCGTTATCGAATGCATGACATAATAGATGTTATTGAAGCTAATATGAGAGGTCATTAGACCTTCTTGATGATTCTCAGATAAGTATGAGACCCCTATGTTCATATGTGTATTTATGACCTGTAGATTTCATGTTCACGATATGTTTGATGGAATGACTATCATGGCTAGGACTTGTTAGGTCAAGTTCTTGTCTAAGATTTGTATGGAAGGCTTTGTCTTTGTGTCATTCATGGTTTTGAAAAGTTTCATTAAGTTATAGGCAGATGTTTCAATCCTTGTAACATCCCCTGGTTAAAATTTCATGTAATAAAAGTTAATAAAGGAAAAATAAGACCACGATTAAGGGACATTTATTCCAAGCTGAATGTTTGGAAAATATATCCTAGTGTGCATATTTGGATGTGTTTATGGCTAAGGGAAATTGGCAAAGGAAAACACAAAGGCATTGGGAAAGGAAAAAAGCAATTTGTGGCACATTTATTTATGAAAATAATGGAAATTAAGAGAAAAGGGAGGTAAAAGGTCACAGGTTGCATGTGAGGAGGAAATTGAAGGAAAATAATGTAAAATGAAGAAAATAGAGGCCTTATTGATAAAAGGGATTATGAGGATCAGTTGGTACCTTTTGTCAGTGTAACCTTTTTGTCAGATCAGTTTTGGAGCTCTCTCATTATTCTCTTTGTCTCACTCTTAGACACACAGAGTTTTCTTGGAGCACTCTAGCTTTGGACCAAAGAAGGAAAAAGCAAGAAAAGGAAAGGAAAGAAAGAAAGGAAGAGCACGATCAAGAAAATTCAGCAGGATTACTTGCATGTAACATATTTGATGTGTGATTTCCTAGATGGTTTTGACATGCCTGGCTTTGCATGTTGGTGTATGGTTATCTTTTTGTCGGTGGCATGGTTTTGCCAAGTTATGATAGTGGTTTTCAGCCTAGACTTGCCTTTTTCTGGATAGCCATGGCGTGAGGGGATTGTTTTCTTAGTTTTGAACTTGGGAATTGTCGGATGGTTTCGGAATCCAAGGCAAAGGTGGTCTCAGGAAAATCCCAAATGCTTAGGAATCCCTTGACTAGTTTTGCAAGATACATGGTAAAGCCTGAGGGTGGAGTCTCGGTTTAAGGCCTAGTTATTTGGTGTGTATTTTGGTAAATCTTGAGATACCGGTGTCTCGTTTTAGGTCCTAATGATCCGATGTGGATTATGATAAAGCCAGAGAGACAAGGAAATGGAAAATTCCTCAAGTATAGTGATGGAGTCCGGAGGCATTCCTAGCTCGGTTTGCTTTTGTGATCTCGGTGTCAGTTTTGGTGAGATCACAGTTTGGTGAGGGTGGAGGTGGTTTAACCTCTGGATTCCTTTGGTTGTTTTTGGATTGGTTTATCCATGAGATATGACATGCATGCTGCTTGGAATATGGCACAGGGGTGATTGGCTGAAAGAATATTTGGTTCAACCATGTCTACAATCGGGTGGTACGTGGAAGTCCCAAACTGGGTCCGATTTTTCTATGTTTAATAAAAGCAAATTTCTCTTGCTTTTGTACTTGTTAATATGTGGCTTTAACGGTTGTTATGTCATTTTTATTTTCATGGTTTAATGTTGGTTATAAGCATGGTTATATGGTTGGTTATTGTCATGGTTATTTCATGTATTTACTTGTAACTAAAAGGATAATGGATGCAAGACCTAATTCATGTCAAAACAGTTAAGGGAAGAGGGTGGTGATCCTTCTTGTCAAGTCTCATTTGAGTTATCATTCATTTATGCTATGTCTTGTATTCATTTCCTGTAGATTGCATTGATGCCAAGTGTTTGAAAAAATGTCAATGCAAATTGGGGATGGTTAGGCCTAGTCCTGGAGTTAGTTTTTTATTTGTAAGACTTTTTATTATGTAAATCATCGATTCTAAAAGTGTCATTGATTTCTTGGTAGTTACCTGGGCTCTAGGCCTGAAAAAGTGACTCAAATCCTGAGGACATAGACACAATACTGGGCAGAAAAGTCCTTGGACGTTGGCACACCCATGTTGTGCATGCATCCAGAGGTCCTTAGATGCACTCTTGCCCATATCAAGGGATCATCCAGGGGTTCAGAGGTCTGAAAGTTCAATGGGACCCAGGGGTTGGTCAGGGGAATGACTGGAATGCATTTTGAGAGTCCTATAGCAGGTGCAAAAGTTTTGGTATGGTGTGTTTCCTTAAGGGGACTTAGGAGGTTGAATCATATCATGGTAACTTCTCGTCATATGTTTACCCTGGTTGGTCGGTTACTTGGGTAGATTGGGAGGAGGGAATTAGAATCCTAGCCTGAAAATGTGGCTTAAATATCGCAATTGCAAGCACAAAACTAGGTGAAAAATACTGCAGTCTCTCCCTTGTAGGCATCATTCGTGCGACTTGATGGTTTTAGTTGAAATTAGGTAGTGTTGTGCCAACGTCTAGGAGATTAGGGCATTAAAAAAAGAGGTTTAACTCAGGGTCTTGGCACCTGGAAGGGTGGTTTAGCCCTTGGGGGTTCTGTAGAACCTGATAGGGAAGTCATTAAGGTGTTTGGTTTATCAATTCCACTTCCTTAAGGTCATCTAGGAGGTTTAATCATATCAAAGTACCTCTTCATTACATGTTTACCCCGATAGGCTGGTAACTTAGGTAAATGTGGGAGGAGGGTGTTACAACGGCATTGTGGTAAAGCCTAGTTATATAGATGATGGTTTGGGCCTAGGAATCCTTGACCAGTATTTGGTAGGATTGAGGTAAAGCCTGAGGAATCCCTGGTTTTTTTTTGTGAGTCCCACATTCATGCTTGGAATATGGCACAGGGGTGATTGGCTGAAAGAAATATTTGGTTCAGCTCAATCTATGGTTGGGTGTTACGTGGAAGTCCCTGACTTGGTTGGATTAGAATATGTTAATAAAAGCTCCTTCCCTCATGTGTATTAAGTGTAAATGTACTTGTTATTATATGGCTTTAATGGTTGTTCTATTATTGATATTTCTTTGGTTATATGTTGGTTATAAGCATGGTTTATGACAAGCTTGAATTATGGATCTCATCATGTTTTTGTTAGTAAATGAAACGTTAATGAATGGATGACCTAATAGATGATAACACAAATAGTGTGACAGGGCATCAGACCTTATTGACAATTCTCAAATAAGTATGAGACCCTTATGATCATATATATGTAATTATGATATGTAGACTACATGTTCATGATGTGTTTAATGAAATTTTTGTCATGGATAGGCCTGGTTAGGTCAAGTTCTTGTCTAATTTTTTTGTGAAAGGATTTGTCCCTATGTCATTTATCATTCATGAGAGTTTCATGAAGTTCTAGGCAGTGGTCTGGAGACTATCCTGAAAAAGTGGCTTAAATCTTGCAGTCACTGGGACATAACTGGGTGAAAGAATTTGCAATCGTATGGAGGCCTTGTTGTGGGAGTGACTGAAGGGTTACAATCGCATTGAGGGTTTTCCATGGGAGCGAATGTTAGTTTAGTTTAGTTAAAAAGAACATTAACTAAGGGGTTGGGCACCTGGAGTGGTTGGTTAGTCTTTGGGGGTCCTATACCTCCTGAGGAAGATCAGTTTGGTTTTGGTTTGTCGATTCCACTTCCTTAACTATACTTGGGGAGTTGAATCACATCATAGTAACTTTTTTTCACATGTTTACCCTAGTAGTCCGATTATCTTGGTTAAATGTGCGAGGAGGGCTTTACAAAGTGGTATCAGAGCATGGATCAACCCTTAGATTGGATGGGTGGAATGTGTTTGTCATGCATGCATCTAGGTTGTATATGTTTTGTTATTTATGCATGGTGGTGGTCATTGTTATAGTTTTGTTTTCATGTGGAATTTGATGATGTTGTTGTTGGAATGTGGTTGTCATGAATGCATGTCGGTTGAATACGCATTTGTTGTGTATGTCTATTGTCTATGTGCATGTATGCATGCATTGTCACAGTTATAGTTGTCATGCATGAGGTCATGTGAGGCAGTTGGTATTGTCATGCATGGTAACTGGGTAATGATGGAGATTATGTTGGTATATTATTATGATTATGATTATACATGTATCATGCTAATATGATTCATCTTACAAATGAGATATCCTCCCCTGAACTACACTGGGGTGTGTTGATTATGTTTATATTTTGGTTTAGCTGACATGGTATGCTTGTGGGAAGAAGAAGAAGATCAAAGATTACTAACAATATGGTGGATTACAGTTCCTGATATTCTCCATATAGATCAGATGAGCAACATGGCGATGGATACTTTCCTGACATAGAAGACACTTTGAGAAGTTTGAAGGCAAAAATAAGAAGTTGCAAAGAAAATAATGACAGAATCATTCGGGCATAGGAGAAACAAGCAAAGGTCAATCCAGTTATCCTTTAGATTTTGTCATAATTGCAGAGACAAAGACCGCTTAGAATCAGTCGTGGAAAGGAGGACATGACTATATGGCAGTAGGTCTCATGAGTCATGGTGGGCACAGTTTAGATAGGGATGACACGATCAAAGATGGAAGGTTCTTGGATAGGCTGGATAGAGAGGTGATCGACATAGGTTCTATTCTAATTCGGGTTCCGATTGGTAACATGGTCATCATTGCTATAATCCTTATAGGAGAAGTGAAAGGGGATATTTTCCAGATGAGTTTAAGAAATCCAAGCGACCTACATTTTATGGATATTTGAACATGCTGGGATATGTAGAGTCATGGTTACTCGATATGAAGAAGTTCTTTAAGATGCATGATTACATAGCGAATATGAAGGTTAGAATAATTATCTTCAGCCTAAAAGGGAAAGCAGACATCTGGAGGGAAGATGTGAAGTGGGTTAGATATAGCAGGATAAAGGAGTTGAGTTGGCATGAATTCAAGAGACTTTTCAAGAAGAAGTACTTGTCAGAAAGGTACTATAACAGTAAAGCCAAGGAATTATATGAACTAAAGATGGGATTGATGATAGATGAGGAGTATAAGACCAAGTTCCTAGAATTGTTAAGGTATGTACTGTATCTTAAGGATGATAAAGCCAAAGTTCAGAAATTTGTCAGTGGATTTCCATTAGCGTTTAGAGATCATATCAAGTACGATGAGCCTCGGTCACTTGAAGAAGTCATTATAAATTTGAAACACTGTTATGATAAATCAAGGCATAAGACTGAATCTCAGCAAGGTTGAAAAGGGAAAGACAAGACTAAAGGTAAATGGCAGCCAAAAATAACAAGACCTCAGGATGCAAGTGAGAAAGAGAATGTTTTACCTTACAAGAATTTAATGGAACTTAGCCTGGAGAACATCATAACAGAGATGATGGTAGGAGACAGTTGTAGTGCTGGACATGTGGTAAGGAGAATCATAAGAAAAAATATTTTTTGAATCAGGGTGGTAGGCCACAAATATACAGTTCTCAGGAGGCGCAAACAGTTAGGGATGTTGGGTAGAGCATTCCTTGGATCTATGCAACATTGGGTAACAGGTAGGCAAACCACCACACATCTATTATCAAGATGGATGCTAAGCTTTGCGATCAAGTTGTTTATAATTTGATTGACCCTAGATATAATTATAGTTATGTTAACCTTGACCTGGTGGATAAGTGTAGCTTGAATAAAGAAGTGCATGCAGAGTCTTGGTTAGTGCATTTGGATACAGGTACTAATAAGAGAGTTCATCACTGGGTAAGAACTTGTGTATTTGAGTTGAATGGTATTCCTACATAAATGTATCTGAATGTACTTCCGTTGGGATTATATAGTATGCTTTGGGTATGGATTGGTTGTACCTTCACATGACCAAAGTATATTTTTATGACAAGGCTATTGAGTGCTTGGATGACAATGGAGAACAAAAACTCTTGCACGGTAAGCATAAGGCTACATCAGCTAGAATGGTTACAGGTATGCAGGAAAAGTGCAGTCGCAGGAAAGGGTGTGTGTTATTTGCAGTGCATATTTCTAGTGATAAAGTTAAGGATGTTGAGGATGCGGAGGTATTGAACAGGTACCCAATTTTACAGTAGTTTCAGAATGTATTTCCATAGAGATTTTAGATTTTTTGTCTCACGGGGATGTGGACTTTTCTATTGAGTTGGTACCAGGGGCAACACTAGCATCTAAGGCACCTTACAAGATGAGCACTCTGGAGCTAGTGGAATTGAAGTTGTAGCTGAAGGAAATGATTGACAAGGGATACATTAGGCCAAATGTATCGCCTTGTGGTGCACTAGTGTTGTTCGTGAAGAATAAGGATGGTACTCTTAAGTTGTTTATTGATTACAAGCAGTTGAACAACGTGACGATTAAGAACATGTATCTATTATCGAGGATTGATGAATTGTTTGATTAGTTGAAGGGAACAACAGTGTTCTCGAAGATTTATTTGAGATCAGGATACCATCAGGCATGCATCAAAGAAGAGGACATCTACAAGAATACTTTACGGACTAGATATGGGTATTATGAGTTTGTTGTAGTTCCTTTTGGTTTGACTAATGTTCCAACTACTTTTATGTGCTTGATGAATAGTGTATTGCATCCTTATCTAGATAATTTTGTTATAGTATTCAATGATGACATCTTGATATATTCTAAGAATGAGGAAGAGCGTGCAAAATATTTAGTCTTAGTGTGAGATTGTTGAGAGAGCATCAATTGTATGCCAAACTTAGCAGATGCAGTTTCTTTCAAACAAAGGTACATTACTTAAGGCATGCTGTTTCCAAGGAAGGAAAAGTAGTGGATTCGGAAAAGATAAGGGCTATCATGGAATGGGAAGCTCTTAGGAATGTGGATGAGGTAAGGTCATTTATGGGGTTAGAAAGTTACTAGAGGAGGTTCATTAGAAACTTCTCACGGATTGCATATCATATCATCTCATTACAGTGAAAAGGGAATAAATTTGACTAGACATAGGAATGTGCAGCAAGTTTTGAGCAGTTGAAACAATTGTTGACAAATGATCCAATTCTAAAGATTTTAGATCTAGATAAAGAGTTTGTGGTGTGTACAGATGCTTGTAAAAGAAGACTTGGTGGAATCCTGATGCAGGAGGGACAAGTGGTATTTTATGAATCAAGGAAACTGAATGAGCATGAGCAGAACTGTGTTACACATGATCTTGAGTTGGCAGCGATCATCCACACTTTGAAGATGTGGAGACACTATCTTCTTGGCAAGTGGTTCATCTTGATGAGTGATCATAGTGGATTGAGATACATATTTGACCAACCAAAATTGAATGTTAGGAAAGCTAGATGGTTGGCGACAATTAGTGAGTTTGACTTTCAAGATCAAGTACATTAAAGGGAAGGAAAACCGGATTACAGATGCTTTTAGTAGAAGAGTGCAAGTGAATCATATAGCATCTATGAGTTCTTATGGGATAGATTTATAGGATCGAATCTTATTGGAAGGAGAACATGATGAAAGGTATATTGAGCTTAAGCATAGGTTACAGAAGAAGGGTATAGGTGAATAGGATGTGGACTATTATCTCACGGCAGATGGTTTGATTAGATTTAGGATAAGATCTATGTGTCGGACAACGTTGAGCTCAAGAAGCTTATCTTAAGAGAATTTCATGCGAAGTCATTTTCAGGTCATATGGGATATTAGAAGACATTGACAGTGGTGAAGAAGTACTACTATTGGCTGAATCTGAAGAAGAAAGTGGTAGAGTTTGTGGCTATATGTTTGGATTTTCAACATGTAAAGGTAGATTGTAAGCATCCATGTGGTTTACTACAGTCAATTCCAATTCCAAAGTGGAAATGGGAGGTCATTTCTATGGATTTCATCACAGGTTTGCCAAGGACACCTAGAAAACATGATTCCATTATGGTTGTGGAGAACAGGTTGAAAAAGGTAGCATAGTTCATTCCAGTGAAGTATACTTATTCGGATAATGATGTAGCACATGCCTTCATCAGAGATATAGTGAGATTACATAGTGTTCTAAAGAATTTTGTATCAAACATAGATGTCAAGTTCACTTTCAAGTTCTGGAAAGATTTATTTGCATGATTGGGTACAGAGTTGGTCTTCAACACAACTTATCATCCACAGACAGATGGAAAAATAGAGAGGGTCGACAGGATATTGGAGGACATGTTGAGAATGTATGTTATGCATTAGTAGCGGAAGTGGGAAGAGTATCTTCCACTAGTTGAGTTTGCTTACAAAAATGGGTATCGGGAGTTGTTGAGGATGATTATGTTTGAGGCCCTATATGAGCGAATTTTTAATACTCCCATTAGTTGGAGTGATCCAATGAATAGGGTTTTGATAGGGCCGGACATGTTGGCAGAGATGGAACAAGAAATGCAGGTTATCGAGAAGAATCTAAAGGAAGCACATGATAGATAGAAGAGTTATGCAGATTAGCACAAGGCATTTAAGTAGTTTCAGGTTGGGGAACAATTATATTTGTGCATCAATCCCGAGAAGAGTTCCTTGAGGATTGGGTCATGTGCGAAGGTAGCACCTCGGTGTTGCGGGCCTTTCAAGATCCTTGAGAGGATTGGACCAATGGCCTACATATTTGCACTGCCTCCGACAATGAAATTCCATGATGTTTTCCATTTTTCATTGCTTAAAAGATATGTAAAGTATGTTGATCATGTTATTGATTGGTCTGTATTGTAGATGGAACTAGAAGGATAATTCCAACTAAAACTTCAGTGCATCTTGTAGAGAAAGATGCTCATGCTCTGCAACCGAGCAATCAAGCAGTTTAAAGTACAATGGAAGCACTTTGGGCCCAATGAAGCTACATGGGAGATGGTTGATCAGATGTGAGTTGTGTATCCTTCATTATTTTCCAGTGAAGGCAAATGATTTTGGGTATATGTACATATTTATGTATGGATATCATTATAAATACCGCAACAAGTTGTTTTATAAAGCTCCAATAAGCGGTATGGTTGTCATGTTGTTATGTTTGTCATGTTTGTGTTTCTTTTTAGCAGGTTGTTCATTGTAAATACTACATCGAGCTAAGTTATAAATATCCATGGGCAATATGTTTTGGTTTTCAGTATTTTTGCTGGTTGAAGGTGTCATTGAACATCGAGGATGGTGTTCCCCTAAGGGGGAGGGGTCTGTAACAACCCTAGGTTAAAATTTCATGTAATAAAGTTAATAAAGATCATGGGAAATTGGCAAAGACAATGGAAAATGCTTTGAAAAGGAAAGATGCATTAATTGCCATTTTATTTATCAAAATAAAGGAAATTAGGAGAAAAGGAAGGTGAAAGGTCACATTTTGCATGTGAGGAGAAAAATGAAGGAAACATAATGGAAATTGAAGAAAATAGAGGCCTCAATGATAAAAAGGCTTCAAAGGATCAATTCACAACCTTTTGTCAGTTTTAGCTTGGAGTTCGCTCTCTCTACTCTCTCTCTCTCACTCTTGCACACTTAGAGCATTCTTGGAGCACTCTAGCATTAGAGAAAGGAAAGGAAAGGAAGGACAAGGGAGGAAAAAGGAAAGCAGAGATCAAGTAAGGAAGAGTTGGATCAAGCAGCTACAGTGGGATTACTTGCAGGTATTGAGTTACATGTATGATTTCCTTGCAATTTTTAGCATGCATGGTATATGAATGTGCATATTTCATTCTCTTCTTTTCATTGGAATGAGTTTTTCCAAGTGTGACAATGATTTTCAACCTTTCCTTGCCATTTATGGATAGCCATGGCGTGATGGGGTTATTTCATTTGGTTGAGCTAGATTGTTGGATGGTTTCAAAACTAAGTGAGGTGGTATCAGGAAAATTCCCAAAGGCATAGAAGTCCCTAGACCAGTAAAGGTGGGATATGTGATAAATCCTTAGGGTGGAGACAAGAAAATTACTCACAGTTGAGGTGGAGAGATACAGAGGCATCCATGCTTGTATAGGCAAAGTGATCCCTGGACCGGTATATGGTGGGATTGCGGTAAATCCTGGTAGCGTAGGTTTCTTGTTTCAGGCCAGGAATCCTTGACCGACATATGGAAGGATTGTGGTAAATCCTGGTTGTATAGATGAGGGTTTGGGCCTAGGAATCCTTGACTGGTATATAGAGGGATTGCAGTAAATCCTGAAAAAACACTGGTTGTTTTTTGTTGAGTCCCACATTCAAGCTTGGAATATGACATGGGGGTGATTGGTTGAAAGAATGTAACACCCTCCTCGCACCTCTACCCAAGTAACCAGCCAACCGGGGTAAACATGCGATGATAGGATACTATGATTAGATTCAACCTCCTATGTGACGTTAAGGAAATAGAATCGACGGAAACACAACATATAGACTTTCCACCTCAACTATAGGACCCTTCAGAACCATCCCAACACTTCAGGAAACTTGCCCATGGGTCCCACTAAAGTTTTTGATCACTTGACCTCTCGACGCTCTCATGACATAGGCATACCAGTGTCCAAGAGGCTCTGGATGCTCTCATGCTATAGGCATGCCAGCATCCAGGGACTATTTTGTCCAGTTCTATGCCAGTGTCCCCAAGATTTAAGCCACTTTTTGAGGCCCAAATCCCAGGTCACTGCCCAATATGGAATGACATCTTCAGAATATTAAAATAACAAGGAAAAAATGATGCAAAAGCAATTAGTTGAACAAGCCCTTAACCAAAACCATACTATCCATGACAGGCATTTCGTCAAACATATCACAAATATGTAATATACAGGTGTAAACAATTAGATTCAAGCATAGGGATCACACTTATCTGAGAATCGCTAAGAACCATTGTTCCCTCATGTCATTTGTTGCATTACCATCTATTAGGTCATAGATACATTGTCCATTCATTTACAATTAAAAACATGATGAGAGAGATACATAGTTGTTGTCATAAAACATATACATAACCAACATAGTAACAACGAAAATACCATAAATACATCAATACTCGTAGAATCCACATATAAAGCAGTACATTTACATATGAAATACAAGGGAATGAATTCCTCATAAATAAATGTAGAAACCAACCGGGGATGGGACTACCATGTTCCAACCGGCCATAGATTGGCTAAGCCAAATCTCTCTTCATCCAATCACCCCCGTGCCATATTCCAAGCATGAATGTGGGACTCATAACCAACCAAAATAACCAAACAAACATGGATGCTACAAGAGTTCTCCACCTACACCATGAGGAATTTGAGTGCCTCTTAGTCTCTCAAGCTTTACTATAATCCACAGTCTGATCCAGGGATCACTAGGCCCTACACCGAGACCCACTCTCCAGGCTTTACCGTACATCCCATCCTGGGACTACAAGGCCCAACGGAGAGAAATCCACCTCTTGGATTTACCGTATATCCCTTCATTCACTGGTAAGGATTCCTAGGCACACAATCATGGATTTACTAGGGGTTAATAGGCCAGTGGCTTTACCGTGATCCACAGTCTGGTTTAGGGACTAGTAGGCCATGTGTTTTTCATTTCGGAGGTCCACCTCACTCAACTTCGAATCCATCGACAATCTAGCTCAATTGAAGTATGAGAACCCATCTCATCAAGGCTATCCAGAAATGGAAAGGCCAGGCTAAAAACACTGTCACACTTGGAAAAACCCATGCCATGACAAAAAAGAGCCACATGCAATACCATGCAAGCCAAATCTAGCAAGGAAATCACACATGAAAATCAATACATGCAAAGAATCTTATTGTAGTTGTTTGATCCTGCTCTTCCTTCCTTTCTCCTTCCTTCTTCTTGGCTTCTTTTCCTTTCTTGATCCAATGCCAAAGTGCTCCAAGAAGACTCCAAGTGTCCAAGACTGTCAGAGAGAGATAGAATAATGAGAGAGCTTCAAAACTAAGAAAAAGCCTTTTTATTATTGAGGCCTCTATTTTCTTCATTTTCCATTATTTTCCTTCATTTTCCTCCTCACATGTAACCTATGACCTTTCACCTCCCTTTTCTCCCAATTTCCATTATTCTTATAAATAAAATGCCAATAAAAGCCTCATGCCTTTCCAAATCCTTTTCCATTTCCTTTGACAAATTTCTTTATCCATAATAACTAAATGAACACCCACTAGGATGTTTTTCCCACCATTTAGCTTGTAATACATGTCCCATCAACCATGGCCTTATATATTTTTACATGTATTTTTAACTAGG
Organism: Pinus tabuliformis; assembly: GCA_031772625.1. Classification (NCBI taxonomy): domain Eukaryota; kingdom Viridiplantae; phylum Streptophyta; class Pinopsida; order Pinales; family Pinaceae; genus Pinus; species Pinus tabuliformis. The sequence continues at coordinate 933,366,940 of CM062810.1, read as the reverse complement.
GTTGTTACAGAACCTTCCCCCTTGGGGGAACACCATCCTTCGTGTTCAATGACACCAATAACCAACAAGACTTCTGAAAACAAAGCATACTACCCTTGGAGCTTTATAACACAGCTCGTTACAGTATTTACAATGACCACTGCAAAAACATGACAATCATACCGTTTACTGGAGCTTTATAACACAACTCATTACGGTATCTATAATAATAACCACATATACTCACATACACATTTTCTTCACCCAACAAATAATAATATTGTCTATGGAGCTTTAAAATTCCAACTCGATACACCATTTACAGTAATATAAACATATGCACTTTTCTCAAAAAACAAATAAAAGGATATGATGCCTGCATCCATAACAAGGGAATCCAGAGGCTCACACCTCCACCCTCAAAGTAATACCAGGATTCACCTCCTTCCCAGGAAGTCCAAAATCCACTGCAAGGTCAAATCTGCATACAATGTCCAGTGTTATAAACCCACACCACTTGTCCTCTTAGTGAACAATTACTGGCTCATTGTTTTGAGGGAACACTCCCAATGTGCATCTGATTCCATTTGGCAATGCTAATGACCAAAACAAATCCATCCCTGACCTTCCCTTCTCTATTATACAGTCCCTTGGGAAATACGGTCACCCCTTCTATGCAGTCACACACCTTCGAAGTTCCGTTGGAACCCCCATCCTGAGCAGTCCATCCTCGGAAAGGCTTCCTCGCATCGTAAGATACAAAAACCAAGGCATATCCTTGCCCTAAAACCATCATACTAGTCATAGCATGCTCATGAAAATTAATGGACACTATTGGGTACCAATATCCCATAATGGCCCTACTCCTGAAGTGCTTTACCAACATACTATTGCATGTTCCAATTCCTTTTTTTGTTGCTACTAATGCTTTCCGTCAGTTTTAACCATCCAACTGGGCATTTCATAGACCAGAATCCTAAATTACATGCATAATAAAACTGAATAAAATACTGATACTTATCCTTTAATCAATCCTTAGCTTCTACCTTTGTCCTTATTCCATACACACACAGGATAGGTTGCCACACCCAACAACCACCCAGTACCTTCTCCTCAACCATGTGCACATACACATAGTATTCATCACACACATACAACCACACATGGCATGCAACACCATACAATACATGCACCTACACCTGACATACAACACATACACCTACACCCATTGTACAACACAACACAATACATATGCCTACATTCAATGTACACCACCAAATAATACATAAACCTACACCCGATGTACAAATCAATACATTCATCTATACCATATGTACAACATCGCATAATACATATACGTACACAAAGTACAACATAACGAATACACATGTCACGATACCTTGACTACACAATGCACATACATAGTACCTCATGCCCGCAACACAGCATGTATGACACTCACACAATACCACATCTACACTAGCATCATATGTACAACACATACACAGTACCACCTGTACAAAGCACCACCTACATAATGTGTCCACGACATCACATGTACATGGCACCATCTGTACAACGTGTACACAACGCCACATGTACATCGCACCACCTATACAACGTGTACACAATACCACATGTACGCAGTACCACATGCATGACATGTACACGACACCACACGTACACAACATCACATGTACACAACACCACATGCACACAATACCACATGTATAACATATACACGACACCAAAATCTCACAGTACCACTTATACAATCATGCAAACAACACCATATGTACAACATGCACACAACACCATATGTACATAGCACTGCATATACAAAATGTATATAGAACCCTATGTACACAACATTGCATATCCAACATGTGCACAACACCATATACACAACGTCATATAGCCATCATGCGCATGGTAAAATATGTACATAACACCGCATATCCAACATGTACATAGCACCATCTGTACCCAACATTGCATATGCAACATTCACACAACACTATCTGTACCACCCTGTACATAACATTGCATAAGCAACATGTAAACACACTATATATGCACAACATCGCATATGCAACATGTACAACATATACAACATATGCACAACAGTAGTACCACACAACCAAAACCACACTGTCTCTAACAAGCAACCTTGCTTCTAGTGTTTCTCTACCATCCATTCTTATCCTAGCATGTAGCAAAGCACATTTTTGTTCATTCTATTGATGTATCTTTCAGTGTTACCTGTCATAACATAAACATAGGCATAATACAAGCATACAATATCAATTCATATCCACGTGACACTTGTAGGTTTTACCCCCATACAGAAATTACCTACATAGGAATTCTAAAACACAGAAAATAAACAATGTGAGAGCATAACACATAAAACACATATACATGGAGATTTTCCCCTGGATCCCAAAATTGGGACTACCAGCTTGATTTTTCATTATATTCCTTTCAATGTTACAATCCATATATATACATGCTAAAGCATCCAATACAATGGACCGAAAACCATCGTGCCCAAAACCATGTGTGAAAACCATGCACAAAACCATAGGTAGGTCGGCCCACCTAATATAGGGTCCAAAAAAAAAAAAAAATCCCCGGGGTGCTGCTCCGGACCCTGTAAAGGGGGGCTAACCGCCCCCCTCAAACCCCCTGTGAACCCCACACTGCATAATGAAGGGGGGGCTCTGCCCCCCCGGTTTAACTAGGGGAGTCATGGAAAGAATATAACACAACCCAACATTATCCCACTTGTTGTTTTCTTTCCACAAGGGGCCACATGAGAGATTAGTCATTTATCCAGCCTTGTAATGCCCATTGTTTCTCTACACCAAGATAACTTCTCAGAGCTCACAGATTTTTTCAATGCATCTGTAGCATTCTTCAAAGTGTCCACCTTTACTAGAAACACCTCTTCATCTTCTATCATAACCCTCACAAAGTGATACTGAACATCAATGTGCTTTGTCTTTGAATGGTAAGCAGGGTTCTTTGCCAAGGAAATTGCACTTTGGCTGTCACATTCTATCCTTATAGCTCCCTGTACTAACCCCATACTTGAACATAATCTCTGCAACCAAATTGCTTCCTTTCTTGCATGAGTGGCTGCCATGTATTCTGCCTTTGTAGTTAATAGTGCCACTACAGATTATTTCTTACTCATCCAAATAACTGCACCTACAAATAGGTTAAACACATACCCACTTGTAGATCTTCTTTGATCCATATCTCCAACCCTATCTGCATCAACAAAGCCATGAATATCCAACACTCTGTCCAATCCTTGTCTTCCTTGGTAGCACAAACCATAATCACTAGTGCCACGCAAATACTTGAAAACCCGCTTCACTGTTGTCCAATGCTCCTTCCCTGGTTTTGACATAAACCTGCTCAATACTCCCACTGCATGTGCAATGTATTGTCTAGTACAGACCAGGCTACCAAGTGCACTTGCATATGGAACACAAGATATGTCCTCTTCCTCTTCTTGTGTCTTGGGACACTGTTCAGCAGATAACTTTAGACCTACAGGAATAGGAACCTTCACCAGTTTACTATCTTGCATATTAAACCTCTGTAGTATTGTCTCGACATACTTCCTTTGTTTTAAGCAAAGCTTCCTCTTTTCCTGATCTATTTTAATTTCCATGCCCAAAATATAGTTTGCAACACCAAGATCTTTCATGTCGAATTTGGAGGACAATTGGGTCTTCAAATCCTAGATAATTTCTTTGTCATTTCCAACTAGCAACATATCATCCACATACAAGACCAGATAAATAACACGGTCACCAATTAATTTAAAATACACACAGTGATCTACTTTTCTTCTAGTGAAGCCAAGTCCCCGTATATATGTATCAAATTTTTGATACCACATCCTTGGTGATTGTTTTAACCCATACAGAGACTTCTTTAAGTTGCATACAAGTTCTTTCTTACCCTTCACCGCAAAGCCTTCAGGTTGCTTCATGTAGATCTCTTCTTCCAGATCCCCGTGAAGAAATGTTGTCTTCACATCCATTTGTTCTACCTCAAAATCAAAAGCAACAGCAACAGATAAAAATAATCTAATAGAAACTACCTTGGCAACAAGAGAAAAATATCACCAAAATCAATTCATGGCACCTAAGAATAACCTTTTTGCTACCAACCAAGCTTTGTATTTCTCCACCTTTCCTTCTGCATTTGTCTTCTTCTTGAACACCCATTTGCTGCCAATGGGTTTCCTTCCAGTTGACAACTCCACCAGATCCCAAGCCTCATTTTTGTGCAAAGATTTCATTTCATCAACCATGGCCTCTTTCCAGAGTTTGCCATCCTCTGAATCTACTGCTTCCTTAACAGTTTTGGGATCATCATCAGCAATAGATAAAGAAAAATTTAAACAGAAATCAGATGGACCATCCTTTCTAGCTTCCTTCTTTCTCGAACTGATCTTCTCACAACTGGAGTTTGTGGCTCTTCATCTTCTGATTCCTCTTCTGCTATAGAGTCTGATTCTTCCTCCTTAAGCTCAAACTCTATCTTCTCAGGTTCCATTGGTTGGACTTCATGTTTAATAACATATTTCACCTCTTTGAACACCACATCTCGGTTGTACACAACCTTCCTTGTTACTGGGTTCCAAAGCTTATAACCCTTTAAACCATCCTTATACCCAATAAAGATGCACTTTTCATATTTACTATCCAACTTTGTTCTTTTCTCCTTTGGAACATGTACATATGCATCACATCCACATACCCTTAGATGTGAAAGAGAGGGTTTCTTACTAGTCCATACATCTTGTGGAGTCTTATCCTCCAATGTTGATGAAGGTGATCTATTGACCAGGTAACAAGTAGTCTCCACCGCCTCTGCCCAGAATTCTTGTCCTAACCCGACACCACTGAGCATGCTTCTTTCCCTTTCCATCAACGTCTTATTCATTCTTTATGCAACTCCATTTTGCTCAGGTGTGTATGGGTAGTCTTTTGTCATGCTATACCACACTTATTATAGAATTCTTCAAATTACCATTATCTGTCCTCAACATCTTTATCTTCTTCTTTGTTTGGTTTTCCACGAGAGCCTTAAATTCTCTAAACCTGTCAAAGACTTCATATTTCTTCTTAAGGAAATATATCCATATATTCCTTGATAAGTCATCTATAAATGATACATAGTACACAGACTTATCGAGTGATGGAACGTTCACAGGTCCAAACACATCACTCTGCACAAGCTCTAATATCTGTTTCACCCTCTTACCACCAAAGGGGAAACTCACCCGATTTTTCTTCCCATATACATAATTTTCACATAAATCAAAATCCAGAGAGCTATTAGTCATACCTTCTACCATACCTTTACCAAGAAGTATTCGAAGGCCCTTCTCTCCAATATTTCCAAGCCTTTGATGCCATAGCATGGTCTTTTCTCCAGAGACCACTATATTTTCTGCTCCACTTTCAGGAACCACAGAACTATTGCACCCATCAATAACAATGCTACCTTGTAGCTTGTACAGAGTTCCAATCTAAACTCCCCGCATCAATACTAGTGCTCCTCGAACCATCTTGCAGGTATCCTTCTCAAACACTGTTTTACACCTGCATCATCTAGCTTGCTTACAGAAATCAGATTTTTGGCCAATGCAAGAATGTGCAGAACACCCGGAAGTGTACTAATCCTTCCACCTTGCAAATTCAACCTAAATTTTTCGTAACCAACAATTTCAGCCTTCCTGTCATCCCCCAAGAAGACATCACCACCATCATATTTCTCATACTCGCAGAACCACTCTCTATGGGGAATGAACTGAAAGGATGCACCTAAGTCAATCAACCATGCCTCATGATCTACATGTGTACTTGAAGAAGCCAAGTACACATCACCACCTTCATTTCAGGTGGTTTTCGCCTCTACTGAAGGAGCATCATTAAGTCCCTTTCCTTTTTCAAGAGCTTTAGATTTATAGTCCCTTTTGTAGTTCCCTTCCTTTCCGCATTTCCAACACACCTTTACAGGTTTTCCTAGGGATTTAGATCTCCCTCTAGATTTAGATCTCCGACTTGATGACTTATTTTTGTTTCTGTTCTAGGACCATCCTTATACAGACAAGGCATCACCATTATGGCTCTCCATATTTTTCTGTCTCATCTCCTCCATCAGTAAGGATGAGACTATTTCATCAAAATGCAAGGCAATTGCATTGCTACCTATTGCAATAACCAGACAATCCCATGAATCTGGTAGAGAACACAACAAACTGATGCACTTATCTTCATCTGAAATTTTAATATCAACAAATAATAACTGACTTACCACAGTATTAAATGCATTCAGATGCTTTGTCACCAAGTCTCCATCTTTCATCGTTAGGTTATACAGCTTTTTTTGTAGGAACAGTTTATTCACTAGAGACTTAGATTGGTACAAAGTCCCTAACTTGTCCCACAAAGCCTTCGTTGTAGCTTCCTGTGATACATTCAGCAATACTGAATCTGAGACACACAACCGTATTGTGCTCTTTTCCTTCCGATCCAACTTCTTCCATTCTTCATCGGACACTCCCGCTGGTTTAGTACCCGAATCTACCACAATCCACTGATCTTTATCCACTAACAAATCCTCCATCTTGAGTTTCCACAACTCAAAACTCTGACCATTAAATTTCTCGATCTCTATCTTTCCACTACTCGCCATCTTCTTTCACCACCAGAATCGATCTCGCAGATCTCCCACTGAACAGGATCTACCACAGGCCCGAGAAAAACCCCTCAGCAACAAAGGCATCCCCTTGAAAGCAAAACAACTCTAATACGTAGGTTTTAACCTCGTACAAAAATTACCTGCATACGAATTCTAAAACACAGAAAATAAACAATGCGAGAGCATAACACTTAAAACACATATACACAGAGATTTCCCCTAGATCCAAAACCCAAACTACCAGCTTGATTTTTTATTATATTCCTTTCAATGTTACATTACAGATATATACATGCCGAAGCATCCAATACCATGGACCAAAAACCATCGCACCCAAAACCATGTGCGAAAACCATGCACAAAACCATAGGTAGTTCCGCCCACCTAATATAGGGTCCAAAAAAAAAAATTCCTCGGGGTGCTGCCCCAGACCCCGTAGAAGGGAGCTAATCGCCCCCCTCAAACCCCCTGTGACCCCCCCACTGCGCAATTGGTGCAATGAAGGGGGGGCTCCGTCCCCCCCTCTAACCCCCCCGGTTTAACTAGGGAAGCTAGTCATGGAAAGAATATAACACAACCCAACATTCTTCCACTTGTTGTTTTCTTTCCACAGGGGGCACAGGAGAGCTTAGTTGTTTATCCAGCCCTGCAACACCCATTGTTTCTCTACACCAAGAGAACTTCTCAGAGCTAGTCATGGAAAGAATATAACACAACCCAATAATACTGACCTCATATATTTGTCATGACTACTCTTCCCACTTGATTCCCGTAAGATCAAGAACCTCGTAATGTCATTCACCTGCATAAGCAATCATTCCTCCACAATAATGATCCTCGATGACCCTATCAGATAGTGACATAGATACATGGATACACGCATACATATACATAAACAATAGCATAAAAAAATCATGATCCTGTCAGAAAACGACATACATACATACATATATACATATATAAGCATCAACATAATCATAATCATAATTACCACATAGCGCAAGGTCAAGGTTAAGAGAACTCCCTTTATCAGTGCACACCATGCATAACATTGAGAACAATCATTCCCAACATAGCCAAGGCATCTCACGCCTTAGATCCATTTACTACACCTTTCCTATTGCCTTTCTCATGATTGTACTTCCACTATCCATTTACACCAATGGACCCAACCGACTTAGCTGACTATCATACTCTTACCTGTAGTTTCCCTTGTACATGCATCAACTTCATCTGGGTCTTACATTTCCTATTGGATTTCATTCAGTTCTCCCTGAGCTCCATTAACTTTCTTCTTTTCCCAACCAATTCCCAAGAATTTCAAAGCAATAAAGGCAAGACTGAGAAGCAAACAAGAAGAAAACCACAGAAAACAAACAGCAATATGACACCACAAACAAAGTGGCATGGCCATGCACAAGATGCAAACATAACCACAATCAAGCATAAAAAATCACAGAAGACCAAAAACATAAGGCTAAAAACAGACACCATGAATCAATTCTCAAGGTTCCCAAGGAAAGCTCGACCTGAGCCTTCTTCTAGATTTCATGGCAACCTCTCTTTGCCATGCAATCCACTGCATCATATTGCCATAAAAACAAAATTGTTAATGCATTAATAAACATAATAATACACTGGTTACCTTACCTTGTTGTGCCAAGAACGTTGTTTGTAACTGAACACATCCATGCCACTCTCAAGGGACTCTAATCCTTTGATGGATCTAGCTATAACTAACAACTAGTTAATGTACCTGTCAAATACATGTTAATAACTTTATCACATATCTGCATAATGTCAGACAAAATCAAGGTTAAGCAGGATTCCTTTATGCAAAGCACTGATTCGTTTGAAATTAAGGTTTCCAAACATAGCCAAAATAATTCTTGCCCAATTTCTTTCTTCTACCTTTTCACTTTGTTGGAATCGAGGCTTACTATGCATTGTCACATCACCCAACTGTTATTTATATAAACACATCAACTATTACCTCATCAAGCTAATATCAAGCATGTTTCTTGCAACTGTTTACACATGTCAACCACATGTTCCAAATATCAAAACAATCATATCTATCAATTGAAATCAACCTTTACCAAGACTAACAATCATGTCTTAATCCATAGTCAACTCGTAGTCATTAGACATAATGCTACAATTGTCACCTACTTACACTTAAGTACATATCAGCTATCTTAAGACATATGTGTTAGTACAATCATCTTAAAACAAAATCATTTGAACACATACTCATATTATGCAATTCATTAAACATTCAACCAACTTGAAAACATTGGGGGAATTTTTGAGGTCTAAAATGAGCCTCCTAAGAAAAATGTACAACCAAAATAAACTTTATAAGAACCAATATGATTCAAGATGATGATTTCAACCATAGGGGATGATTCACCATTTTTGGAGTAAAAAACTAAAAAGATTAAAAAAATAATAAAATAATAAAACCACTTTTTAAACTCACATTTTAAACTTATATCCCTAAGGTTTTACTCAAATTTCAAACAGGAGTACTCATTGGATGCAAAATTTAATTTCTCATCCAAATATTACCCATGTTGTATACTTTCGATGGACCCTGCTACACGAAAAATGAGAAATATACAAAAAAAAAAAAAAAAAAAAAAAAAAAAAAAGAACGTGATTGCAATCATGTTTTTCATGTAATTCTCATTTTTCATGTAGCAGGGTCCATCAAAAGTATGCAACATGGGTACTCCTTAGACGAGGAATCAAATTTTACATCCAACGAGTGGTGCCGCTGGAAATTTGAGTAAACCCACAAGGAGATAAGTTGAAAATACAAGTTGAAAAAAATAGGTTTTTTCTTTTTTCCCTCTAAAATTTGATGATGTAATGTAATCTTATTTTATTATTTCCACTTTTATTTTATAATTTCCTTAGGAGGCCTATTTAGACCTCGAAACTCCCCCTAATGCATACCATGTTAAATAAATCAACTAGATGACATAATAGACACCAAACACTAAAACACCAAATAGACGACATAATCAAACATTCAAGCACAAATTAGACGACATAAGCAAGCTCATACCTTAATGTATCTCAAGGGAGGCAATCTTATCTGTACAATCAATCCAAATTAGCACGATATAACTTCACACCATATCAACTCAAACACAAATAATATCATGATATCCATAACAGTAACTAACTAACATGTTCACGTCATAAGTTCATAAACATTTATCGTTCATGCATAACAATCGCATATGTATCTTCAGTCTAGATTAGTACAAATAATGTCACAAATAAGTCGACTCATACCTGAATGTCATAACCCTAACCATCTGCATAGGCCAATCCAACTTATTATGATACATATAACAACAAGATCTTAATGTAATAACCCTAATCATCAAGTTATCTAACCTAAAACAACAATAGCAATGCATACAACCACAGGTTACTCCCATTCATGACTATCTGATACAAGTGCATATGACTGCACTAATTAACTAGCATCTATCATGTATGTAACCATAATCATCAATAGAATGAAAGGCATACACATAACCATAATGGATATAACAATCCTTAACCTACATACTTGAATGCCCCACATACAAACCTCTATGACGACATGATCTTGCCTCGAGGTCCAATGTTGCAACTTCATTTTGACGGTTTGCATCTCATCTCCTACTCTATCTCAACCAACACACTAGCATCATAACATACCAATATCATCATGATTACCTAATTGCATACAATGACCTCACAATGCATGTCTGACCTACCATACAAGCATAACTGTAACCATGGAAATTCATGCATAACATGTAGACACCGACATGCATAAAAATGCATATACAACCATAGACACATGATAATACATCCTACAACAAAACCATCAACCTTCACATGGCGACATCACCGCAACTATGATAAAAACCACGCAAATGCAACAAGCACATGGACTATAAGCATAAGCAACACATATGTAACCAACATGAATGCATGAACAACACACAACCCATCTAGTCCAAGGGATGAACCATGCTCTGGTACCACTCTGGAACACCCTCCTCCCACATCTACCCAAGTAAATGGCCAACTGGGGTAAACATGTGACGAGAGGCTACTATGATTAGATTCAACCTCCTATGTGACCTTAAGTAAATGCAATCGACGGAAACACAACATACATAATTTCCACCTAAGCTACAGGAGCCCTAAGAACCATCCCAACACTTCAGGAAGCTTGGCCCTTGGTTCCATTAAATTTTTTGGTTACTTGACCTCTAGATGCTCCCATGACATAGGCCTGCCAACATCTAGGAGGCTCTAGATGCTCTCATGCTATAGGCATTCCAAAGTCCAGGGACTATTTTTTCCAATTCTGTGCCAGAATCCCTAGCATTTAAGCCATTTTTTCAGGCCCAGAGCCTAGGTCATTTCCCATAATGGAATCACATCTTACGAACAGTAAAATAATAGGGAAAAAATGATGCAAAAGCAATTAGTTGAGAAAGCCCCTAACCAGAACTCTACTAGAATTGACAGGCATTTCGTCAAACATATTAGATATATGTAATCTACAGGTGTAAACAATTAGATTCAAGCATAAGGATCTCATACTTCTCTGAGAATCGCTAAGAACCATTGTTCCCTCATGTCATTTGATGCATTACCATCTATTAGGTCATAGATACATTGTCCATTCATTTACAAGTAAAAGCATGATGAGAGCCATACATAGTTGTTGTCATAAAACATATGCATAACCAACATAGTAACAATGGAAATACCATAAATACATCAGTCATAGAATCCACATATAAACCAATACATTTACACATGAAAACCAAGGGAATGAATTCCTCATAAATGAATGTAGAAACCAATATGGGATGGGACTACCACGTTCCACCCGACCATAGGTTGGCTAAGCTAATTCTCTCTTCATCCAATCACACCCTTGCCATATTCCAGGCATGAGTGTGGGACTCATAACCAACCAAAAGAAATGAATAGTCATGGATGCTACCAGAGTTCTCCGCCTACACAGTGAGGAATTTGAGTGCCTCCTAGTCTCTCAAACTTTAACGTAATCCGCAGTCCGATCCAGGGACACTAGGCCCTACACTGAGACCCACTCTCCAGGCTTTACCATACATCCCATCCCAGGACTGCTAGGCCCAACGGAGGGAAATCCACCTCTTGGCTTTACTGTATATCCCACCATTCACCAGCAAGGGTTCCTAGGCCCATCGAGGCACACAATATTGGCTTTACTACAACCCATAGTTTGGTTTAGGGGTTACTAGGCCAGTGGCTTTACCGTGATCCACAATCAGGTTCATGGACCAGTAGTCCATGTGTTTTTCATTTCGGAGATCCACCTCACTCAGCTTCGAATCCATCCAGCAATCCAGCTCAACCGAAGTATGAGAACCCATCTCATCAATGCTATCCAGAAATGGAAAGGCTAGGCTGAAAAAACTGTCACACCTAGAAAAACCCATGCCATGATAGAAAAGAACCACATGCAATACCATGCATTCCAAATCTAGTAACAAAATCGTACATGCAAATTAATACCTACAAAGAATCATGTTGTAACGGATTGATCCTACTCTTCCTTGCTTTCTCCTTCCTTCTTATTGCCTTCTTTTCCTTTCTTGATCTAATGTGAAAGTACTCCAAGAAAACTCCAAGTGTCCAAGAGTATGAGAGAGAGATAGAGAATAATGAGAGAGCTCCAAAACTGAGCAAAAGCCTTTTTATTAATCAAGCCTCTATTTTCTTCATTTTCCATTATTTTCCTTCATTTTCTTCCTCACATGCAACCTGTGACTTTTCACCTCCCTTTTCTCCTAATTTCCATTATTTTCATAAATAAAATGCCAATAAATGCCTCATGCCTTTTCAAAGCCTTTGTCAATTTCCTTTAGCCATAATAACCGAAATGAACACCCACTAGGATGTTTTTCCCACCATTCAGCTTGGAATATGTGTCTCATCAACTGTGGCCTTATATATTTTTACATGGATTTTTAACAGGGTTGTTACAGAACCCTCCCCGTTGGGGGAACACCATCATTGTTGTTCAATGACACCTATAACCAACAACACTATTGAAAACAAAACATACTTCCCATGAAGCTTTATAACACAACTCGTTGCAGTATTTACAATGACCACTGCAAAAACATGACAATCATATCGTTTACTGGAGCTTTATAACACATCTCATTACGGTATTTACAATAATAATCACAATACTCACATACACATTTGCTTCACCCAACAAATAATCATACTATCTATGGAGATTTACAATTCCAGCTCGATATAGTATCTACAATAATACACACATATACACATAAGCACATTTTCTCAACCAGCAAATAAAATGATATGATGTCGGCATCCACAACAAGGGAATCTAGAGGCTCACACCTCAAAGTAATACTAGGATTCACCTCCTTCCCAGGAAGTCTATAATCCACTACAAAGTCAAATTTGCATCCAATGTCCAATGCCATAATCCTGCCCCACTTGTCCTCTTAGTGAACAGTTACCGGCTCATTGTTTCCAAGGCACACTCCCACTGTTCATATGATTCCATCTGGAAATGCTAATGACCAAAACAAATCCATCACTGACCTTCCCTTCTCTGCTACACAGTCCCTCCGGCAATCCGGTCACCCCCTTCTGTGCAGTCACACACCTTCCAAGTTCCGCTGGCACCCCCATTCTAGGTAGTCCATCCCTCGGAAAGGCTTCCTCACATCGGAATATACAAAAACCAAGGCATATCCTTGCCTTAAAACAATCATACCAGTTATAACATGCTCATGGAAATCAATGGACACTATTTGGTACTAGAGTCCCACAATGCCCCTCCTCTTGAAGTGCTTTACGATCATACTGTTCCATGTTCCAATTCCTTTTGTTTTTACTACTAATGCTTTCCATCAGTTTCAACCACCCAACCAGGCATTTCATGCTTTCCTATAGCAAGCACATAATTTCCATTAGATTCAAGATAAATTCAAATCATACCTCATTGGTGGCCCGTCAACAAGGTATACTTGCAATTTTGTCCGCTTCCTGTCACAACAAGTCAAACTTGCATCTTTGACCAAATCAACATGTATAAACATATCACATCAGGTTAGCTCAAAACACAACCATCATAGATCAAAATCATAAATCAATGTACCCATCATAAACCAGAAACATAGATCACATGTAATAATCATAGACCAGAATCATAAATCACATGCATAATAAAACTGAATAAAATATTGATACTTATCCTTTGATCAATCCTTAGCTTCTACCTTTGTCCTTATTTCGTACTCACACCAGATTAGTTGCCACACCCGACAAACACTCGTTGTGTTATCCTCAACCATGTGCACATACACATAGTGTTCATCACACACATACAACCACACACGACATACAACACCATGCAATACATGCACCTACAGCTGACATACAACACCTACACTTGCACCTAGTGTACAACACAACACAATACATATGCCTACATTCAATGTACACCACCACACAATACATACACCTACACCCGATGTACAAAACAATACATTCATCTATACTTGATGTACAATGCCAGACAATAAATATACGTACACAGAGTACAACATAACGAATACACATGTCACAATACCATGACTACACAATGCACATACATAGTACCACATGCCCTCAACACAACATGTATGACACGCACACAATACCACATGTACACCAGTACCATATGTACAACATGTACATAGTACCACCTAAACAAAGCACCACTTGTATAATGTGTGCACAATATCACATGTACATGACACTATCTGCACGACGTGTACACAACACCACATGTACATCATACCACCAGTACAAAGTGTACACAATACTACATGCACGACATGTACATGACACCACATGTACACAACATCACATGCATGACATTTACATAGCACCACATGCACACAACACCACTTGTACAACATGTAGACAACACCACATGCTCACAGCACCACTTGTACAACCATGCACACAACACCATATATGCATAGCACCATATGTACAACATGCACACAATGCCATATGTACATAGCACTACATATACAACATGTACGTAGAACCTTATGTACACAACACTACATATCCAACATGCGCACAAAACCATATACACCACATAGCCATCATGCACACGGTAAAATATGTACACAACATCGCATATCCAACATGTATATAGCAGGTCATCTATACTCAACATTGCATATGCAACATTCGCACAACACTATCTGTACCACCCTATACATAACATAGCATAAACAACATGTACACACACTATATGTGCACAACACTGCATGCGCACAAAATCACAGATGCAACATGTACAACATATACAACATATGCACAACAGTGGTATCACACGTCCAAAACCACACTCTCTCTACCAAGCAACCCTACTTCTAATGTCTCTTTTCCATCCATTCTTATCCTAACATGTAGCAAATCACATTGTTTTCATTCCACTGATGTATCCTTCAATGTTACCTGTCATAACATAAACATAGGCATAATACAAGCATACAATATCAATTCATATCCACGTGATACTGACCTCATATACTCGTCATGACTACTCTTCCCACTTGATTCCCGTAAGACCAGGAACCTCGTCATGTCATTCACCTGCATAAGCAATCATTCCTCCACAAGAATGATCCATGATGACCCTGTCAGACAGTGACATAGATACATAAATACATACATACATATACATAAACATTACCAAAAATAATCATGATCCTGTCAGAAAACGACATACATATACATATATAAACATATATAAACATCAGCATAATCATGATCATAACATAATTTCCAGATATCACAAGGTCAAGGTTAAGAGAACTCCCTTTATCTATGCACACCATGCATAAAATTGAGAACAATCGTTCCCAACATAGCCAAGGCATCTAACACCTTAGATCCATTTGCTTCACCTTTCTTGTTACCTTTCTCATGATTGTACTTCCACTGTCCATTTACACCAATGGACCCAACCGACTTAGCCAATTGTCATACTCTTACCTTTAGCTGCCTTTGTACACGCATCGGCTTCATCTGAGTCTTACATTTTCTGTTGGATTTCATTCAGCTCTCCCTCAAGTCCATTAACTTTCTTCTTTTCCCAACCAATTCCTAAGAATGTCAAAACAATAAAGGCAAGACTGAGAAGCAAACAAGAAGAAAACCATGGAAAACCAACAACAATACGAAAACACAAACAAAGTGGCATGACCATGCACAAGATGCAAACAAAACTGAAATCAAGCGTAAAAAATCATAAAAGACCAAAAGCATAATACTAACAACAGACATGATGATTCAATCCCTAGGGTTCCCAAGGAAAGCTCGATCTGAGCCTTCTTCAAAATTTCATGGAAACCTCTCTTTTCCATGCAATCCCCTGCATCATATTGCCATAAACACATAATTGTCAGTGCATTAATAAACATAACAATACACTGGATACCTTACCTTGTTGTGCCAAGAATGTTTCTTGCAACTGAACACTTCCACGCCATATCTCAAGGGACTCCAATCCTTTGACGGATCTAGCTATAACTAAAAACTAGTTGATGTACCTGTCAAATACATATTCATAACTATAGCACATATCCGCATAATGTCAAAAAAAATCAAGGTTAAGGTGGCTTCCTATATGCAAAGCACTTATTAGTTTGGAACTAGGGTTTACAAACATGGTCAAAGGAATTATTGCCTAATTCATTTCTTCTACATTTTTACTTTGTTGGAATCGAGGCCTACTATGCACTGTCACATCACCCAGCTATTAGTTATATAAACACATCAACTATTACCTTGTCAAGCTAATACCAAGCATGTTTCCTACAACTGTTTACACATCTCAACCGCATGTACCAAATATCAAGAAAATCATATATATCAATTGAAATCAACCTTTACCAATACTAAAAATCATGTCTTAATCCATAGTCAACTCGTAGTCATTATACATAATGCTACAACTCTCACCTACTTACACTAAAGTACATATCAGCTATCTCAAGACATATGTGTTAGTACAATCATCTTAAAAACAAGATCATTTGAACACATACTCATATTATGAAATTCATCAAACATTCAACCAACTTGCAAACATACCATGTTAAATAAATCAACTAGACGACATAATAGACACCAAACACTCAAACACAAAATATACGACATAATCAAACATTCAAGCACAAAGAAGACGACATAAGAAAGCTCATACCTTAATGCATCTCAGTGGAGGTAATCTTGTCTGCACAATCAATCCAGATTTGCACGATATAATGTCACAACATATCAACTCAAACACAAATAAGATCATGATATCCATAACAGTAACTAACTAACATGTTCACATCATAAGCTCATAAATATTTGTCATTCATGCATAAAAATCACATATGTATCATCAGTCTAGATTAGTATAACACAATGTCACAAATAATTCGACTCATACCTGAATGTCATAACCCTAACCATCTGCATAGGCCAATCCAACTTAGTATGATACATATAACAACAATATATCAATGTATTAACCCTAATCATCAAGTTATCTAACCTAAAACAATAATAACAATGCATACAACCACAGGTTACTCCCATTCATGACTATCTAACACGTGCATATGACTACACTAATCAACTAGAATCTATCATGTATGTAACCATAATCATCAATAGAATGAAAGGCATACACATAACCATAATGCCCAACATACAACCTGTATGACGACATTTTCTTGCATTTAGGTCCAATGTTGCAACTTCACTTTGATGGTCTGCATCTCCTACTCTATCTCAACCAACACATTAGCATCATAACATACCAATACCACCATGATGATCTAATTTCATACAAAGACCTCACAATGCATGTCTAACCTACCATACATGCATAACCATAACCAAGACAATTCATGCATAACAACATGTAGACACTGACATGCATAACAAATGCATATACAACCATACACTCATGACAACACATCCCACAACAACACCATCAACCTTCACATGGCGACATCACTACAACCATGATCAACACCATGCAAATGCAATAAGCACATGGATGACAAGCATAAGCAACACATATGAAACCGACATGAATGCATGACCAACACACAGCCCATCCAGTCTGAGGGGTGAACCATGCTCTGATACCACTTTGTAACACCCTCTTCCTACATCTTCCCAAGTAACCGACCAACTAGGGTAAACATGCAACACATGGCTACTATGATTAGATTCAACCTCCTATGTGACCTTAATGAAATGGAATCGACGGAAACACAAAATACAAACTTTCCACCTCAGATACAGGACCCCTGAGAACCATCCCAACACTTCAGGAAGTTTTTCCCTTGGTCCCACTAAATTTTTTTATCACTTGACCTCTAGACGCTCTCATGACATAGGTATGCCAAGCATCCAAGAGGCTCTGGACGCTTTCATGCTATAGGCATGCCATTGTCCAGGGACTATTTTTTCCAGTTCTGTGCCAGTGTCCCCGAGATTTAAGCCACTTTTTTAGGCCCAGAGCCCAGGTCACTTCCCAAAATAGAATGACATATTTAGAACAGTAAAATAATAGGGAAGCAATTATGCAAAAGTAATTAGTTGAACAAGCCCTTAACCAAACCCCTACTAGCCATGACAGACATTTCGTCAAACAAATCACAAATATGTAATCTACAAGTGTAAATAATCAGATTCAAGCATAGGGATATCATACTTATCTCAGAATCACTAAGAACCGTTGTTCCCTCGTGTCATTTGTTACATTATCATTTATTAGGTCATAGATACATTGTCCATTCATTTTCAAGTAAAAGCATGATGAGATCCATACATAGTCGCTGTCATAAAACATATACATAACCAAGATAGTAACAATGGAAATACCATAAATACATCAGCTGTAGAATACACATATAAACTAGTACATTTAAACATGAAAAACGAGGGAAAGAATTCCTAATAAATGAATGTAGAAACCAACCAGGGATGGGACTACCACGTTCCACCCGACCATATATTGGCTAAGACAAATCTCTCTTCACCCAATCACCCCCTTGCCATATTCCAAGTATGAATGTGGGACTCATAACCAACCAAAAGAACCAAAAAAGCATGGATGCTACTGGATTTCTCCACCTACACCGTGAGGAATTTTAATTCCTCCTCTCTCTCAAGATTTACCATAATCCACAGTCTTATCTAGGGATCACTAGGGCCTACACTAAGACCCACTCTCTAGGCTTTACCGTACATCCCATCCCGGGACTACTAGACCCAACAGAGAGAAATCCATCTCTTGGCTTTACCATATATCCCGCCATTCACCAACAAGGATTCCTAGGCCTACCAAGGCATAAAATCATGGCTTTACCGCAACCCATAGTATGGGTCAGGATTTACTAGGCTAGTGGCTTTACCATGATCCATAGTCCATTTCAGGGATCACTATGCCATGTGTTTATCATTTCGGAGATCCACCTCACTCAACTTCGAATCCATCTAGCAATCTAGCTCAACCGAAGTATGATAACCCATCTCATCAAGGTTATCCGGAAAGGGCAAGGCTAGGCTGAAAAAACTGTCACACCTGGTAAAAAACCTATCATGACAAAAAAGAACCACATGCAATACCATGCATGCTAAATCTAGCAAGTAAATCACACATGAAAATAAATACCTGCAAAGAATCATGATGTACCTGCTTGATCCTGCACTTCCTTGCTTGTTCCTTTGTTATTCTTGCCTTCTTTTCCTTTCTTGATCCAATGCCAAAGTGCTCCAAGAAAAATCCAAGTGTCCAAGAGTATGTGTGAGAGAGATAGAGAGAATAATGAGAGAGCTCCAAAATTGAGCAAAAATCTTTTTATTAATGAGGCCTCCATTTTCTTCATTTTCCTCCTCACATGCAACCTGTGACCTTTCACCTCCATTTTCTCCTAATTTCCATTATTTTCATAAATAAAATGCCAATAAATGCCTCATGCCTTTCCAAAGCCTTCACCAATTTCCTTTAGCCATAATAATTGAAATGAACACCCACTAGGATGCTTTTCCCACCATTCATATTGGAATATGTGTCCCATCAACCATGGCCTTATATATTTTTACATAGATTTTTAACCAGGGTTGTTATAGAAGCCTCCCCCTTGGGGGAACACTATCATTGGTGTTCAACGACACCTATAACCAACAATACTTCTGAAAACAAAACATATTTCTCATGAAGCTTTATAACACAGCTCGTTACAGTATTTACAATGACCACTGCAAAAACATGATAATCATACCGTTTACTGGAGCTTTATAACATAGCTCATTACGGTATTTACAATAATAACCACATATGCTTACATACGGATTTGCTTCACCCAGGAAATAATCATACTATCTATGGAGCTTTATAATTCCATCTCGATACAATATTTACAGTAATACACACATATTCACATATGCACATTTTCTCAACTAGCAAATAAAAGGATATGATGCCTGCATCCACAACAAGGGAACCCATAGGTTCACACCTCCACCCTCAAAGTAATACCAGGATTCACCTCCTTCCCAGGAAATCCAAAATCCACTACAAGGTCAAATCTGCATCCAATGTCCAACATTATAATCCTACACCATTTTTCCTCTCAGTGAAAAGTTATCGACTCATTGTTTCCCAGGCACACTCCCAATGTGCATCTAATTCCATCTGGTAATGCTAATGACCAAAATAAATCCATCCCTGACCTTCCCTTCTCTGCTACACATTCCCTCATGCAATTTGATCATCCCCTTCTGTGCAGTCACACACCTTCCAAGTTCTGCTATCACCCCCATCCCGGGTATCCATCCCTCGGAAAGGCTTCCTCACATCGGAAGATACAAAATCCAAGGCATATCCCTGCCTTAAAACCATCATACCGGTCATAGCATGCTCATGGAAATCAATGGACATTATTGGGTACCAGTGTCCCACAACGACCCTACTCCTGAAGTGCTTTACCAGCATATTGTTGCATGTTCCAATTCCTTTTATTGTTGTTGCTAATGCTTGTCGTCAATTTCAACCACCCAACCAAGCATTTCATGCTTTCCTGTACCAAGCACATAATTTCTTTTTTTTCGCTTCCTGTCACAACAAGTCAAACTATCTTTGATCAAATCAACACGTATAAACATATCACATTAGGTTATCTCAAAACAAAAACATCATAGATAAAAATCATAAATCACATGTACCCATCATAAACCAGAATCATAGATCACATGTAATCATCATAGACCCAAATCATAAGTCACATGCATAATAAAACTGAATAAAATATTGATATTTATCCTCTAATCAATCCTTAGCTTCTACATGTGTCCTTATTCGATAAGCACACCGGATTAGTTGCCACACCCAACAAACACCCAGTTCCTTCTCCTCAACCATGTGCACATACACATAGTGTTCATCACACACATACAACCACACACGGAATACAACACCATGCAATACATGCACCTACACTTAACATACAACACATACACCTACACTGTTATGCTCTTGACCTGCGAGAAATTCCTATATACCAAATATGCAAAGAAATACAACCCAGAACACAGAATAAAATGAGAAAAAATAGCAAGTATTTTATTATTCAGAGATAGATGCAATGTTCACTTGCCTCTTCGAGGGGGCAACCTCCAGCAGAGTAGAGCTCGATCACAAATAAGACTCGCTGATGTTTCCCTTCTAAATACGACTATTTATAGCTAAATGACCTCTAAGAACCTAATGACTAGTGGTCCTTTGCATAACATGGGTTAACCACTTTATTTATTAATAATGGCATGTTTGCAACTAATTGTGGTCCCTTTCTTAAATTCGGTTCAACCACTTACAATTATTAATACGGGCTTTATTGACTCTTTAACTAACTATGACTATGACTCAGCCCCATTGGGTTTATTACATAAATAAAGGGGATAGGGTTGGACCCTAACATACACCCAATGTACAACACAACACAATACATATGCCTACATTCAATGTACACCACCACACAATACATACACCTACACCCAGTGTACAACACAATACATCCATCTATACTTGATGTACAATGCCACACAATATATATACGTACACATAGTACAACATAACGAATACACATGTCATGATACCATAGTTGTACAATGCGCATACATAGTACTGCACACCCGCAACACAGCATGTATGACACACACACAATACCACATGTACACTAGTACCATATGTACAAAATGTACACAGTACCACTTGTACAAAGCACCAGCTACACAACGTGTGCACAACATCACATGTACACGACACCATTTGCACAACTTGTACACAACGCCACATGTACATTGTACCACCTGTACAACGTGTACATAATACTACATATACACAGTACCATATGGATGACATGTACATGACACCACATGTACACAACATCACATGCACGACACGTACACAACACCACCTGTACAACATGTACACGGTACCACATGCTCACAACACCACTTGTACAATCATGCACACAACACCATATCTACATAGCATTGCGTATACAACATGTACATAGAACCCTATGTACACAACATTGCATATCCAATATGCACACAACACCGTATACACAACACCACATAGCTATCATGCGCACGGTAAATTATGTACACAACATCGCATAGCACCATCTATACCCAAAATTGCATATGAAACATTCACACAACACTATCTATACCACCCTGTACATAACATTGCATAAACAACATGTACACACACTATATATGCACAACACCGCATGCACACAACATCACAGATGAAACATGTACAACATATACAACATATGCACAACAGTAGTACCACACATCCAAAACCACACTGTCTTTACCAAGAAACCTTGCTTCTGGTGTCTCTCTACCATCCATGCTTATCCTAGCATGTTGCAAAGCACATTGTTTTCATTCTGTTGATGTATCCTTCAGCGTTACCTGTCATAACATAAACACAAGCATAATACAAGCATACAATATCAATTCATATCCACATGACACTGACCTTATATATTCGTTATGACTACTCTTCCCACTTGATTCTCATAAGACCAGGAACCTCATCATGTCATTCACTTGCATAAGCAATCATTCCTACACAAGAATGATCCCTAATGACCTTGTGAGACAATGACATAGATACATGGATACATACATACATATACATAAACATTAGCATAAAGCAATCATGATCCTGTCAGAAAACATCACACATACACACATACATACATATATAAGCATCAACATAATCATGATCATAACATAATTTCTAGATATCACAAGGTCAAGGTTAAGATAAATCCTTTTATCTGTGCACAACATGCATAACATTGAGAACAATCGTTCCCATCATAGCCATGGCATCTGATGCCATAGATCCATTTTCTTCACCTTTCTTGTTACCTTCCTCATGATTGTACTGCCACTGTCCATTTACACCAATGGACCCAACCGACTTAGCCGACTGTCATACTCTTACCTTTATCTTACCCTATACAAGCATAGGCTTCATCTAAGTCTTACATTGCCTGCTAGATTTCATTTAGCTCTCCCTGAGCTCCATTAAATTTCTTCTTTTCCCAACCAATTCCCAAGGATGTAAAAACAATAAAGGCAAGACTTAGAAGTATGTCTGACCTACCATACATGCATAACCATAACCATGACAATTCATGCATAACAACATGTAGACACCGACATGCATAACAAATGCATATACAACCATATACTCATGACGACACATCCCACAACAACACCATCAACCTTCACATGGTGACATCACTACAACCATGATCAACACCATGCAAACGCAACAAGCACATGGACTACAAGCATAAGCAACAAATATGCAATCGACATGAATGCATGACAAACACACAGCCCATCCAGTCTGAGGGATGAACCATGCTCTGATACCACTCTGTAACACCCTCCTCCCACATCTACCTAAGTAATCGGCCAACCGGGGTAAACATGCAACGAGAGTCTACTATGATTATATTCAACCTCCTATGTGACCTTAAGGAAATGGAAACACAACATACAGACTTTCCACCTCAACTACAGGACCCCTCAGAACCATCCCATCACTTCACGAAGCTTTTCGTTGGGTCCCACTAAATTTTTTGATCACTTGAACTATGGACTCTCTCATGACATAGGTCTTCCAACATCCAAGAGGCTATAGACGGTCTCATGCTATAGGCCTGCTAGCGTCCAGGGACTATTTTGTCCAGTTATGCGACAGCATCCCCGGGATTTAAGCCACCTTTTGAGGCCCAGAGCCCAGGTCACTGCCCATAATGGAATGACATCTTCTTAACAGTAAAATAACAGGGAAACAATGATGCAAAAGTAATTAGTTGAAAAATCCCTTAACCAGACCCCTACTAGCCATGACAGACATTTCGTCAAACATATCACAAATATGTAATCTACAGGTGTAAACAATCATATTCAAGCATAGGGATCTCATACTTATCTGAGAATCGCTAAGAACCATTGTTCCCTCATGTCATTTTCTTCATTATCATCTATTAGGTCATAGATACATTGTCCATTCATTTACAAGTAAAAACATGATGAGATCCATACATAGTTTTTTTCATAAAACATATACATAACCAGCGTAGTAACAATGGAAATACCATAAATACATCAGCCATAGAATCCTCATATAAACCAGTACATTTACACATGAAAACCAAGGGAATGAATTCATCATAAATGAATGTAGAAACCAACTGGGGATGGGACAACCATGTTCCACCTCACCATAGATTGGCTAATCCAAATATCTCTTCAGCCAATCACCCTCTTGCCATATTCCAAGCATTAATGTGGGACTCATAACCAACCAAAAGAACCAAACAAGCATGAATGCTACCGGAGTTTTCCACCTACACCATAGGAATTTGAGCGCCTCCTAGTCTCTCAAACTTTACTATAATCCACAGTCTGATCCATGGATCATTAGGCCCTACACCAAGACCCACTCTCTAAGAGTTACCATACATCCCATCCAGGGACTACAAGGCCCAATGGAGAGCAATCCACCTCTTATCTTTACCGTATATCCCACCATTCACTGGCAAGGATTCCTAGGCCCACCAAGGCACACAATCTTGGCTTTACTGCAATCGATAGTCTAGCTCAGGGGTTACTAGTCCAGTGGCTTTACCGTGATCCACAATCTAGTTCAGGGATCATTAGGCCATGTGTTTTTCATTTCGGAGATCCTCCTCACTCAGTTTCAAATCCATTAGGAAATCTAGCTTACCCGAAGTATGAGAACCCATCTCATCAAGGTTATCTGAAAATGGCAAGACTAGGCTAAAAGCACTGTCACACCTGGAAAAACCCATGCCCTAACAGAAAAGAACCACATGCAATACCATGAATTTCAAATCTAGCAAGGAAATCACATATGCAAATCAATCCCTGCAAAGAATCCTATTGTAGTTGCCTGACCCTGCTCTTCCTTGCTTGCTCCTTCCTTCTTCTTGCCTTCTTTGCCTTTCTTGATCCAATGCCAAAGTGCTCCAAGAAACTCCAGGTGTCCAAGAGTATGAGAGAGAGAGAGAAAAATGAGAGGGCTCCAAAACTGAGCAAAAGCCTTTTTATTAATAAGGCCTCTATTTTCTTCATTTTCCATTATTTTCCTTCATTTCCCTCCTCACATGCAGCTTGTGACCTTTCAACTGCCTTTTCTCCTAATTTCCATTATTTTCATAAATAAAATGCCAATAAATGCCTCATGCCTTTCAAAAGCCTTTGCCAATTTCCTTTAGCCATAATAACCGAAATAAACACCCATTAGGATGTTTTTCCCACCATTCAACTTGGAATACGTGTCCCATCAACCGTGGCCTTATATATTTTTACATGGATTTTTAACCAAGGTTGTTACAGAGAAAGATTTGGTTCAGCCCAATTTATGGTCGGATGGTACGTGGAAGTCCCTGACTTGGTTGGATTGACATATGTTAATAAGAGCTCCTTTCCTCTTGTATATTATGCATAAATGTACTTGTTATTAGGTGGGTTTAATGGTTGTTTTATCATTGATATCTCTCTACTTATATGTTGGTTATATGCATGGTTTATGATAGACTTGAATTATGGCTCTCATCATTTTTTGGTTCGCAAATGAAATGTTAATGAATGGATGACCTAATAAATGATAACACAACTATTCTGAGAGGGCATAAGACCTTATTGACAATTATTAGATAAGTATGAGACCCCTATGATCAGAGATGTAATTATTAACTATAGACTACATGTTCATGATGTGTTTGATGAAATATTTGTCATGGATAGGCCTGGTTAGGTCAAGCTCTTGTCTAAAATTTGTGTCAAGGGATTTTTCCCAGTGTCATTTATCATTCCTAAGAGTTTTAGGAAGTTATGGGTAGTGGTCTAGGGACTAGCTTGAAAAAGTGGCTTAAATCTCACAATCGCTACGACAAAACTCTGTGAAAGAGTCTGCAGTTGCATGGAGGCCTTGTTATGGGAGTGATTGAAGGGTTATAGTGGAATGGATGTCTTGTCATGGGAGCGACTAGAGATTTAGTTTAGTTTAAAAGCAAGTAAACTTAGGGGTTGGGCACCTGGAGTGATTGGTTAGCCGCTAGGGGTCTTGTAGCTCCCAAGGAAGGTCAGTTTGGTTTTAGTTTGTCGATTCCACTTCCTTAACTATACTTGGGGAGTTGAATCCCATCATAGTAACTCTTCCTCACATGTTTAGCACGGTAGGCCGGTTAGCTTGGGTAAATGTGGGAGGAGGATGTTCTCATCAAATTTATTACTTTATTTTGTTAAATTTCTCCCTAGAAAAATATCTTATCATATTTTATCACGCATGAGTTGCATATTTTTTCTTAATATTACATGTAGAAACCTATAATTATCACCAATTTAAATCACACAAAAACAATATAAAACAAAATTGAATTTAAATAAACTAAGGAATTTATATACCTCTACATCCTGATTACCTTGATGAGGGTGGACGGTCAAGGTGAAGGGATCTCTGGAGGTGCATGTCTCCCCACTGATTCCCATGGAAATTTAGGAGGGGGTGGTGTGGCACACCCTTCCCATGCATGATGCATGCAGAGTAAACACCATTTAATGACACCTTGCATCAAGTGTTATTTCATTTATCCTTTGAAGGGTGTGCAAAGGAGAGTAGAGTGGGGTCTTAGCTGGTTGAAGGGTTGCTGGCCAAGCTCCCCTGTAACCCGGTTGGTAGTTTTTCATTTTGGATGTTGGTCGAATGAGTCGAGGTATTTTGTGGGATTCTCAGGATGGGCTAGAACTAGGTTGAATTATTGTATAATCCTTCATCGTTGCAGCACGTGTAGTTTGGTTCTGCAAGCTCTCAACTCCATTTGGCAGGGGAAGATAACTAGTTCAATAAAGATAATTGTTTGGAAGAAATTAATCAAGGTTTCATCACCCCTAGTCAAAACGAGAATTATACGCATGTGATAGTGGTCAAGGTATCACGACGTCCCAAATTAGGATCTAAGCTAAATCTTGGTTTCTTGGCTTATTCAGTTTAGCTTTAACGCTCATTTCTTTTGTAAGGCTTTCATTGTATTTTAGAACTATCATGGTTATGACTCTAGGGCTTGCCCTGTCGGTCTATTCATTAGGGTTATATACTATTGGGCTTCAGTTCTTGTCTTGTTTTGGTTTTCTGTCGATACCCCTTCCTAGACCTTAGTTCCTCTTGGGTTAGGGATTTTAGTAGGGGATGGGGCTCCGCCATATCTCATACATGATCTTGTCATCCTCTTGGTGGTGTACTCCATATTTGAATTAACAAAGCGGTGAGGAAGAACAATTCTAAAAGAGGGAAGACACTCTTGTGCACCTCTAGCAGAGTTTGAGTGGAGAGATTGTCTGAGTCATTATCATGAGTGCCTCACTGACAAGTGTCAAGCTAGGTCAATGACACAACTTAGTATGCCTAGGAAATAGGGTCATAGTCACTAGGGGAGGGGGAAATATGGGTAATCCAGTAGTGGCCAACTCAACCATTCATGGGCTGAGGTTTAGGCCTAAGAGGCCACTTCTACATTTCAAACCGTGACCTCTCATAACACTCAACCTGATATTCTAATACTAGAGAGGATTGTGCACCAAGAGAGAAAACCTTTTTGAGATCTTGTCTTATTAGAGAAGTCTCTCATTGGCTCCCCAACCGAGGCGATACTAGGGCGTGAAGATCATAGTACATCATTTTGGTCTCTTTATATTGACAATTATAAACATTGTTGGGGCAAGTCCTCAAGGAGAAACATGATGACCACAACGAGATTATTTCCCTCCTCAATGATTTGCAAAGGATCCAGCAAAGGACACAAGAAAGTCTGGCTCGATTGGAGGCACGTCTAACCCATCTGGACTCTCGCTTGGAACATATGGAGAGGTGCATTTTGTGTGAATTTCCAAATCCTCCTCCCCCAATTTCTAGTATGACAAACCCTATACTAGTCACTTCTTCATATTCTTGATGGTTAGAGGTGGAGTGAAGATTTTGATGGTTTTCTGGTTTCTAGGTACTCTCTTGCTTTGGCTTTCTCTTTCATTTTTTGCTAATGTAAAAATCTTAGTGAATCAACTATCGACCAATAAATCCAATGGGAATGAAGCTAGAAGAATTTTGAAAAGATGTAAACAATAATGTAACTTTTGACATAACGAAAAATATTTGACTTACAAAAAAAACTCTACATGATGATTA
The DNA here is from genome assembly GCA_031772625.1 of Pinus tabuliformis. Classification (NCBI taxonomy): domain Eukaryota; kingdom Viridiplantae; phylum Streptophyta; class Pinopsida; order Pinales; family Pinaceae; genus Pinus; species Pinus tabuliformis. The sequence continues at coordinate 933,338,301 of CM062810.1, read as the reverse complement.
ATTATAATTTATACAGCTATTTATACTTAATTTGGATATTTTTAATAACAAAATGATTAAGCTAGAACTCACATTTCTATCCACTTTATAGGTTAAAAAAAAAGTAGATTTATTTTCATATTATGGATATGCAAAACATTATTTAATACTACATAACCAACCTAGATCCATCTTAACTCTGGATCTACTAAACGTCGAGAGGGATCAAATCTCTTTCCACTCTAAAAGAGGTTTTCCCCTAGAGAGAAAAGATTTGATCCCTCTTGGCGCTTCGCAAATCTAGAGTTGAGATGGATCTAGGTTGATTTAATTAATAATTAAATAAAATTAAAATTATTTATTTTATTTTATTTTTATTTTTATGTAATTTGACCAAGTCAAAATGCTTTGTTAATAATTATAAATACTTTATCTTATATATCTATATATATATATATATATATATATATATATATATATATATATATATATATATATCGCCCGATAAAAACCCAAACATCCTTATTAATAAATAAATACATTTAATGAAATAAACCAAAAAAAAAAAAACCAAACATCCTTTTTTCAACACGAAAGAGTACTGGATATATATTAATCAACGCCTGGTCGCAGCTAAAAATGGGAGATTTACAATTTTATTACAATGCCATTGATGGGCTTCATAAGATGCAAGATAAATCTATCTAACCAAGTCCAATTTTTCTTCAAAATTTCAAAAAGGGACTGAGCAACTACTCTTATACTAGTATAAACTTTACAATATTGTGATAGGAGAAAAATACAATTAAAACTAGACATAAAAACAAACATTTTGAAACAGACTAATCCTCTAGGTCGACAGGATAGTTGAGGTCGAAGCCAATGCTTTCACTTTCTTCTACTGGTGGGAGTTATGCTTAACCAACTAAATTTGGATGTCCTCCAACTTGCTTTTGAGTACATCAACTTCGTCGTCGAGCTATCTAATTTTCTTGTTCTTCTCCACATTCTTCTCATGTATCTTGCTTGTCTAGGTCCTCTAGTGTTGAAGAAGCGATTGCAATTCGACGATACCAACTCTCAATTCAGAATGTTCACTTGCACATGTTACATGAGTAGAGGGAGAGTAAGTGGCCAGAGGAGGGAATTTTACCCATTTTTTCATAGCAAGACCTGCCACCTTGCTCAAGTGTGACAACATAAACTCTAGGAACTAGCATCCATGACAATTGACACAATGAGACCTTTCACCCAGCTACCAATTGCTTTCGAAGACACTTTGAACTGAACAAAATTCCCAGACCACTTCCACCTACTAAGCCAAACCAGAATTACTTGTGACAAATTCTCACCAGACTGGGGGTTTTGGCATTCCCCCATCCTCAGAGACCATCCAATGGCAACCTTGTCGAAGATACCTATCACTTGCAACCCATAGGACAAAGGCGGATACATTCACCATGCAGAATTTCGAACTGTAACCCCACAATTTATAGACTAAGCTTAACAGGCGCCTTGTGTGGCACTGAGAGGTGACCTGCATGCCTCCATGATCCCACTGAGTTTCCATTATTACAATGTTAAACAAAATGACCTTCACCTCACGCATATGAGCCTTCAATTGAGTGAACCATCCGATCTGAACTAGGAAGAGTAAATGTGGCCCGTTATCTGAGGGGTTTCACATAGAGTTCACTTGATCCTTCAAGTAACGTACCCAGATATGAGGGAAGGACTGAGGATTTCCCACACTTAACCATTTAGTCGCGCCAAGTGGCTTCACATGCTTTGAATTACGACAACCTCGTGTCAAGGGAGGAGAGAGTGTAGGACTCATTTGATGCCAGAAGGGAGGAAATAAGGGGGAAGCACAGAGGGGGCTGGGAGGGAGAGTGAGGTGGAGGCGGGGAGGGAGGCTGAAGCGTAGGAGGGGAGGAAGGGTGAGTTTGACCAAGGGGAGGAAGAGAGAGGGTTTAGAATTTATATAATCCCTTTGAACCTTGCTTAGAGACTTTAGGAAGAGTACCTTAGAAGATGAATGGAGCTTTAACATAGTATTAGATGCATTCATTATTAAACTTAGGGAATGGGTAGGAAGCCCTCAATCTCATTGACCATGGTATGACCTTCATTCATTTAGAAAGCCTTATTGGCTTGTGTATTTGTTTCCTTATTTAGACCTCTTAGAATGTGGGAAAATTGTAATTTCTCAAAGGAAGAGAGCATGCCAAGGGATCTTTTGAGAATATGATTGAACTTGTTATTATGGGCCGAAGAATTGGACTTCATGTGTTTTATAACCAAGAATGAGTCACCCAAAATTTTCACTTCCTTAATTCTTGTTGATGAGCCAAAATTAGACCAAGATATAATCCATATGCTTCCACTTGGTTGTTGGTCTTCCTTCCAAAGCCCCACCCATAATGATCAACTATTATTCTTTCGAGATTAATGAGAATCCCTCCCCCTCCTTCCAACCAAAAAAAACCAAACATCTTTATTAATAACAATTTTTCAATAAATATTTTATCATAATTATAAAAAAAAACCACCATAAATACTTTTAAAAAAAATCAAAATATAGTATTTTCATGAATGAAAAAATAAGGAAAAAAAAGTTAGAAAGTCATTTTCCAAATTATTTTTTATATTAGTATTTTTTAGATTTATATTTTTTTTTCAATTTTTTATAAAATTTATTACTGATATATTCTCTCTTATTAGTCTTTGCCCAGCTAAACTCTACTAATCGATTAGCAGTTTAAATACTATTAGTTTAACTTTAAAAAATAATATCTTTTAAAATAAATAACGTATTTTTATAATAATTAAAAAAAAAAATTACAAAAGACAAAAACTTTGATGTTTTATTTCACGTTAGCCCCATATGTCTCAAACTCAGTGATAAATTCTAATTCGATAAAATTTGCAGACCAACAAAGATGAAATACCATATGTACATGTTTTTCGACTCCCTAACCTTAATTTCATGATTTGAGTGTGAATTTAAGGTGATCAATGTGGTAATTGAAGGTGAATGGTATACAAAAGTTATCAGGGTGCTGAATCCATATATATAGTTAAAAAATCAATTTGAATAACACAAATCAATATTTGAGTTTAAATTTTTTGGCCAGATTCTAACACCGGAAAGTTCAAAAAGTCGCACAAAAACAACTCCCATTTTATTTACGGAAACAATTTTGGTTGAAATTTTTTTGAAAATTTCCAATAATTTTTGTTGCATGCGAGTTTGAAGTTTTAAAGTGAATATTTTAAATTAAATTTGTTTGTTTGGCATAGTATTTATCCAAAATTCGCAGTGCATTTGCCTTGGTTTTGTTTTAGAGTGTAGTATTGATATTTTACAGTTTTTGTCCAGCTTTAAACCGTAATTTTAAAGTTTATTTAGCAAAAAGTAAATAAAATATATTTTAATACGAACAAAATTGTAACGTCAAGGGGAATTTGTTTCACTAATTTTAAGAAGGTAGTTTTAATTAAATGTTTTTTGAATTGCCATTTATTTAAAGCATTTTTGTAAATTATGTGATTCTTAACTTAAGTGAATGTGGATACGTTTGTTTCTTTTAAATATAGGTAAAGTATATTATTTATGTTATATATGATACATTTTCATTTACATAAACAAATTGGATTGAAAAAAATAAAAAATTACTTTTAGTTGCACATGAATTTGAAATTTTAAAGTAAATAAGTAAATATTTAAAATGAGTGGATTAAATTTATTCTTTTGCGTATTTTTTTATCCAAAATTCGCAGTGCATTTGCCTTGATTTTGTTTTATAGTGTAATATTAATATTTTACTGTCTTTGACACTTAGAATTATTCCTAAAACATTCTTTAAGCAATATTGTAACTCCAATTTGGGATCCATTTTGAGAGGAGTTTTTCAAGTTTTATTAGTCCCTGCCATCTGGCATTTGGCAGGGACTATAGTAATCGTTCGCGACGGATATAGCATTAGTTCTTAGTCGCTGCCCGGTGTTATTCGGTGATTATCATAAGGTTTGCAAATGCCCTGTGCGCGGATGTGCCGAGATAACCTAAGTTTCATTTCCACCTGACGCTTCGCCATCTTATTTGGCCTCTTCCCGAGGCGGAAGAGGCTCGATCATAGCTTAAATTGCCTTTATGCCCAGTGCATTATCCCTAACCGTCAACGGTCTGGTTTTAATGTTAACATTAATTCGATTAATTCGTATTATCTGCAGGGGTATGCTAAGGTTTCGTAAGGTTTGGTGTTAAGCTGCAGGTGTCCGTGGATGCCGGCAGGTGTCATGAACCTGCTCTGCCTCTGTACCGGCTCGTTACGCTCTGCACCGACTCGTTATATATCAGCTTCGCAACCCAAGTATTCATTCATCAACCAACAACAGCAGCTGAGAACCATGGAACGCTTGTGAGCTATTAATTTTTAGACATACCAGGTAACAAGATTGATTCTTTTACTATATTTTTGCATATTGTATTCATGTTTCACAGGTCAATACACGATATTCTGTTTTGCTTTCATATGTTCACCCATAACAATCAATGCTTAACGCGGGGTTACTATTTTACCTGTGTTATTTCACGGCCGCATAGCCCTCATCGATCCTGCCATAGGAGAAACCATCACCTTCCCTCCATGGCCGAAAGACTCCATCTATATGTCCTTTCCATTGTAAGAATTTGCCAAATTGGAAGCCACCCAGTTGCTAATTCCGCCGACGCCCCTTCTGTGAAAATCGAACAAGCCGAAACCGCCATGCTGCTTTATTCATGTGCAGAGCTTGCTGTCGAAGGCCCGAAGGATGACTTGGTACATACAGGATTTAATGGCTGCTTTGGAGTTGGCTCCCTGCAAATTGCCAAACGCCTAATCCCCTCATCTTTAGGGTATGCTCTGCTTTCTTTTCTACAATTGCATTTAATACAAAGTGCAGTGCTCTGGTTTCTTTATTTTCTGTACAACACTCATACAGCTTATCAGTAAATGTAATGCTGATATTTTCTTGTTATTTTGCACATAGTAGTGTTCTAAATGTAATGTTGAGGCATGCTCTGCTTTCCTTTCTGCAATTGCATTTAATACAAAGTGCAGTGCTCTGGTTTTGTTATTTTCTCTACAGCACTCATACAGCTTATCAGCTGATAATTTCTTGCTATTTTGCACATACAGTGTTCTAAATGTAATTTTGATTTTCTCCTTGTGCATACCTGGATCTCCCCATCTTCGTTTCTTTGCCTCCCCACAGAGGCCGCATAGCTCTCATCGATTCCGCCACAGGAGAAACCATCACCTTCCCTCAGCTATGGCGGAGAGTGAAATCAGTTGCCGCTGGTTTGGCCGATCTGGGCATCAAAAAATCCGATGTCATACTCCTCTGCAAATTCAATTCATTTCCCCATAATCTGCATGGCAATTTTGTCCATCTGAGCCGTCGTCACAACAGAAAATCTGCTAAATACTGTATTGGAGATAGCGAAGCAGGCCAGAGACTGTGCCGTCGTGTTGCCCTTCACAGAATGCAGGTATGGGAAGCGAAGGAACGAGTGAAATTCATGTAATTGGTGTGATTGTATAAAAGGCCTCTACTTATGTCTGTGTCACTGTCTTCCAACAGAGAAAACACAGTAGATGTGACTCATATCTTCCGCGATGCTGCAAATTTCAGCCGATTTGTAAATATCGGCCACGCAGGTTCGTTAGCTAGGAGGTAGACACGTTGGACATGCAAAACAGACAGAGGTAAAGACGTTGGGTAAGGACGAGAGGCAGAAGAACGAAAGGCAGGCATGTGGCAAAATTGTGGGCCGATTCAGTTCGATACGGTGAATAATACCCCTAATTCGAATTCGGTACAGTCTCCACCGGCGAGCTTGGTCTATTCGTCCACTTTCTCGCAACCCCATGTATATTTCTTTCTTATCACACATTAAAAAAACGTTGTTTTACTTTAGTTTAGTTAATGTTCCACTTGGAACGGGAAAGGGAGATGTCTCGCACTTTACACGACAAAATCACTTGCTTGTGTGCGATTAAAATGCTGAGGCGTTTCATATGTTTTCGAATTTTTGAACAAGATTGTTCAAAATACGTAATGCTATTCCCAAATTTATTTAATTGTTTCAAAATTCTACCACAATTTCAGAATTAAAAATAAAATGAATATATTTTTGAAGTTCGGAAAAATCAAAAGAGCAGTGGAGGTCCAGAAGCTGCTCGTTTTATAAATGATCATCTCTTTCGCCATTTCCAGAGTATGTCTCCTTGCCCTGTTTCCTATTTGGCTCAATTAACATGTATCTCAAACTTTGCCTGTGTTCATTTGGTTCAATTAACATGTATCTCAAACTTGCACATGTTTCATTTTCACACCGATATAGAGCTTGCCTTGTCTTCAAGGCATTTTATCATTCGACTCCTCCCTCTTCCTCCCCATTTGCTTTTTGGGGATCGTGATTTGGGGAGTGCTTGAGGTCATTGGGAATTCATAATTGGTTAATGTGGACCTCCAAGCGACCCACTGTGAGAACATGGGTGCCTTGATCTTCGTCAGCGCAATGTTAAAACCGAGAAATATCCAACTATTGCATTGATGAATTTGGGGTTGATTTCTTCTTATACTTTTTTATTTATTTCTGTTTCACTTTTAGCTGTTCGTGTGTATCTTTGTATGCTGATTGGTATTCAGATCTTATGTGTTATTTAGCTCATATACGCAAATGGATATATGTATTCTTCTTTGTGCATAAGCATATGCCTTCATCAGTGATGTGGTGAACGAATAAAATGTGATGCTTGAAAATTCGCAAGTGGCTGGTACTGAGCTCCCAAGCCATTGTGCGAAAGAATGTGGATGTCAAATAAGCATCGAGGTATGTTTGAAACTTGGCTTTCTGCAGCTGAAAATCAAAATCAAGCCAATGAGGTCTTGGCTTACTGGTGTAAGCCTTGAGGTCAAAGGAGTATTAAGCATCTTGCAGGGTTCCAATCTTGCCATGGTCTGCCTCACCAAATGACAAGATTAAAAAATGGAAGAGGGACAGGGGCAATTTTGGTGGAGCTCACACCTAACATCTAAGCCGAAGAAGGTCCATAAAATTGTGGGGTAGACTGGGCCTTGGGGATCGTTCAATGAAGGTTTATGTACACATTCAGACTCACATATTTATGCCTGTTGAACACCTGTCTGTATTTGTAGATTCCAGTTAGTTGCTAGAGTTTATGCAGAGTATCAGTTATGACTCATGAGGACAAACTCACAGAAAAATACTCTTTTAAGTTTTAAATAGTCTTTATCTCAAGAAAGGGACGATAAGAGGGAAACTGTTTTTTCAATTTCTACTGAGTTGCATCTTAGCCAGGTTTGCCCCACCATGATTTTATTTGTTGAAGTTTGAACCAACGGGGATCATTTTTTTCTCTGCGTGTCTGAAGATGTGGGCTTTCTTCTAGTGTTACTTTTAATGTAATGGTAGGTGCAAGCACAGGCCAACAGTTTCTGGAAATATGATTTCTCCATGCAGGTCAGACAAAGTTCGGCGCCCATATTGCCTGGAACTTCCAGGTGTTACGTGTAATTTGGCCGAAATCTATTTACAAATTTCTGTATTGTTTGGAGCGTATCACGTATTTTTAATTTCATATGAAATGCTAACTGCAGGCTAATTTTAAGTTCTTAGGATTTCATGCATTGTTGTAAACAAACCATTTTCTTGAATGACTTAGTAGTTGAACCAATGGCCCTTTTCATAGCTTACATAGCCACATTACCTTTTCGAAAGTGTTTTGAACTCTTAACAAGTTGTTTTTGCTGCTGCTGTTTGGCTTTCTATTTCTTAGGATACATATGTGCATTGTGGCTAGCGTTTTGACACTTGAAATACCTCGGATCAGGTGGGCTTCTCACCATTCCCTTGATCGCCTCAACCAGAATCACTTCTCTATCCACATCCGCAGGCATCGCAGCTTTTAGCATGTGCTATGCAATCTGACAGGACCATAGGCCAGTAGTGGCCATGTCTCCGGATCAACCAACGCATCTTCACAAACTCATGTGCCCGGGAGTCAGTAGACCTTAAATGTTAACTTGATGCAGGGACTCGCTGCCTCGCAGCTGTCCTTGTTTATCTTAAATATTGATAATATAATATAAATAATGTAAAATACTATAGGTTTATCATTGCACCACAATTTCCGGTAGTTAATATGGTGTTTAAGAGACTCCATATTTGTAGTGTGGATAGAATATCTAGCTTGACACTATTATTACAAGTGATACAATTTCATTAAGCACTATATTTTTTAGAATACATTTTTTGGAATTTACATTTTAAAAAAAAATTATGAATAGTTTAAAATAATGTGAAAATATTTTTAGTTGTGTATATAAATCAAGGATTTCTAAACATGTTGTTTTCTATTTTCACTTTTCAAGTTACACATTTACAATTTCATTACTAGTTTATTCTTCAGAATAGCTTTTTTGGAATTTACATTTAAAAAAAAATAAAAACAATTATGGATAGTTTAGATTTATGTGAGAATATTTTTAGTTGTCTGTATAAATTTATTGTTCCCTATTTTCACTCTTCAAGTTACAAATTTTCAGATTTACAAATGGTAAATAAGTATCTTGATGACTATCTACTTTTTCAACCATTTAATTTAATTTATATAACTAAATATATTTTTAATATCCACTTGTATTATATGAAAATTTATGTGTTTTGTTATTCCTTTCATGGTCATGTGATTTCTTATATTGAAGATTGGGTTGTCAAGGAACGAAAACAACACATGGAAATAAATTATAATGTCTTACTAGACAAAAAAAATATAATCCCACACCACAAAAACTATTTGTATATTATGTCTCAAAACCAAAATACATCACACTAATATGAGATCTAACATATTCTAAATTATGAGATTGGTGTTGAGAGAATCTCTCAACAAACTCCAACAATCCTTAAATCAATCTCTAAAATAAACATTATTCCTAACACCCTCTCATATTGTTTATTTTATAAATAGAAAAGTTTGATAGGTCATCACTAGCACTTACACCAACTTTGGAATCACCCCGCACTACCTATCTAATACAATATATTTCTCCACCAAGCATCTAAAGGCAAGTTTCTTGGATAACTTTGTGTGTAATAGTTTTTGTTCTTGGATTTGTCTTTCTATTTTATAAATAGAAAAGTTTGATATGGTCATCACTGCCCTTACACCCACTCGGGAATCTTTCGAATTGTGCTCTTTCTTCACCACAACTTCGAACTTACCACTTGAACCATTTAAGATACAACTACCTCCGACCATCATTGGCATATTTATAAGACTCACACTTCTTAACATACTTTCTTACAGACCAATCTTGGTGCTAAACCATTCTATTGAGAAAGTTAACTCCTATCTAATGACATAACACATTGCATTCGTCAGTTATCTAGGAAAGTTGTCTGAATATTGAATGTCTCCAACAGCCAATCTTACAAAGTAACATGTCTAACACACAAGATCTCATACTACAACTAATAATCGTTGTTCTTGGATCACAACATCTTCCAAGAACCACAAACCATAACAGAGTAAAGCCATAATCAAACTAGTAACATGTTAAGGGTTTCTAAGCACCAAAAACTACTAATTTGATTTAGGTTAAGTTATTCAATAATTGGTTCTATAAACCAAAATAAATATAACATACATTTTAATAAAATATTATAGTCACACTACTACTTAAAAAAATATCCCATAACATAACGCTAGCTTTGAGATGCAGCGAATTGGATTGCTTCCTTTCACCACCACAAAAGGTTCCTAAATTCACCTTTGACAACCTTGTTTCATACATAAAGATGTCGTAGCTATATTTGTCCCCTTTTATAGATAGGCGCCCCCTTTCTGCCATTTTTAGGTGCAGTGTAACCAATGGATCCAATCACAAGATTTGAGGTGCCTCTTGGAGCTTCTGTTGAATCATCATGCCCTACCGCAAGTAACATTGAGGGTGAAATATGTAACTTAGGAAATCATCATTGCATTCAAAATAGCAGCGCTGGAATCCCTCTTTGATCTGATTTGTTGTTGGGATTCACGAAATTTCTCACCCTAGCAGGTCAGCCTTTCCATCCTAAATCTCCCCTCCTCTAGTTTATTGCTGAAAACACACAGCAGAACTGCAAATGGAACGACAAATCTAAGAACAACAACTATTACACACAGAGTTATCCCAAGAAACTTGCCTTTGGATGCTTGGTAGAGAAAGATATTTTTATCAGATAAACAGTGCAGGGGGTTCATCACAATCGAAATGCAAGTGGGTGGAATGAATTTGATGCCTTCTATGTCTATAGATATTTGTTTGTGGGCTCTGAGTTTAGACGAGTGCCCATGTGTCATGAGTTATTTCGAAAACCATGTCCAGTCCTCGACAACCAAACAATCAAATGGCCATGCAACATGTACTGTGAGATTTCGTCAATATATGAAATCCATTCAATTCTTGTGTAGCCACAAAATTTGAAGCCTGCAATGAGATATTGGTTGGAAAAAATTTCAGGATTAATCACACGAGGATCTTAAACAAATCCACAGCAAAATTGTTTCTATTAATCCCACAGGTTTACGCTTTCATTCTCCTAATCAGTAGTGGGAGGAAAATTCACATCCAACAACAACAGGATCTTCTACTTAGAGGTTGTAATGTGTAGATAATCATTTTTACATTCAAACACGAACTAGTTGTTTCAAATGTAAAATTCATGTTTCTTGTTTGATACAAAAGCCAAAATCCAGTGGCTATTGTTGAGGGTGTCGCGTTGAGTTCTAGCATAGTACAACAAAAGTGCTTACTGCTGAGGAACACATTGATCTCAAAACTAAAATCTCAGATCAGAAATCACACAAAAACAATATTCTACACTATTCTACTCCTACCCTGTACGAAATTAATTCTCACATTCACTTGGGCCCTCCCCTGTGGTAGTTAAGCCCGGGTTATAGCCTTTGATACTAAGGAAAAAAATATAATTGGACACTAAACAAAAAACTATCTGTAAAATTATCTGTAGCTTATGTTTCAAAACCAAAATACATTACATTAATATAGTGTATATGAGATTCAACAAAATCTAAATTATGAGATTGTTGTTAAGAGAATTTCTCAACAAACTCCATCAATGCTCAAACCAATCTCTAAAATAAACATTATTCTTAACAGCAGTCTGAGAGTAAGTGCTAGTGATGACCATATCATACTTTTCTATTTATAAAATGGAATGATAAATCGAAAAACAACAGCTATTACACAGTTATCCCAATAAACTTGCCTTTATATGCTTGGTGGAGAAAGATATTTTATCAGAAAGTATGTTAAGAATTGTCAGTCATATAAATATGTCAATAATAGTTGGAGGCAGTTGTATCTTAAATAGGTGAAGTGGTAAGCTCAAAGTTGTGGTGAAAAAAAATGTAGTTTGGGAGATTTCAAAGTAAATGTAAGTGCTACTGATGACTATATCAAAAAAATTTATTTATAAGAAACAACAAATCCAAAAACAACAACTATTACGCACAAAGTTATCCCAAAAACCTTGCGTTAAATGCTTGGTGGAGGAGGATAGGCAACATAGGGGATTCATCACAATCCAAATGTTTGTGAGCTCCAAGTTTAGACAAGCACCCATGTGTCCACAGTTTGTTTCGAAAACCATGTCCTATTCTCCACAACCAAACAATCAAAAGGCCATGCAACATGTACTGACACTTCGTGAATATATGAAATTCGTTCAATTCTTGTGTAGACATGAAATTTAAAACTTGCAATGAGAGATCGATTAGCAAAACTGGTAGGAGTAAGTATCATATTTTACACTTTTGTATTTATTATTAATTTTTTTCTGATTAAAAAAATTTAAAATTTAATATTAAGAAATTAAATTTATTATTTTTAAATAAATTTATTTCTATTTATCTCAAATATGATTGGTTAAAATGTCTCCCCTCTTATTGTGTAATGATGACAAGAATTGACTTTTGTGTACTCTATTATTAATCACTATGTACAATATCGCTAAGTACTATTTACACTAAATATAAATAATTTGAAAAATAACATTATATATTAATTACTATGTACCATAAACACAAATGGTTTGTAATTAAATTCAAAAATTCCATTTTCTCATTGGTGTAAAGTATTGAATAGACAATTTTTATGGGTTTATTTTTTAATTTACAAAAAAATTATTTGAAAAATATAAATTTGAAAAAAAAAATGTAAAAATAAAATGTATACAATTTGTATGAAAAAAAAATGTAAAAATAACATGTGTACAATTTGTACAACTCTCATTATATCAATCTATACTCTAATGACATGACATGTGTACTATAATATGAGCATTATATAAAAAAATTGTCATCATTCAATATGAAATAAATAATTATTAACTTAAGCGAAGCCTTTCGGTAGAAATCACATAAGAGAAATTTAACCAAAGTCTTTAAGTAGAAATCACATAAGAGAAATTTTTGGGCTACGCGTTTAGAATCAACAAGTGTGGTTCATTATCAGCACCAGATGAAGAGGCAGACCATGGCAAAGACTTAAATAGAGAGCAATGTAGGCCAAAAATTTCTCTTATGTGAATTTTACCGAAAGACTTTGCTTAATTCATTATGGATCAGAGAAGCTTGAATACAGAAATTATTAACTTGTTATTATTCTCTTCAATGTCAATTATATAGATCTATATATATAAAACATTTATCTATAAAAAAAATTGTTTAATTATATTTAATAAATTAATAAAAACTAAATAAAAAATATTTATATAACTCATTTTACAATTTTATTATTGTTTAAAGTACATACCATACATTATAACATTAAAATATTTTATTAAATTAAGTAGTAAAAAAACACTAATTATATGATTTTATTTTAAAATAATTAATATTACAATATATCAAGATGAATGGTTGCTGGAAAAATAACTTAGGCAGAGATACTAAAACTAAATCAAACCAAGTCAAGAAAAGAGTTGAACCGCCAAACAAAGCATAAAGGAACAACCCATATACATTTCTGAAATCCAAAAGCAAGATGAATAGATCAAGCAGTACAAAATCTTATATTATATTTCATTTGCATGAAAATCCACACCAAATTGAACAACTACTAACCACACCTGTTATTCTGATAAACAACTAACTATCTATATTATTTAACACAACCCTATTAACTATTCTATGAAGACAACACAGGCTCCTTCATGGCAGATTTAAACAGAAAGGTAGCACCCACAATAACCAGAGGCACCAGAAATTCTATAACCCTGATGAAAGCACTGGGCTTTTCCTCCTTGATGACAAAAGCAGGCATGTCCCTAAAAGCAGGCTTATCTTGCTTGGAGGAAGGAGTGGTGCTCTGGTTATTTACAGAAACAACCCCTTTGAAACCTTCAAGAACGCCCACCAAGTAGTTATCCAGCATCCCCTTGGCCGCTGGGCTGTGCCCAACGTCTTCAAAATCCTTGGTGGCATCCCGTCCTGAGGCCTCCACCAGAACTTCCTCCCCTCCTGGGTGTTCTTGCAGGAACTTGGTCACGTTGTACACCTTGCCACCGATGACAAACCAGCAATCCTCCTTGCTCTTGTGGGCAGAAACCTGCTTGAGACTGAACACTCTGAGCTCTGCCATTGTTATGGAGGCCTGTTACTGATCCACAGCTCAAGATGGGAAATGGGAGGATCCTGATTCCCAGTAGAGTAAGAAGACAATGAATGGTTTGTATTGATACTGGAACAGCGCAGTGCGTCGCTATAAATTCACTAGATTGGACTCCGGTTCTCTGTCCCCTGTACCTAATTTGTTTTCACGTTTTCATCTTCCCCACAACAACAACTACCCCATGCATCTGTACTGCCCTAGCTATCATTCAAGGGAGGGGGAAAGGTACCCCATGCATCTGTACTGCCCTAGCTATCATTCAAGGGAGGGGGAAAGATACCCCATGCATCTGTACAGCCCTGGCTATCATTCAGGGGAATGGGGTGAAAGGTGGATCTTAACGCTAAGTTTATTGTTCTGAAGTGGACCAACAAGACTCTGTAGGGTCGTTAGGATTGTCATTGGACTCTGTAGGGTGGTTAGGATTCTTGTTGGTATTTTTATAGATTATGAGGTTGTTTTGGTTTTATTCATTTGAAGTGGTTTACTCAAATTAGTTCATGTATAGATGGAGGTTAATTTCAATTTTTTATGAAAATTTCAATTTTTTATGAAAATTTCAATTTTTTTATGAAAAATAATCTTTCCAAATTATGTGAAATTTTTATAGAATAAATTTATTTTTCATAATTATTTTTTATTTTTAAATCTGCTATTATGTTTACATGATATTAGTTTTAATGTTGTAATTTCAAGTGAGATTGTGATTTTTTTAATATTTAAAATAGATTTTTGAATCATAAATAGATTTAATTGGAGTATTTAAAAATCATGCTTCTCGATCTTAAGCCTCATAAGAAAACAGTCTTTTACTCATTTCAAATGCCTCTAAATCTTATACCTTTAACGTGTTTCCTTATTATTATTATTATTATTATCCAATTGTAAGGTCACGACCAAGCCAGACACCAAATTAGTATCTGCACAACAATTTGATTGCTAAGACACCAAATTGGTATATGAGACCCCCTTGTTTGTGGGACAAGGAACCCACCTCTGCACCAAATTGGTATATGAAACCCCCTTATTTGTGGGACAAGAGAGCCACCAAATTGGTATATGGGACCCCCTTGTTTGTGGGAACCTCTGCACAATGCACCAAATTGGTATATGAGACCCCCACAACGATTTAATTGCTAAACCTGCGAAGGCATACATACTCTACCCCTCTAATTTTGAACCTATAACCTATTAAGAAGAAACACATACTCTTAACCATTAAGCCTACTCAAATTGTATCTAAAAAATTAACTCTAAACAATTTTAAAACAAAATCCAGTCGTAAAATTTAAACTTATAATAAAACCAAAAAAATCCACTCGTTTCCCGTTCATAATCCTATTATATACATTTCAATATAATATAATAATAATTTTTACTTGAACCTTTATCCCATAAACAATTTTGTTGTTTTCAAGGGTTTAAGTTTTTTAAATAGTATAAAAACTCTGAACCAAAATTCAACCCTCGTGTGCACTTTTCCATGTATTTTAATACAATTTTTAGTTTTCCTATACATTTAAATATATGAAATTTTAGAGCGCATAAAAAAATAATTTTTAATTATCATTGATGAATATTATTATTTTTTAAGTTGAAATTAATATTATTTATTAAATTTGTATTTTTAAATTAATTTGTTTAATTATTTTATAATTAAATAATTTGAAAATAAAAAATTATTTTGTTATTAATTATATTTTACAATATTAAAATTAAAAATAATTTTATATTTTTTTTTTATAATTTGTGAAACTTATGTATCCGTTTCTATTTTTATGTTCACCAAAATTAATTACAATTAATATTTTCATACTTAACCCCTCTTCTAAAAATAGTGTGACATTGACTCTTTACCATAAAGTTTTTTAAATAGTATTTTCATACTTAACCCCTCCTCTGATAATAGTGTGACATTGACTCCTTACCATAAGGTTTGGGTAACTTCACATTACCTTCCATGGTAGAGTAATATTTACCATATAGAATTTTTTTAATGTCAAGAATGTTTCAATTTGTGAAGCTGATGTACCACATCTCTATTTTTATGTTCACCAGAATGAATTACCATTAGTATTTTCATACTTAACCCCTCCTCTAAAAAAAAGTGTGACATTGACTCCTTACCACAAGGTTGGGGTTCTTCACATTACCTTCCATGGTAGAGTAATATTTACCATATAGATTTATGACACACGATTTCATATTTGTGTTTTTTAAATTTAAATCATTATATTGTATCGTGATATTTCAAAATGTCATATTAAAATTTAATTAATAAATATATTATTATAAATATGAAAATATAAATAAATGAAATACATATAAAATATAAATAGTAGTTATAAATTAAAATGTAATTTATGATATAAATTAAAATAATGATGATTCCTATTCCAATATTTTTGTTGATAAAGATATATGTTTTTTGGACATGAAAAAAGGCTTATCAATCATGTTTTTTTAACTTCTCTATATGGCTTTGGAGTACAAAATGTAATTTTCACTGTATAATAAAAGTTACTATTTATTCTTCCAAAAAAAAAATGATATTTCATATTTCTAATCTGATATTTGAGAATTTCATGTTTAAATTTAATACATAAACATATAAAAATTTAATACTTACCATAAACTTCTTTTATTAAACTTTATTTATAATCAATGTTATACATATCATATTAAAAAAATAAATTATTAAACATGTCAAAGAAAAATGTCAAACGTGTGTGTATTATTTGCTAGGTAATGTGAGTCAAGAAATTTCTAGTATGCCTAACTTATAGGTTAACCACACCAACCCTTAACATGACTTGATTTTTTTTGGTCTACGTGTGGTAAGCAAGAGTGTGTGTGAAAAAAAGAAAGAGAAAGAGATTAAACCAATTCTTTTATATATATAACATATATAACATTGAATTTATATAAAAAGAGAATATGTATTAAATTTTTATATGTTTATATATTAAATTTTAATATAATTTTTTCAAATATCAAGATGAATATAAATATGAATCATCACAATCATTCATATATATATATATATTTAATTTCATTTAAAAAATATTCTTATTTTTAATTATTTGTTTATAATTAAATTTAAACACAAATTTCTTAAATATGAAATATCACAGTTATAAATATGAATTATTTTTATTTAAATTTCATTTAATGTAATATGTATATTATTAACTTTTTTAGAAAAAAATTGTTTGTAATTATTCCCTTTATCCAAAGGGAAAAAACCGTCATTTCATTTAAACTTTTGTAAAAAAATACTAAAAATAGATAATACATAGAGGAAGATTAAGTGATATAAAAATCACACTTATTCCATTTCTTTCCTTTTTCTTTGAACCTTTTGCCTTTGTCATTCCCCATAAAAAGGACCAAAGGAGTCATTGTCAAATAGTTCACATTTTTCTTTAATGGGGGGTTCTTTGTCTGAATCAAAGTTTTAAGAAGCATGAGCTCTCAATGTGCCCATGAGCTCTCAGTGTGCCCACTGTCCCTTCCTCCTTGTGTGCCACATTTTTATGTTTACCTAGTTCATGGATTGTCCCTTCCTCCTTGTGTGCCACATTTTTATGTTGACCTAGTTCATGGATTGTTTCTGATTCGGTACCATTATGCTTGTGGTTTGTGTTTCCACCATGTACCTGGGTGCTCCTTTCTTCTTGGTTTGATGGATTCTTTGTGATTTCCCCTCCTTCCTCCTTTGCAGTGAAGGGTTAGAAAAGGTTACCATCCTTTTGTTTTGTGGTCATGCCCCTTTTTCTTTTTGGGGTGCCTTTTTGCCTAGGGGCACATGTCCTGCAAATGTCCTATTTGGTGAAAGAGCAGCATTTGAATGTCATATTTTCATAATCTTGTAATTGGGTCCACTGGAAGGTTTTATGTTTCAGCTAAATGTGATTAGGTAGACCTTTACTTGGGTTTATTTCTACACAGAATCTGGCAAAAGTAAATAGCCCTTTCTCCATTGTTTTGGAGTCCAACTTTTTAAATGATTCCAAAGTGTTTCCAATATCCTCGAGAAAATTGTGATGCCTAAAAGGAAGGGGGAGATTTGGTAGCCTCACCCATAGTGGCATTATTGAGACCACCATTTTTGTGGAAACAAAAACTGGGAACCAATGGGTGATGAAAATTCCTGCACTTCCCTAGAACTAAGGCTTATATATATATATATATATATATATATATATATATATATATATATATATATATATATATATTATATATATATTACTTTGATGACTTTATATTATTTTTATTATTACTTTCATGACTTTTTGTTTTTTTAATTATTTTTTAATTGAACCAATATTATGTTTTATTATTATTATTATTTGATCTAATGCTTTACTACAACACCACATCTACCCATCAAGGCAAAATCCCCTTCATATAGGATTATGATGAACGTCTCCACACAAATATTATAATTATCATGATGAATAATAATCATGCAATGATCCCCCATGGGGGTGAGTACCGAGACTAACGTGGTTGTCGAGCCTCATGAGGAGTGACAAATGGGTCGTTGGGGAGGGTCATACCTCCTAGTCACCTCTCCATATGGGATGGAGGGAATGGCGTAAAAGGATATTAGATCTTGGCCGTGTTAGTATTAATGGTGCCTTGGGAAGGGGAAGTGTTAATGAGTTGATAGGTGGGATGAGGGAGGAGTTCAAAATTTGTTTCAGTGCTCAGGTCTGGTGGTGGAACTACATCTGGTTTCTTGCTTGATGATGAAAGAGACATTGAAGGTGTGACAAAATTGGTGATTTCTGGATTTTCTTCGAGGAATTGTGGTTTGCTGGGTATAATGGAGTCTAACTCCTTGTTTTTCTCAGGTTTTGCAAGGCGGGACTGGGCTGACAATCACTGAGGGTAGGAAAATGTTATTTCTGGTTTATTTGGGGCAAGGAGTGTCAGTGAAAAGAATTGGCAATGCCATGGTGAGGGTGGTGATTGGGAGGTGCCAATATTTTGAAGAATTGTTGTCCTCCTAGTAGTCGGCTCTGTACTGTGGAGTGGTTGGTGTGGTGGGGATAATGAAGGTGGTGCTAGTGACAACAACGAAGCTGAGTCCCTAGGCTTCAAGCGTGCGACCCTATCTCACAGGTGGACTGACGAGCGAAGTGAATATGCTTATGTCGTGCCTTGGAGAAGATGGAGCATTGGGAGGTCATTCTGGTGGACTGGAGGGGAGAAACTCAGGTCAGCCGATGGGGTATCACTCTCGGTCATTGTGGGAGCACTTGTACGGTGGCAGATGCACCCCATTCCTCAATGTGGGTGGGTTATCCTCCCGACAAAGCTAGGGACGGGGAGGGAGGAGGCCCTCGCATGAGAAACCATGGTGGATGGAAGCGGGAGTAACCCGGTGGGAGGGCTCAAGGTGCAGGTTCTTGACCGCGCGAAGGGTGAGGTAGTGGAATTTGCAGAGGTCGACATTTAACCACTCGAGCAAGAGGTAGGGGTCGGGGGCAGGGGAATCAGTGTGGCGGTAGTGGCGACATAGACATCCCACACTGGCAGCAACTCTTGGATGCTTGGCTCTCGGAAGGGTGGTGGACGTAAGAGAGTTCCAGCTACTCAAAGCGATCATCGTGATGACGCCCCTAACCCACAGGGACTGTAGCATTGTTGTTTGGAAAATTGTCGTGGCCTAATTCAATCCTTGATGGACCGGGTAGATGTGGCAAAGCGAATTAATCAGGAAAAGCATGAGGAGTTGATGGAAACACTAGATCACATGCATTAATTCCAGTGCCAGGTCAGGGAGCGAGTGGTGTTAGTCTGGCGGGGATAAAACCATCTAGGGGAGAAAGTGGAAAAGTTGGAGACCTGGATGGCACACTTCGAAGGGCACGTTCATTGCAACTTCCGTCCACCGCCTCTTCCAGGAAATGCTTCGAATAACCCAGCTTCTGTCACCTTAGACGGTTAGTATGTCCTCGAGTTTTTTTTATGTTTTATTTGTCTATTGGAGCCTATGGCCCTCTTGTTTGTGGACATTGTTATTAGCATATTTTTTTTATTTTTTCCATCTTCTGCAGACTTTGGTCAACAAACCTGGTCGGGGTGAGACTACATGTTTTTTGAAGTATCAGATGTATATCTTTTTTCCTGAATGAATAGAATGTTGACTTACAAAAAAAATCAGGCAATGATACCCATATAAATTGTATTATATGATCGAGGACTGAAAAATGATATCACAACGAAGGAGGATGCGGCGAGGGTTTCTGGAGGGTTAGGGTTTGGGGTTGTACCGTTGCGATCAAATTGGTATCGAAGACCATGGTAGGGGGACTTGCTCCTCTTGCGCTTGATCAAATCAGAGATTGTAGATAAGGGCGAAGGGTGGGAGTCAAAACAGAGGGATCTGACGGTGAAATGGTAGCTGAAGCGGGGAGGGGAGAGATCCCCTCCTAAAAAAACATAACAGTAGGGGAGCCAAGCAGGAATGGAGTGCAAAGTGGCTTAAGGAAAAGAAACAGAGATCCACCGGTAATGGGAGCCCGATGGCAAGTGGGATTAAGCAACAAGTGTCTCCCAAGAGCATTGAAAAAACCCAGGTTCGTAATTCTGAACAAAAAACTCGAAGAATATAGAAGTTATATGAGAGATCATGCTTTAATTTGTAAGTTCGTAGGGTTTTGGCCCTCTGAAAAGGATTTGTCCAAATGGATAGAGCAGAGGTGGAAACCTAAGGGGCATGTTGATCTAAAATTGGGGGCAAAGGGTTTTTTCACAGTTATATTCTCAAATTTGGATGATACGGAAAGGATCTTCGAGGGAGGACCCTACTTCATGAAAAATGTTGGTTTATTCATGCGGCATTGGGAGGACTGATATAATCCAGACAAGGAAAAAATGTTAGCAACACCTATTTGGATCAGACTGTTTGGACTACCAATGGAGTTTTGGGAGCTAGAGATCCTAGAAGGAATAGGTAATACAATTGGGACATTTGTTAAAGTAGCAGAGACCACCAAAAGAGGGTGATACACATCCTATGCAAGGATATGTGTATACATGAATATAACAGAGCCGCTGCCGAACTTTATCGAGTTAGAATACCATGACGAGGTTTTGAAGCAACCAGTGGATTACGAACACATCCCATTTTGATGTAGAAGATGTCATGAATATGGCCACCTCTTCAAACAATACCCTTTAAATACTGCAGAGGAATCAACTAAAAAGAAAGAAGAAGAGAAGAAGGAAACAGAGGCAACCAAAGAGACGAAAGAGGGTTTTAAAGAAGTGCCCACAAGAAGAAAATCTGTAAAAGGATCGCCCCTGCTACAACCACCTGTTAAAACAACGCCATTGGAAAATCAAAACAAGTTTAAGGCCCTTCAGGAAGAGGAAATGGGGATGGAAAAGGAGGACAATGATGAGGAACCTATGGAACTATCAAAAGAAACAAAAGAACAGAACTCAATCTAGATAAACATGGAACAAGGAGGGGTAGAGGAGAACATGGACTTGCTAAATGACCAAACCCAAATGGAGGTAGATCCTCAAAAAGACAGAGGAAGTGAAGAGGAACGAATAATGAGGAGACTGTTACAGGAATGGAGGAATCTAGATGAAAGATTTATACCAGAAGAACAAAAGCAATTATATAAAGAGATGTTCCAAAAATACAAGGAAAAGGTAGGAGTACTTTCTGCAAGTCAACCAGAACAAATAGGAGTGCAAGGGTCTCAGAGTATGGGAATGGGAAGTACTGGCAAAGGAGGAAGGAAAAGAGGCAGGCGTCCAATGAGCAAGACCTTCCAAGTGGTAGGGGAGATGTTGGTTAATTCAAGAAGAGTTATACCTCTCTCAGAGGTATTTCAACAACCGTCAAAAATATTAAAATGATAATCACAAGCTGGAATATCAGAGGTCTCAATAGCAAGGGAAAATAGAGATATCTGAGGGATAGGTTGAAAAAAGATAAACCCAGTATAATGATAATTCAAGAAACTAAGATTAGTACTCAGAAAATGGAAGAAATAATGAGAATATTGAATACTCACTATGAGATAATGGGTCAAGATGCGGCAGGTACTGCAGGAGGGCTAGCAGTCCTATGGAATCTTGAGGAAGTTCAATTCAAAAATTGGGTCAGCTTCCCTCGAATTCTTTCAGGAACCTTTAGAATGATAGGTTCGTCAGAATGGATAATCCTTACAGGAGTATATGGCCCGCATTTATCAAGTGAGCGCAGAAGCTTTCTTCAAAATATGAAAACAATTCGAAGGCTATTCCCGAAGATGCCATGGATTGCAATTGGGGACTTTAACATGATTACAACCACAACGGAAAAATGAGGAGGATCAAGAAGACCAAACCAAGACATGGAAGCCTTCGGAGACATGATATCGGAGCAAATATTGGTTGATATTCCTACAATAAATGGGATCCATACATGGAACAATAGAAGAGGGGGCAAAAATCAAATTGCATTGAGACTGGATAGATTTTTAATATCAGAGCAAATTATAAATAGAGACATATTCATGGAAACAATGATCCTTCTAGCTATGGGCTCAGATCACTGGCGTATCAGGCTAGAAATTGACATTAAATCGAGCCCAAAAAGACGCCCTTTTAGGTTTGAAGCGTTTTGGCTTAGGAATCAGCAGTTCATGCCAAAGGTGGAGGAATGGTGGACCCAGAGCCAACAAAGAGGACGAAGCAAGATGCAGACCTTCCAACTAAAACTAAAAGAACTCAGAGAAAAAATAAAAAATAAATGGAACAAAGATGAATTTGGGAATATATTCATGGAGCAGCAGCGCTTAGAGCAAAAAATGAGAGTGCTGCAACAAGAAATTATAACAGAAGGCCGAAGTGAGGAAAAAAACAGAGAAGAGGGTATAGTGATAAGCCAACTTGAGGAACGGAGAAAACAGGAAGAAATATTATGGAAGCAAAAGTCTCGTATAAACTGGCTTCGTGAAGGAGAAAAGAATACGAAGTTCTTCCACCAAGCCATGATCCAGCACCGACAAAGGAATATAATTTTTTCCATCAAAAACGAGGAAGGGCAACGTATAACCCAGCATGAGGAAATGGAACAGGCTCTAGTAGGATACTTTAAATACATCCTTACTGAACGTCAAGAGGATAGAGAAGAAGTTATAGGAAGGGTAAGCAACGAAATTCCAAGAATGGTCACTAGGGATCAGAACCTAGCTCTGATGAGGGCAGCAACCCTGGAGGAAGTGGAGGAAATAGTGAAAGGGATGAAAAGAAATAAAGCTCCAGGACCAGACGGATTTACAGTGGAATTTTACCAAGCAAGTTGGAACTTCCTAGGGCAAGACATCCTGGAGGTGATAGAGGAATCACGCAGACACCAGAAGGTATGGCCTGGTTTAAACTCAACTCTTTTAACTCTTATTCCTAAATCTGCTCACTCTGAAACCGCTCAAGCTTTTCGTCCTATTTCTCTTTGTAATGTAATATATAAGATCATTGCTACTCTAATGGCTAAGAGATTGAAACCAATTCTATCTGATATAATCTCCCCTGAACAAACTGGGTTTGTGGAAGGGAGACAAATTCTAGACGACTTGGTGGTATCTCAGGAAGTGATTCATTCTCTGAAACAAAAAAAGGAAATGGGAATGATGATAAAATTGGATCTCTCAAAGGCGTATGACCGTCTAAATTGGAATTACCTTAAAACAATTTTAATGGCATTTGGCTTTTGCAATAGATGGGTAAACTGGATCTATGATATGATATCCACCCCCAATTTCTCCATTCTCTTAAATGGATCACCAACCTCGACTTTCAATGCCACAAGAGGACTGCGACAGGGAGATCCTTTATCCCCATTCTTGTTCATCATAGCAGCGGAAGGACTGGGACAATACTTCAAAAAAGAACTGAGGGAGAGAAAAATCAAAGGACTGAGGCCATGGGGAAACAACTTACCAATTACTCATCAGTAGTTCGTTGATGACATTATGCTTTTTTGTGTTGTCTCACTAAGAGAAGTTAAGAGGGTAAAACGGATTCTGGACCTCTTCATGGAAGCATCAGGCACAAAAATTAACAAAGATAAATCATGCACATTCCTCTTCAATACACCAGAAGCGGTCAAAGCCCACCTGACCAGAATTCTGGGTTTTCGCTCTGGAGAATTACCTACTAAATACTTGGGAAATCAATTAGCATTAAACCCTCTGAGGATAGAAAATTGGCAGCAAACCATTGAGAAACTCAAGAATAGACTGGCTAACTGGTCCTTCCGATCTCTGAACATAGCGAGAAGACTAGTGCTTCTTAAATCAATTCTTCAAGCAATTCCTATCTACCCTCTCTCGGCAATGGCGGTCCCCAAAGGAGTATGCACAAAAATGACGGAAATATTCAGAAAATTCATCTGGGGAGGTCCAAAGCAGCAAAATAAATGGGCTTTAATATCATGGAAAGGCCTAATAAAGAATAAAGAAGAAGGGGGACTAGGTCTCAGGGACCCGTATACTTTGAACCAAGTTCTAGGAGCGAAGCTGTGGTGGAGATGGATGAAGGGTGGAGAAGATCTTTGCAAAAAGATATGGACCCAAAAATACAATATGCCCACAACTGCTGCAGACATTCTTAGATTAGAGGAAGTTCCAAGGGGATCCACAATATGGGACCTGGCTAGTCAAAACAGAGATATTATAGGCAAACATGCTTTCTGGGAAATAAGGAATGGAAATGTAGCTAAATTTTGGGAGGAAGCTTGGTAGCAAAGAGAGAGAATGATAGAGATACAAGCCTTGCAAAATACATACCAGAAGGCTACAGCAGAGGGGTTAAATTATGTTAGTGAATATTGGAAAGAAGAAAGGCAAGGCAAGACAAGACCTGGCAAACTTGGAGGAATCCGGAAGAATGGGACAGCAACATTAATCTTGAATAGAAATCGCTACTTGTAAAGGAAATGGAATCAAGAAGAATTAAAATTAGAACAAGCCCAAATATACTTCGATGGGGTAGATCCATAAAGGGAACTTTCACGGTAAGGGAAGCCTACCATCTAACCACCCATTAGGAACAAGAAGAGGGTGCAATCGTGTGGAAACAAATATGGCAGAACAATTGGTGGCCAAAGGTAACTTTGTTCACTTGGCTAGTAGGAAAAGAATGTATCTTGACATGGGATCAGATACAGAAGCGAGGATTCCATGGACCTCCTAGATGTAGCCTCTGCAAAGAGGACAAAGAAACACAGGAACACATCTTGAACTCATGCCTTATTGCCCAGCAGTAATGGGAAGAGATCAGGAACCTTTTTGGGAAGACAAACAGGGATCCCCATGACATTAAACAAACCATCTTCCAATGGGGGAAAGGTAAATTCTCAAGCCCTATGGTTAAGAAAGCCTGGAGTCTAGCAATGGGATTTAATATATGGCTAATATGGAAAGAGAGAAACCAAAGAATATTTCAAGACAAAGACAACCCTCCAAAGATGATTTGGAAGCGAACCCAAAAACTTATAAGAGAGACTATCCTAACGGAAGCCTGGGAGGAAGAAGACTGGAAAACAACTCCAAAAGAAGGCTGAATCTTAACCAGTCTAAATCTGGAGTATGGCATGGTTTATCCTCAAAAGAAAAGAAATCAGAGCATTCATAACCAGAGCTCATCCAAGTTCAAATGTCCTCGCGAAGACTTCATCAAACTAAATTTTGATGGGGCATCTAAAGGAAACCCAGGGCCAACAGGATTCAGAGGCATTTTTAGAGATAATCAAGGACGAACCAGATGGGTTTATGCTGATCGGGGGGGTATAATGAGCAATAATGAAGCTGAATTGATGGCAGTTTACCAAGGCATCAAAATAGCAATCAGAAATGGGTATACCAAGTTGGAAATTGAAGGAGACTCGAATCTAGTAATAGAGATGCTCAGGAAATTGAACAATGGGAAGGATTGGGAATAGGTAGCAAAGAGTTGGAGGACGACCAGACTAATTTAGGACCTGGAAGATATAATGAAACGCATTGACTACAAGATCATCAACCATGTTAGAAGGGATGGTAATAAAGCTGCAGACTTCCTAGCTAACTGGGGTTGCAATGAACAAGATGGGAAGGTAGATAGTATATGGCCAACTCATTTGGAAAAGCCACGATGGGAGACCCTCAATTTTATCATTACTCAGGATAATAATGAGATTACAGCTTCATGATAAAGGTTACAGATGGCCCCCGATCGGGGTGGACGAGGTGGCGACGTGTGGAAATATAATGAAGGTAGGAAGGTGGCAATGCAGGTCACCACGCAACATTATAATTACACAGGACGTCGGGATGGCCTGCAGGCTAGGCAGAATCCTGAGGAGTAGAGGCGACAGAGAAGTGGAGGAAGAAGGAGGTAAGAACGGCGGCGAATGGACGATGGGACGTCGGGTAGGTGGCAAAGGATTAATAAGGACAGGAGAAGGCAAACCTAAAGGTTGCATGCGGCAAAGGAAGGAGACGAAGGGAGTTCAAGGCTGGCGAGCATTCTCTGCAACTCGTAATAGAAAGGGGTATGAATTCGTAAAACTGTCCACTGCTTTCTCTGTTATCCCCAGTAATATCAAGGAAAAGGGAAGAGGGTCAACCGCTGTAGAAGTTCGACGAAGGGAAGGAGACAGGAAACTCATCCATTTTAATACCAGTCAGAAGACAGTGGGTGGGAGAATGAGAAAGGCTGGGGTCAAATCTAGCAAGGAAGGGAGCCAGACAGGTCAGGATAAGAGCATGCAAGGTTCTCAGGTAGATACTGATCAGGGGCAGTCGGAGACGGAAAAGCAGATGGTTTGGGAGGAAGAGAAGACCCCCGAGCAGCTTTACCAATCCCATTCCAGGAAAGGAGGGGCAAGGAAGGTCAAAATTCCTTAAAAAGAGCAACAAGGGGAGGGAACGAATCTGGAAAAGAAAGCTAAGGTGCCCGATGTCGAAGAATTTACAGGGAACGCATCCTTCGATGTTGGGCAGGGAAGTCAGACAGTTGCCAGAAACAAACTAGCTCGCCCAGATCGTGGGAGAGGGTGTAGGGGTAGTGGAAGAAGTCGACAATTCGGCAGACAGGAATTCAGATCCCCATCTCCAGTTTGTCAAAGACGAGGCCGGAAAACCATGAAGCATATGGTGCAGGAGGCAAAAAAAGCTTATAACAAAGGAACTAATGCTAATATATGTAGGCTAATTCAAGAACTAGAAGCAAATGCAATGCAGGAAGACTCGGAACCAGAGATGGAAGACTGGGGTAACCTGATCCCTGACCCGGGTAATACCAGGGGACGCTTGTCCTTATACAAGTAGGCTTTACATGTATATTGGGTGTTGAAGCGATTACTGGAAAAGGCAATGGAGCAAGTGGCAGTGGAAATGGCAGAGATGGCTCAGGGCATTCCCAATTTAAGGCGAGAAATGAAGAATCTCCAAATCACTCTGCTCATGCAGGACAGCAAGTTGGAGGAGATTCAACAACAACTGAAGAAGCTAGTTCTAGTGACAAAAGATGAAGACACTCCACCTAAAATCATGGTAGATTAATCCTTCTAGCTGTTTTTTAGTTCTATGAGAACAAGCTCTCCTTTTTCTCTGTTTATAGTCTCTAATGTTGATAGGAAATCAGATTAGTAATTTTGACAGTAACGTTTATTTGGCATGGAAAAGCAGACTTATTCTTTTTTTCTATTGGTCGGCTTATACAGACTTAAGGTGGCCAACAGACGTGGTTTCCCTTCGGGGTGGGTTGAGGCCACCAAATGTTTGTACTTATTTCAACCTAGTTAAATAGAAAAACAAAGGTCCTACTCTAGCTTACAAAAAAAAATTGTATTATATGATCAATAATAATAGGTACATGGCCTATCATGTCAGGCCAGGAGGTAACTCCTCAAATGAGAATCTGTTTATTCAGTTGGGTTGTTCATAGTTATATACATGAGGGAGTGACTCTTGAGTTTCATCTCCCGATGACTCTTCATTTTCTCTTATTAATTATTTACACTATTTACAATTGTTCACCCAATCCCTATGATTAGGTGTCAACATTCCCCCCCTTAATCTGAAGGGATGGTGGTGAGTCCAAGCATCATTCTAAACCTTTCAAGCTTTTCTCTTCCAAGCGCTTTGGTGAAGATGTCTGCAGTCTTCTCATTAGTGGAACAATGACGAAGATGGATTGTTTTGGCCTCAACATGATGTCAAATCAGATGATATTTTGTATTGATGTGCTTCATTCGATCACAGAACTTTGGGTTCTTAGCCAACTTTATTGCAGAGGTAATGTCAATCATGAGTGGAGTCGTATGTACTTGTTTTACTTACAAATCTTCCAGAATTTTCCTGAGCCACACAATTTCTTTTGTTGCCTTAGCTGCTGCCACATATTCTGCCTCTGTTGTGGAATTTGTTGGAACTGATTGTTTGTATGATCTCTAAGAGACAACTCTTGATCCAAGACTCATAGCATAACCAGAAGTAGATACCCCAGTTTCTTTGTCTCCATCAAAGTCTGAATCAGAGTATCCAATCAAGCTGAAGTCATCCACCTGTGTATACTTGAGTCCAAAGTCTTGAGTTCCCTTCAAGTACTTTAGAACTATTTTTGCAGCAAACCAATGTCCCTCGCAAGGCTTTTGCATAAATCTGGAGAGTATTCCAAAAACAAATGAAATTTTTGGTTTGGTAGTAGTCAAGTAGTTGAGACTTCCTACAAGTTGTCTATACTTTGTTGCATCCTCAAATTATTTTCCTTCAATGGATGTGAGCTTTAAGTTTTTTTCCATTGGAGTAGTTAGAGGATCGCATTCAGCCATGCCAAACCTGTTCAACAGATCTCCAAAGTACTTCTTTTTGAGAAAGGAATATGGACTTCGGATGTTGAGTTACTTCAATACCAAGATAGTAATGAACATATCCCAAATCATTCATTTCAAAACCTTTCCTCAATTCCTTCTTTATGGATGCAATGTAGCTCTCATTGTTCCCTGTCATCAAAAGATCATCTACATATACCACAAGATATACAACTGTTTTTCTAAATTTCTTGACAAACAAAGTTGCATCATCAAGATCATAATGTTTGAAATTGAGTTTCAGAAGATGCTTAGTTAATGTTTCATACCAGGCTCGCGGTTCTTGTTTGAGGCCATACAAGGATTTCACAAGTTTGCATACTTTATGTTCATGTCCGTTCACAACAAATCCTTCAGGTTGGGACATAAAAACATTCTCCTTTAGATCTCCATTCAAGAAAGCAGTTTTTACATCCATTTGATGGACTTTCCAACTGTTCTGAGCTGCTAGGGAAAAGAGTGTGTGGATGGTAGCCCATTTTGTTGTGGGGGAAAAAGTCTCCTCATAATCGACCCCTTCCTTCTATGCAAAATCTTTTTCCACAAGCCTGGCTTTGTGCTTGTCAACTTAGCCCAACTTTATACTTGTTCTTGTAGACCCACTTGCAGCTAATTGGTTTGGTTCCTAGTGGAGGATCAACTAGCTTCTAAGTGCCATTCTTAATCAAGGCATCATACTCCTTTTGCATCACTTCTTTCAATTCATCATGAGAAGCGGCTTCTTTGAAGGAAGTTGGTTCAAAATATGTAGGAAAATTCAATTCACAATCATAAGAAACATCCATATCAACAGGTGAATTAGAGTCATCTACATCACCTCCATTTTTCCAGGTTGAGTTTCTTGTTCTTGTCTTTCCAACCTCATCAAGATGAACACTTTCAAGTGTCTTTGTCAGCCACTTTAGTGGACCTTTCTGAGATGGTCCAGGCTGCTCAGTTTATTGAGTTGGGACTGAATCAAGATTGAGTCTCCCAATTTTGTCAATCACATCACTCAAAGTATCATCAATGGTTGGAGTTTCATACAGGGGAGAGAGTGCTTCAGAAGAATATTCCACAGGTTGATCCAGTATAGGAATACCCCCTTCAAGATGTGGAATCTAATGATCAAATTCTTGAAATTATTTTGCATTTGCAAATCTATCCAAGCGATCAAGTTGTCTCTCAACAACATTGTTAGCTTTGGATGATTCAAGAAATATTACATCTCTAGATACAACAAACTTTTTATTGACTTCACCATAGAGACAGTATGCTTTGGAGGTGTTTGAATACCCCAAGAAGATACACTTATGACTCCTTGCACCAAGTTTGTTTCTATGTACCTTTGGTATCAAGGCATAACAGGTGGAACCAAAGACCCTGAGATGCTTTACCGAAGGAATGTACCAATACCACATTTCATAAGGAGTCTTGTTTCTAATAGCATTAGATGGACATCTATTCTTTACATATACATCACATAGAATTGCATCAGCCCAAAACATCAATTTTTCATTCTTGAAAAACATCATGGAGCACACCATATTTAAGATTGTCCTATTCATTCTTTCAACTACTCCGTTCTGTTGGCGATTATAAGGCACAGTTGTTTGATGTTTGATCCCATGTTGGCGAAGATTTTCAAATTCATTTGAAGTGTATTATTTTCCATTATCAGTGCGAATAGAGCCAATATGAGATTGTGCATCATTTTCAATCCATGTATGAAAGTTCTTGAATGTTTGAAAAGCATCAGATTTGTTCTTCAATAAATAAACCCAAAAAATTCTGGTGTAGTCATCAATAAATGTCATCATATATTTATTTCCATTCGCTGAAGGAATAGGCATTAGACCACATAACTCTAAATGAATGAGTTCAAGTTTTCTATATGCTCTGGAATGTGAATAATGAAAATATTGTTTGCTATGCTTTCAAGTGAATGATCTGATGCTTTCTCACCTCAACCTTGACATGAAACATATGAATGGAGTTTCATTGCTAGTAGATGTGCACCAAGGACAACAAGTTTCTCCTCAGTTGTGGGAGATATAAAACATTATGTAGAAGAAAGTTTGGAAGACCATGCAATTTAAGCATGATTGTGCCAAGCCCAGATGGCTTGTGTTTTTATTTGTCTGCAAAGTATACAAATTCATCAATATTGTCAGTAAATTCTTCAAAAAAATCTCTTCTAAAGGTCATGTGGCAAGTTGCTTCTAAATCAAACAACCAATCATTTTTCGAAGAAGCAAGTGAAGCATTAAATATGTCTTCTTTACTCCAATATTACAGTGTGCCACAACATAGTGAGTGGATTCAGGTGCTTTACCTTTCTCTTTGTCATTAGTTTTACCGTTGGGTTGGTTTCTTTCCTTCTCAATTATGTCCCAAAGCAACTTGCATGTGGATGCATCATGTGATCCATCTTTATTGCAACATATGCAATGCAAATCTGACTTTTCTCCTTGAGAGTGTCTGCCCCCCCGCCTCTGAAATTTCTTCTTCGTCTTCCTCTTAGGCCACCTCTTCCTCTGGAAGAATCTTGAGCGAGATTCTTCTCTCTATGTGCAAGACACACAACCTCTTTAGAAGACTGAGGAGTTTCCTTCTTCCCAAAAGCTTTCTCTCTTTCAACAAATTTTTTCACAAGGGAGTCAAAGGTAATTTCTTTGAGGTTTCCATTTGCTTGCAATGATTCAAGATAATTTGAGTAAGTGGGATAAAATGCCTTAACAAAATCTATCAGAGGAATGTCCAGTTCAACATTAGTGACTTTGATAACATGCATAATAGATTTTACTTTTGATGCAAGAGCAAGAGGATCATCATTTTGTAATTCAAGGATGAACAATTTAATCATGAGTTGAACAACTTCAAGTGCAGAGTGTGAGTCATAGAGTTCCTTCAATTTTTGTAAGGCTTCAAAAGCATTTTAAAATGGAAAAATATGGCAGCTCACCTCTTCATTTATTGATTCTGCAACAAGGCATAAGCCTTGCTCTTCTTATTTTCCCAAATGGCAAATTCCTTGTCTGAGGTAGGATGTTTTGGTTCTTTAACTCTGTCTCCAACACACACACATTTCCACAACTCATTAAAAATGGGAGTGTGTTTTATTTTCCATGACCTTTCTAGATAGTTCTCCTTGCCAGTGAGAACCACTCCCACAATAGATATCAATGAATGCATTTTAAAAATATGTGTACTGTAAAATTACTTATGCTACCAATGTATAAAATTTGTACTTCTGGTGGTAAAAATAATTACAATATGATATGTATATAGTAGAGATATTATTGGGGGAGGGTATATTTGGGAGAGGGAGTATGTGGGGGAGGGAGTATGTAGGGGAGGTATTAAAAAAAATCGGGTGTATATGGAGGAGGGTCAACGTATTGACCGAACAGTGGAAGGGAGGTATTTACTGTGCAATGGAGTAGGGGCAGTGCATTTGTATGGAGGGGTAGCGCATTTGTATGGTGGGACTAGCGCTGCAAGTTAGGAGGGAGCACTGCGAGTTAGGAGGGAGCGGAGGGAGGGCTGCAAAGTTTTATAATAGCGTGGAATATCAACGGAGCAAAGGAAAATGGAAAATGGGTCGATGAATATGACAGGGACTCAAGGCAGTGCTCACAAAACAATGTGTAAGCTAAGAGTTGACATTGTGAGTATGGGAGGTGCTGGCAGCAGTGGGAGAGATGGTGTGGGAGAGTCACACGTGCTATGGGAGGAGGTCGGTATGGCATATTATGAACAGAGATAGCAGTGTATTATGATACCAAACACATTGGGGAGAGTGGTATGGCCAGCGGACAGTGGTAAGAGCGTATACTTTCATAACAATACAAAGCAGTGTATTAAATAGCGTGAGGGAGGTGTTATGAATGATACCAGAGTAATACCAAACAGTGTGAGGGAGAAAATGATTTCGCTGCACGGAAACGGGGAGTCGACAACGTTGAAAACAGTGCGGCCCAAAGCCACAATGGCACCACAACAATCGAGTCTTGTCCTGCAGTGGCATTCTCGGCTCGGCCTTCGATTCTGCTTCTGCAAGTTTTGGACTCAGCAGAGTTTTGATAGATTTGGGAGTACTACTTTCCTAATCGGAGGTGTCAATATCAGATGCTAAAATAGCTTAGTTGGTTAGAGCTTGTGGCTGTTAACCTTTGCGTACAATTCAGCCTTTGCCATAATGCAATATCACAAAATATGCACTCATCGCACCACAATACACTCAGAGGTGTCAATTCTGCAATATGGGTAGAACATAGGCAGAATAGGCAGAATAGGTAGAAAAGGAGTTACAAGGACAGGAATGTTAAAAATAGAGTTGGCTTTGATACCATGTCAGGCCAGGAGTTAACTCCTGAAATGAGAATTTGTTTATTCATTTGGGTTGTTCATAGTTATATACATGAGGGAGTGACTCTTGAGTTTCATCTCCCGATGACTCTTCATTTTCTCTTATTAATTATTTACACTATTTATAATTATTCACCCAATCCCTATGATTAGGTGTCAACATGTCACCCACCATGTATATTGTAATTAGTGAATCATGACTTAGACTTTATATATTCTCGTAATAAAGAATTGTTATTTAATATGGATTACTTTATGTGTTCATGATGTTTTAAGTGAACTACAATGTTCACTTCAATCGATAGGTATCGTAGCAAAGTTGTTGTATAGACCCATGGACCCATTGCCAATAGAAATACTAGAGTAGTGGTCCATAGTTGACATAAATAAAGTGAAACTACACATACATGGTTTATAAATAAATAAATAAGAAAATAGAAGTTTTTCATATAATTTTAAATTGCATGTGAATAAGTATCACATTTATGTAGTGTTTAGTATCATGTGGAGGAACAAAGACAACAAATTTAAAGGAGTTGTCTTTAGTGAGACTTTTTGGACTTTCAGGTGTCGGAATCCGGCGGAAAAAATTGAGGTGAAATCTTGATTTGTGTTATTTAAACTGGTTTTTTGATTGTATGTATGGATTCAGCACCCTGAAAAACCCTTAGGACACTTCGATTGTGCAAGGGTTACCCATCAAGCTTATGATTTCAATAAATTCCTACCAGATTTTAGAGAAATTAGGTCGGAAAAACCCACCGGAAAAGCTTCCAAAAAGTCTCACTAAAGACAACTTGAAATTTAAATATATCTTTCTATGGATAACATATTTATTTTTTTTACATGGAGGAATAAAAAAGAAAACACAAATAATCTTTATGTGAAAGGATAAAAAAG
Organism: Pinus tabuliformis; assembly: GCA_031772625.1. Classification (NCBI taxonomy): domain Eukaryota; kingdom Viridiplantae; phylum Streptophyta; class Pinopsida; order Pinales; family Pinaceae; genus Pinus; species Pinus tabuliformis. The sequence continues at coordinate 933,304,448 of CM062810.1, read as the reverse complement.
AAATATAAATATATCATTATGGAAATATTTTTATTTGTATTTAATTTTAATTTTTTCCTAAAATTAGGCACTTTGCATTACATCAAAACAAGATTAGATAAACGAAAAAAATTTACTATTGGTTTGCTAGAAGGGAACCCAGACCAATAGCATAATTTTAAAGTTTTGAGATCATTAATACCTCACCTAACTAAATAATCTTGTAAATAAAAACTCGTATAAATAGGTTGGTTGCGCCAAACCTTGACATACAACAACATGGCTAAACAAAAAGACTACTGGAACTGTAAACAAAATACTAGTGAATCATAAAAACTAGTGGGTAAAACCTCCAGGAATATGTTGGTTTCTCATCCTCATCCAAGGAGAAGCAGATGTTAGCTACTCTCTTGGCTAGAATGGTCAACTTGAGATCTATACCATCAATTTTTCCCTCCATCTCTGCCAATATTATAGAATTCTCTTATTAAGTGTTGGCACCATCAATGAGTACTCATCCCATAAAAAATTTGGTGTGCCAGTAAACATTCATTGCTTGGATGTACCAATAAAATTTTGATCAAGTAGAAGCTCCTATATCAGGGATCCAGTCAAGAGTAGCAGCATCAACATGGGGGTCATGAATAAAACATTGGGCATGTCGTACTTCATCTTCCAATCGTTCAATTTATTTTTGAACTAGTTCGGAAATGATTTCATGATATCGAGCCATAGAATCACAAACATGGGATTAAGCAAGGAGCTAGGAGGTAGAGGCAACGTGGCAATCCATTTGGGTAGAGACAAAGGATTTCCCCTTTCTACCCACTATGCATCCAATGGATGGTGTACCACGAGGCCTGGTTGTACGAAGAGACAGGGTGAAAGTACAAGGATAATGGAATGGAACACAGGAGTCAGGGGTGGTGCAAAGGGACGGTCAAGAGGAAGAGGGGTTGAGGTAGGACATGGGTAGCCTGAGAGAGGTTTTCGAGGAGTCAGCAGGAGTGTGAAGTGTCAATGCGAAAATAGGATAATAATTTCCATCCCAAATGGAAAGATAATTTGAGGTGGATAGGGAGAGACAAACAAAATGAAGAAAAGAGCAGAGAGCACAAGAAGAGAATATGACCTGGAAAATTTTTAGGGTTAACAAAAGAAGGTAGGGCACTAGATTTGGAGCCTTTCCATAAAGAAAAAAAAGGAAATATGAACCCAAAAACTAGTAATGAGAAAACCTAAGTAAAAATAAATGGAAAAATAACAAAGCTTAACTGAGAGAGTTGTTACCAAAAGTGGAGAAACGTCCACGAAGATGCTAATTCTAAGTGCTCTAATGGAGACTAATGAGGAGCATCTATTGTATGAAAGCATAATTCCAACAATTCTTAACATGATCAGTTTTTTTTTATAAGTTCGATAGTACTTCCTTTTGCTATTAACTATCTATAAGCAGGTAACAAAAATATGTCTGGTGGCCTCAACCTACAGGAGGGAAACCAGGTATGTTGGCCACCGATCAACATCATAAGTCATCCAAAATTTAAACAGTTTGATCATTATCATCCATGCTAAGTTTGCTACTGTATCTACTATATGCTTAATCCTTTGACTTGTAAAGTAAATGCTATCCATCATAAAAATAAAATTTACTTTCTACTACTCTGCATCAATCCTCAGAAGATTCAATAGGTTTCAGGTCCTTGGCACTTGACCTGGGCACTTCGTTCTGCATCAAGGTTTGGATTTGTTTTTCCATTCACCCAAAACGGAGGTTCTGGTGGTACTGTTGTACCTACACCGCCTGGATTTCCTTTTGGATGTCCTTAAGACTTAGTTCTTCCTCACAGGCTTGCATTGGTTCTTCTCTGTCCCTGTATGTTGCCATGGCCATGGCCAGCAGGTTCTTCATGACCCAGTATTACTGGATGATCCGTCTGAACAATGTTTGTCGACCTCTGGTATGCCACTGGTCAATGAGAAATTACTCCCAGTCCTCCATTGGAATTTTTTCATTTACTGCCTTGGCATTTAATTCTGCCTCCCAAGTTGCTATTACAACTTTTACCTGTGTTGGTGTTCCTACATGGTATGCATGCATTAATTTCTGCATGCTTTCCTCCCCTATTTTCCTTCCCCTTTTTCGTTGAGTTTTTCTTGCTGAAGCCACCAGTTCCTTCATTTTATTTTCATCCTATTTACCTACCCACCTACCTCATTTTCTTCCTTTCCTCACTTCTACCTTCACCATATTTTCCTTTTGCAATTCTTTCAGTCCCCACCCCTCTCGCATTCTTACCTACTCCCGATGACAAAGCACCAGAGTCTGAACGGTAGAGGAGTTAAATAAACCTGTAATGTTAACATAAGTGCAAACATTAAAACTTATTCGAATTCCATTCACGACCTTCTACCTTTCCTTATAATTCTTCTTTACAAAATACAACCTGCAAATTTTCTCTCTGCAACCCAGTTGCCCCCAATTCCCTTCCCCTCTTTCCTTGGCCCTTGTTATGCGCAATAGTAAGGGTATCACTTCCCTCCTCCACTCAAATCCCCCCTTGGAGTCCTCAAACTGGGATCCACACTATGGTCCAGCTCCACTCCTGGGAGCTGGAAGACAAGGTTTGGGGTGACCAAAGTCAAGAATGCAAGGTGTTGGATTTGTTTCCACCACAATGGTAGAACCACTAGACTTTAGATGCCTTGAAACCTCCCTCTTATCATTACAAGTTCTAGCCCACCCCTGTAGTCCATCTCGACTCAGAATGACTAAGAATTCATTTAGATGTTTGCATGATATTCTCCCCCAGCCCTGCTTTCAGCTCTTGACCCACTCATGCCCCCATTTCCTCCAGGGAGTGCTTCCCTTAAAGGCCCTACCAGATGCACTGGGGTTCCAGGCCCTCTCCTCCCTACTGATATCCTGTTGCCACTCAAGATTAACCAAATGCGATGTTGAGACCCGCTGGTCAAGCTTCCCCGCATTACTATTCCACAGTATCTCTTTCCTTACCCTTGGGGTTTGAATTCCCCACATTAACCGGACTAGCCAAGCTGAGCTTGTCTTCCATTTCCCATACCCCCTTCACTCCTCCCACTGGTTCTGGAAGCTACCAGGCCCCCGCAAGCTGTCAAAGGAGGCATGGCCTCTTCTCAATCCCAGGATGTTGATTTTCACTATGGAAAATGCTAATTTCTTACCCCAGGATCCAAGAGTCCCTCCTAACCCTCCAAAGATCCCTTATTCTCCCCCCCCCCACCCCCCAACCTTCCATAAAATGTAGCGAATACATATCCAGACATTAACAACAGAAAACTAAGCCAAAATTCTCATATTCTTTCATTTCTTACAACAATTAAGAAACTAGACATCAACGACTTAAGACAGGACCAACATTTTCTGAAAAATTTTGACACCACCCTCATTCTATGCCAGACTCTCTTCCAATTTTGCAACATTGATGCCAAATCTAGACTTAGGAGAGCTCGGTTTACATACCAGTCTCTTTCCAGGTCGATGAAGGTGGAATCCAAGTGTGGGTGATAGCCCCTTCTCCTGTTGGTCTGGTTCTCCTCTTGACTACCAACCTTGTCTCTTGGCTCTCATTCTCTTCTCCCACCTTGCATGCATTCACTAATCTCTCTCGCCACCTTTCTACCTTGAATGGTCACCCACCTACCCATTTGTTTTCCCGAGGCTTCCTCCACTTTCCTCATTCTCTCAGTTCCTTCTACCTCATTCATGTGGGGTCCTTGGATGGGTCACCCATGTACCCTCCTCCTTCGTCCTTCAATCATGAGATTGATCCCCATCCAGATCTAGGCTCCCTTCCCACCCTGATCGAGGGTCTTGTCCTCCTTCCCTGTCTTTTCCCAGGATCTCCCTCAGAATGTTCATTCCTTCTATCTAATTTATCTCGCTCCCAAGGATGTCCAAGTTTTTTCTCAGATTGTCACATTCCCAATATGCTAAGAAGTTAGTTGCCACGTACCCTAATTGCCAGACATGAGCTAGAATGAGGTATGGTATCCCTTTTACGAGGATTCCTATTCCCTGGACTAATCTATCCGTTCTCTAGCTCTTGCTTATTTTTTCCCATTGGGCTCCCTGTTGGAGTTTTTTCACAATGTCAATTACTAGTGTGGAATCCCCTTCCACCACCAGCTTCTAAAATATTTCCCTTCTAGCAATTTCTAGTCCTTGTTTGAGTGCATTGAATTTTTCCTCGTTGTTGCTCACAAATCCACAATACATTGCAAACAACCAAATTGTATGGCCTTGGTGATCTCTAAATACTTCTCTGAATCCTACTTCTCCCGGATTTCCTTTGCCTGCTCCGTGAAAGTTTAGTTTTATAAATTCCTCAGGAGGGTAAGCAAAGTATGAAAGGGATTGCAAGGGAGTAGGTTTCAACTTGCATGAGTTACGAATCATCATTTGTGGATTCATATTGAGCATTGTCATTATTCATCTCTCCTGGGGGTGTTGCTTCCCAATATTTTGGGTACCATTTCTTAACCAAAATAGTTTCTCGGATATTTTGTGTTATAACCTTCCACACTTCCATTGCCATCTTTTTTTCATCTTTGAAGATTCTCTGATTTCTCTCTTTCCACACTGCCCACAGGAGAAATCCTAAGGAGATGTTCTAGGCTCGGTTAAGGATGGGGCTCTGGTAGATTTTCTTCCTCCAATTTTCCATTGACGTTACTATATATGCAAGAGTTCAGTAGATGTTCCATCGTTTCCATTTGTCCTTCACATATACAACAAATTGATGGTCCTTGCATCCCTCTTTTCTGAAGTTGGTCCCATGTTAGGGCTCGACCATGGAGGACCACCCAAAGGAAAAATGCTACTTTCGTCCATAGTTGATCCTTCCATATTCGTTCCCATATGGGTATCCCTTATTGTTGTTGGTGTTATGCTTTCAGGTAGTAGCCTTCTTGTATTTTAAACATTCCTTTGATTCTGTATCCCCACCTTATAATGTTTGTTCCTTCTGTTATCGTTATTCTTCTGGAGTCAACCTCTTTGTCATAGGTTTTCCATTGGGGAGAATCTAGTGCTTCTAGCCAGTGTTGTCTCCTTTTCCACTTTATCCATGTTAATCATGTTTTTGCTTCCGAGAATTTATTCACCGTTTGGTTTGCTGGTCGGTTTGTGTTCAAGAATACTTCTGCTAGGTCTTGTCTACTAAATAGTTTTTCCCTCTAATGTTAGGCATCTTTCCATAACTTACCCTTATCCCCTCCCCTGATTTCCCAGAAGTTGTGGTTTCTTATCAATTCTGTATTTTCTGCTACTAGGTTCCATATAGCTGATCCCTTTGTATTTACCTGGGTTCTCAGTCTTCCTTTAGTCATCCTAGGCATTCTATATTTTCTTCCCCATATTTATTTTCATAAGTCATTACCTCCCTATATCCATCTCCACCATAACTTGGCCCCCATTACCTGGTTCAAAGTGTAAGGGTCTTGAAGGTCCAAACCCCTTGCTTTTCTGGGGTTCGTTAGCCAACTCCAGGAAAGGAGAGCCCATTTCTTTGTTGTTTGAGGCCCTTGCCATAGGAATTTCTTAAATATATTTGTCATGACGTTACATACAATTTTGGGCACTGCTAAACTTGAAAGTTGGTAGATAGGGATTGATTGCAGCACTACCTTTAGAAGGATGACTCTGCTAGCCATGTTGAGGGCTCGAAAGGTCCACTTTTGGAGGCAACCTTAAATCCTGTCCAGGAGAACCTTCCAATTTTCCACTCTGAGCGGGTTAAGGCTTGAAGGAATCACCAGTTATTTCAAGGGTAGGGTTCCTATTCAAAAGTCCATTATTCTTGTCAGGAAGGCTTGGGATTGAGAAGCTGTGTTAAAGAAAAAGATATCAAACTTATCTTTATTGATATGAGTTCCTGAGGCATTCATAAAATCTTGAAGGATGGCCAAGAGGGACCTTGCTTCCTTGAGGGTATCTTGATAGAACATCATAATGTCATCAACAAATTGTTGATGAGTTAAAGGAAGATCATTTCCCCACATGCGCTGGCCTTTAAATTGTCCTTCTTGAACTTTAGATTTGACATATCTACCTAGACCTTCAACTGCTAGGATGAACATAAAAGGGGAGATCGGGTCTCCTTGTCTTAGCCCCCTTGTTGCATTGAAAGCCTCATAGGTTGCTCCATTCAGTAGGATAGAGAACACAGGGGTCAATATGAAAGAAGAGATCCAATTGATCCATTAGGGATCAAATTCAAAGGCTTTCAAAATACTCTAAAGGTAGGTCCAACTTAAATGGTCGTATGCTTTCAACAGGTCTAGCTTGATCATCATTCCTTTGGCTTTGAGATTCTTAAGGGAATGGATAGCCTCTTGAGCAGTGACTATACCATGCAAAATTTGTTAGCCTTTGACCAAAACAATTTGTTCTTGGAAGATTAAGGTTGGGAGAATCAGTTTGAGCTGATTTACCATTATAGTTGAGAGGATTTTATAGATTACATTGCATAGTGCTATAGGTCTAAACCCCTGGGGCTCTTCAGAGTGATCAAATTTAGGAATAAGAGCTATAAAAGTTGAGTTTAGGGAAAGATGTACCTTTTTTGTTCTTCATGATTCTTCCACTCAGTTGTTCTAAAACTTTTGGTGGACGGGGTGTTCTGATCTGCAGCTCTTCTGCCCACACTTCTGATCTGCGGCACTTCTGAGGTTGAACTATTTGAGTTGCTCTTGCAGATTAAAAGGCTTACTAAGACTCTGTGGCTGGGTTCTAGATCTAATCTTCTGCATCTAGATCTAGATCTAGATCTAATCTTCTTTGCGGCTAAGTTCTAGATCTAATCTTCTGCGGCTAGATCTAGATCTAATCTTATCTTCTGCCTTATTTCTCTGTAGCTGGGTTCTACGGGCAAGTAAAATATGGCTCCCAGCTTCGCGAAAATAGCTGCTAGCTCAGTTCCTTTCGCTTCTGGAGGGCAAGCTCCTACCCATATCGTCAGTGAAGCCCTAGCTCCCACTATCCAGGTGGTCCAGGCCTCACTCGATGAGGCTTTGAAGTTTCCGAAAGTGCCCTAATCTGTCGGTTCAATGGTTTTTGGCCGCTGCTGACAGTGCTCCACAATTGGATCTCGGAGGTATGGAAGCTTGTCATCTCTGATGAAATTAATATATACCCCTGTGCTAGGGGTTTCTTTATAGTAGATTTTGAAAATCCTAAAAGCAGACAATGTATTCCAGATTCCGGCCCTTGGTTTTGGGAAAAATCAAGGCTATTCATGAAGCCATGGAACCCATCATTCGATCCGTCAACAACAGTCATAACCTCAGCACCAGTTTGGGTGAGATTTCCAAGTCTACCCTTGCATCTCTGGAATCTCTCCTTGCTAAAAGCCATTGGAATTGCAATTGGGGAATTTACTGCAGGTGCCTAGAAACAGAGGAATATGCCAGAACCACCTATGCACACATCTGTGTGGAAATGGACTTCAACGCCGGATTCCCAGCTGAAATAAACCTAACAAGTAAAGACTATATGTGGAACCAGAAACTTGATTATGAAAGTGTCCTCTTCAGATGTTGATCCTGCTTTGAGACAAGCCATCTAGCCAAAAATTGCCCAAAAGCCTCTGAGAAAAATTCTGCTAGAAAAAACTACCACAGATCTACATGGTGGGAAGGAGCACAAAAAGAACACTACATTGTCATCAAAGAAGAATACTCTAGAGAAAACTCTGAATCACAAGAAATCGAGCAAAAAAGAAACAACTCTCAAGACAAGCAGGGAGAAAGCCCCACCCAACAACAAAAAAGTGAACTCGACAACCCCTCAAGCATCAACAGTGATGAGGATTCGAATACCACACAAAATAAATCTTCACTTAACAGCAAAGCAGATCTCCTAGACCAAACTTGTTCTCCGACTAACTTCAAAAGGATGAACACAATAGATCGTGAAGCTAAAACACCAATGTCCCAAGAACTAGAAGAGATGAAGCATATGCAAGATAAAGGAAGTGGAAGACCGTAGAGAAAAAAAGGAAAGCTACATCACCAATCTCGCCAAGAAAGACGAGGAGCCAAATAATTAAAAACTAAGAAAATTATAGGTCCGATAGACCAATTTGGTCTCAGTGGACGTTAACCATCATCATCATCATCACTTCTAGAATATATTTTCCTAGGATAGGCCATGTTTCCTGGAAAAATTCTGTCGTAAAGCCATCTGGTCCCGACGCTTTATTCTTTGCCAGTCCTTTAACTACATCCTCTACTTCTTCTAAGGTAATTGCTCTCATAAGTGCTAAGTTTTGGTCCCTTCTTACCAACTGGGTGATATGCCTAGTTATCATGTGTTATAGCTTCTGACATGTCAAGATTAGTAATTGTCGTGATGTTTTGGGAGTGGTTCACCAGCAAATCTTCCATCTCATCATTTTGAACCAGCCAGTTTCCTCCCCGATCTTGTAATGAGAATATTCGGTTGTACTATCTATGTTGTATCATAGCTTTGTGGAAGAATTGGGTGTTCCTTTCTCCCTCTCGGAGCCAATGGACTCTCAATTTTTGTTTCCACAAGATCTCCTCTTACTTCCTCCTCTCCTCAATCCTGGTGAGTAGCTTTCCTTCTTCCTCCACTAGGGGTCCCGAGCAACCGTTTGTTATCATTTTTTGTTGAACTTGTTGCATCCTAGCCTGGAGCAATTCCTGATCTTGCTGAATGTTTCCAAATTCTTCTTTGTTCTATTTCTTTATCTTGCCCTTGAGTTCTCTCAAGCATAGCTAGAACGTATGCATTTTATTCCTCCCATGTTATGTGCTCAATATCCACCATTTCTTCATTTTATCTAAGAAGGCAAGGTCTCATAGCTAAAAGGCTTCCAGAATGGCCTCTTGTTCTGCCCTTATTTCATGCCTACTTCTAGCCTAATTGGCTAGTGGTCAAATCCCATGCATGGTAGGATTGACGCTTCATAGCATACATCCCTACTAATCATATCTTCCATTTCCAAGAATCAGTCCAACCTGGATGTTATTTGGTGAGTTCCTCCTCTACGGTTGTCCCATATATGAGCTCCATTGATGGACATAATATCTACTAGTTTTGGCTCCTCTTACATGTCTCGGAACTTCTCCATTTCTGGTTCTTCTCTTCAGTGAAGTTATCAGATTGAAGACCCATCCTATTAACCATAGTTTTTCTGTATGCATTTGACTTAGTTTCCTAATACTGTTAATAAATATTTCTTTCTCTCCAGGAGTGTGAGGCCCTTATACTGCCGAGATGATGACCCATTATTTGGTCCCTATGTTGTGAAATCTTCTAGTCAAAATTCTCGGCATTCCTATCCAGTAACCCACCATTACCTCTGCAAAATTCCATAATATAGAGATTCCACCTGCACTTCCTTTTGCATCTAATGCTACTACTTCGTATCGTGGTTTCATTTTCCTCAGTATTTCCTCTATTTTTTTTCCTGCTACCTCTATTTCCTGTAGGAGTACTATTTGAGGCTTTTCCTTTTTCAATCAATCTTGTAGGTACCTCTATTTACCTCGGTTGTTAAGGCTCCTTATGTTCGATGAGATCACTATCATTGGGTAACCTTATTGAGTTGTTGGAATACCGTTGAGAGTGGTACTACCCTTCTCATGTTTACCAACATCTCTCCCATTATTTGGATTGACTCTTGTATATTTTCTCTCCCCCTTTTCTTCCCTCCTTTACTTCGGCTGTGTTGTTCCTAGGAATTTTTTTGTTGCATGTCAAGCTACTCTGCTATGTCTCCTTGTCTCTAGCCTTGGGTAGCCATATATTGTTGGAAGGTTTCTTTGTATAGTTTCTTTTGATCCTCTAGAATGAATCTTTCATAAAGGTGCCTCCACTCATTCAAGAGCCTTTTCAGAAATACTTCCTTTGTTCTCAACTCGTCCTTGACTACATTGACTTCCATTGTGGTATGTGTTGAAAATAGCAACAAGAAATGATAAAAATATAATCCAGAAATTCCAATTTTACTTTGTCCTTGAATTAAAATTGTGAATTAAATTCGAATTTAGTCTCACCAGTTGCTTGAAAAATAATTAATTCATTCATTATGGATTGATTAGTTGGATAAATTCAAGTTAGAAGTCTTTGTGAAGTCATGCAGCAGTTATCCCTTAATTAAGGAGATTATCCCTTAATTAAGGAGATAAGGTTGAGTTATATTTGAGCTGTAATTAGTTAACTCAGTTTACTGAGTTAAGTCCAGTTAAATTAGTTCCAAACTATTTGAGGAACTAATTGTGAGTTCAGTTAGTTAATGCATGCATGCATCCAACTAGTGTACTCCAGATAACTGAAGATTCTCTCATCATTAACTCATGCATGTTTTTTCTGTGAAAGACCCAGCTGAGCTAAATTCAAGGAAAGGTTACTATCAGTTGCATGAGTTTTCCTATAAAGGAAAATCATCCATGCAGAAGAAACAAGGTTCCTTGAGGATTCGCATTTTTACGGGGTGTGAGACCAGTGTGAGTGATCAGTGTTACACTTGGTAATAGGAGAATCACCCAGGAGAAATTGCACAAGGAAATAAGAGGCTTGGAGGGCATAGGAGAAGGTTTGTGAGAAGCCTTGTTTGCCTGTGAGCATCCAAGAGGATTGTACTGAGAGTTGGCTAGCTGTGAGAGCTAAGGCTTTGTGTAATTCTGATATATTTCCACCTTGTATGATAATACAGATAGTGGGGTTTTTAGTTGAGGCTTTCCCCTAAGTATTCTTCTGTGTTTCATGTGAACTGATTCTTCTTCTAGTTATATGTGTTCAACTTGATCTTGCTCAAATCTATTAAGCTTTCGCAAGTTTGATAGTAGAAGTAGATTATAGTATTTTGCTTTGGTATATTGCATTATCGAGTTAATCTACAGTCAGATTTTCTACACAGATCTCAGAGGTAGATTTGTAGAGAATTTGCAAGAATTCCTACAGTAAGATCTATTGGTTCTCGTTCTTCTTTTTCTATGAGATCTATTTGGGATTTTCTCTTTGGGGTGGTCGTTGATTTAGTAGGATTGTTATCCTTCTCTATAACCTGATTCTCCATTATTTTTGTATCATTTAAGGTTTCTTCTTCCTCTTGCATCACCTCGTATCTATTCATATTTTCCCTTTTCTTTTGGTTATGGTTAACTAAATTTTGTTGCACTCTCATGGTCTTCCTATTATGCATGACCTCTTTGAACCCCTCATTTACCTCTTGTGGGGGATTCTTTTGTTCCTCCTTTAGGTCTGGCAGGTCCTATTGGTTCATCAGGCATGCTTTGTACAGGTGGCCATACTCATGACACCGGCGGCAATGGAATGGGATATGCTCATAATCCAAGGTTTGCTACCATATTTCTTCTTGCCAGTTATATTGATTCGGGGATGGGCTTTGAAATATTCATATAGACACAGATTCGAGCATAGGAGGTATATCTTCCCTTGCGTGTGGATTCTGCTATTTTGACAAATCTTCTTATTGAACTACCTATGCCTTCTAGTATTTCTGGATCCCATAAATCCATTGGGAGGCCAAAGAGTCGGACCCAAACAGGGGCTACCAGAAATTGCTCCTTATCTAGGTTATAGCATTCCTCCCAGTATCTCATGAACAACCTTGCATTGTGGTAAAAATATGGACCATTTTCAAAGACCCTTTCCTTATCCTGCAGGTTTGAGAATATTACCGTGAAAAATCCTTTGGCTCCCAGTTTGAGTTCTATATGGCCTTTTGGCTGCCATTTTTGTTGGATCCACTTTATCAGGTCTTTCTTCATCAGCCAGACTCCGATGAATTTTCATATCATCACATGATCCTTCATATAACTACAGTATTTCTCCAATTTGTTCAATGGGATTACAAATCAAGGTTTCTCCGTTGCACATGGAAAACACTGCCCTCTACTTCTTGCCTACCATCGAGCTCCAAGGACAGGACCATTATTAGGGCCAACGACTTCAGGGGAACTGGGCTGATTTCTGGTTTTCCCGCTTGATTCGCCAATTGTTACATTTTGATAGGAGGGGATCTCTCCACCCCCTATGGGGCTTGCATTGCCCCTACTAATATGCAAGTTGTTCATCTCTATACTGCACCCTCAAGGTTGTCAGGGATCTGCAGGTTGTCAAACCCTAGGCTGATTTAATCGAATGTCGAGCGTTTTGAGAAAAAAAAGATATGATCAGTCTTGAATACAATGCATCTTTGTATTATGAAGTATTGTCAAGGGTGATGATTTGAGCATTTTCAGGCCAATGATTCAGAGGCCAAAAGTAGTAATTGCATTTATTTGAAAGACAACAAGATAGAAATTGGAGTTGATATTGCCAGAGGGGTTGGATTTACTTGAATCGTGATTTCCATATAGCAGTGTAGTGAAATTTCCCATTGTTAGTGTTTTGTGTGCAGAATGATAGCAGAAATTTGGACCCACTACCATTCAAATTATGGTTTGAGTGTGGAAATGAGCCACTATGAGTTACAACCAAGATCTCGTGTACTTCCCTATGTCGCTCGTAGTGCTCAAGTTATGTTTACCCTAGCGTTGACTTAGTGCCATGATTAGTGATTTGACTGGAGCACATGCAATGTGCCAAGTATATTGGGAGTCACAGCCCCCTTTCATTTGAGCTGTCATCATATCAAGGTGGGGGGTGAACTCACTCCTAGGAACCCTCCTTGGGGATATCTTTATGGAAAGATAAACTAATGAGTAGTAAAAGTGAATAACATGAAAATACTGCTAAATGAATAATAAGAAATATTAAATTAAAACAAAAAACAAAAAACAAAACAAAACAAAAAAACATTGTTGAATGTGCTTATTAAAGAGTTATAAGACATCATGTTTATAAATGAAAAATAATTATTTATGTAATGGAATCTTACATTAAAATATATTCAAGTATACTAGGATATAATAAAAATTGAAATAGACTAATTATTTTTCTTTGTATATTTTGATATTGGGAATATGTTTTGAAGAAAAAATATATCAACAAAAATAATTTAGAGAATGAATAATCTATTATATATATTAAGAGAAAGGGTGGTTTGATCATCAAAGTGTAAGGTAAAATAATAATAAAATTAGTGAATACGAACAAAATTCCTTAACAAATAGAAGAGAGTAACATAAAATTCAATGTGTAATTGATATCCAAAAATATTATAATGATTTAAAAGAGAAAAATAATTTGTGCCTAAAAAATTATATTCTAGAGTTACCACACAAATCAAGGAATTAAAAGATTAAAAGCAAAATAATCAACAAGAAGCCAAAGATATGGGGAAAAAAAACCACTTAAAAAGGATGGAGAAATTATATCATTAGAATATGTTGACCACATATAATTTGCAACAATCCAATATGATAAGGAATCATAACAACAAGGTCATGATTATTTAGAAGGAGGGAGGCAGCGATTATCGCTGCCTCGGTAAGTGGTAGTTTTGTTTTCCCAAGAGATGCAACAATATCCCTTTGTTTTACATGTCCAAACACTCTCCTATCCCTTAGGGTCTAGAGCTACGGTGTATCACATTACTATTATTGTTACCATATCAGTTTTCAAGCATGGATCATGGTCAAACCATCGGAATTCATCGAATGGGAGTCAAAGGCGGAGGATATTCTCACGGTCTGGGGTCTGGAGCCAACTGAGAATAATCTAGCCAAGGTGACTCTTCCAGCTAGATCTCCATATGGCAAAAGGGGAGCCAAAATGTTTGTGTGGAATCTGGTGAGCAGTTTAGGGTTTTTGGAAGCAAGGGAAACCAATGGTCCAAGGGCAGTTGCTAGGGGCTCTGACATCAGCCTTCATGAAGGCTTGGAGACAACAACATTTATGGCGACTCAAGCGGAAATGGGGAAAGTAGAAATCCAAATAAGTTATGAAAATTCTCTGCAAACTCTCGCATCTGGTTTTTGGTCGGGAGGGTTGGAGGATATCGTCATTAGTAGTGGTCTGAGAAGAAATGAAGGGTTGAAATATTGTCTCGCCAAAGGTCGATGGATAAACGAGCTGGTTTTGAGGCAAAATTTGAGCTGCGTCTATGCTGGTCGAGGATTTGAATGCCAACATTTAACCTTGAAACCATACACAAAGCAGTCATATTGTTTGGAAGCGGTGTAGGGTGAAGTTATTCCTTGAGGAAAATGGTTACAAAATGAGGTTTTTTTCATCTTACCGCTCTTCCCAGAAGGGACGAAACAAGCAAGCAGTCCTCTGACTGTTTTCCGAGGGTCCAATAATGAAACTCCACTTGAATACATATCCCAGCATGCTGGGGAGATCCCATAGGATTTTGAATTAGAACCAGAGGTGTGCATACAAGAACCTAGGGTTTCAATAACCCAGTTGGAATAGGTGGAGGAGTGGCTAGGGCTGCTTGAGGAGGAGGATGACCATGCACAGGAGGGAAAGTCCCTTAATGGCTCGACTGAGACTGGTCAGCAGGTTGGATCGAAGCGTAAGAAAGGGAAGATAATTAAAAAGAAATCTTAATGCCCAAACCTGATGTTGGGGGTCAACATCCATATTGACAGGGCTATGACGGCATTGGAGCTCATATTGGTGGGTAGAGCGAGAGGGAAATTTATCTCTGCACAATACATCACAGAGTGGATAAAGAAATCTTAGGGTGAGGTGCCAGAAAAAGTCATGGAGGTGATCCCATTGGCCAAGGGTTGGTTCATGGTCCATTTCAACAGCAGTGAGACATTAGAATGGGTTTTAAATCACAACTGGTGCTTTGGTATTGCACCAATACTCTTTAAGCGGTGGACGCCCCTCTTTGATGCACAAAGAGAAAAGTGGAAGAGATTCTGGTATGGGTTCGATTACCAGCCTTACCTCCGCACTTAGGAACAGAGGACGTCTTCAAAGCTATTGGAAGTAGTTTGAGTATCTACTTGGAAATGGACATGTCTTTTTGGGAAACAAAATGCAAGAATGTGGCTCGCATTTTGGTTACATTAGACCCAAGGGAAGGATTGGCTGACAAAATGCAGCTCCAGATCGATGGTTACTCCTACTACCAAATCATAGACTACAAGCACTTACCATTTAGAAGACACAGATTCCATAAAAATGGTCATATATCCCATGATTTCCCTCTAGGATATAGAAGGAGGAGAAGATAGAGGGGTGACATCTAAAATGAGTGTCGGGTACAACTTGAAGAGGAGGAGAAAGTTTAGATGGAAGGGGTAGAGACACAATAGGGTTCAGGGCAGATGTTGATGGAGGTGCAAAAAGACTAGCCCGCACATCTGGAGATCCCCCACATGCCAGAGCAGGAACATACTTAGGAAGTCATGGAATAGTTGAAATTGCCCAACTCCTAGCGGATACTGTCACTCATTCCCCTTCCTCTATACAAGATTCTCTACATTTTTTGTTAAATTCACTCCCTAAGCCTGGTCCCTCCAAGCCATATATGAATGAACCTCCATGTTTAGACATTATGTCACTTTCCATGGACAATATTATCACATCTATCCCTGCCTTATCTCTTGAGAAAATCCTTTACAATCTTTGACCTAGGGATAAAAGGGCATTGTTAGTAGAACCCATAGGTAGTTTGGGAAGCCTTCTAGAACACATTATGCCTCGGAAAACCAGGGGAAGGAATACTGATCTATCTAATTCACAATTAAAATCCAAGGCAGACATAGTCGATGGGAAACAATTGTCCCTTAAAGGAGCACTTACAGCAGCGCAGACCCCTGTCATTTTTTCCAAATGATCTTGTTATCCTTCAATTGTCACAGTTTTTCTAGCAACCGTAAGAAGCTAGCCTTAAAATCTCTCTTTCAAAAATATTGTCCTGATGTCATTATGTTACAAGAAATCCTCGGTCTCAGTGAACCAGTCATGAATTATCTTAAGAAAAGTTTTCCAGGATGGACTTTTTTGATTGTTGATGCAAAAGGAAGATCAGAGGGCTTGGCTTTGGGTCTCAAAGGTTGTTGTTTAAAATGGAAAAAATCTTGGGGTTTTGAACTAGTATTGGGGGCTAAGGTTTACTCACCTGAATTATGCTCTGACTTTACTCTAGTTAATATCTATGGTCTGTACCAAGAAAGGGTACTATTCTGGAACAATTTATTTTCAAAATATTTTATGCATGCTCCCAATTTGGTGGTGGGAGGCGATTTCAATTTCTCTTCAGGCTTGTCTGAAACCTAGGGTCCGCAAGCTCAAGCAAATCCCCTAGCTAACTTCTTCTTGAACAAAATCAGAGATGGATTCCTCATAGATATAAATCCAACTAAAAATACCCCTACGTGGAGGAACATAAGAGTGGGGGATGCTAGGGTGGCTAAGATACTGGACCATTTTCTTTTGAATGAGGACTTTGTAAATCAGACCTCTGGCTTCAAACAATGGGTGGGTTCAGGAGGGGAATTGGACCACTCTCCAATATTAATGGAGCTGAGAGGTCCTAATAAGAAGCCTGGACCCCCATTTAAATTTAATCTTGGTTGGCTCAAAGAACCTGGATTCATCAGATTAGTAAATGATACCTAGAGACCACTAGATAGGTCCCAAATCATATCCCATGCTGAGTCCCTTATGGGAAATTTTAAAATATTGAAAGTGGAGACTATTAACTGGGCCAAAGAGAAAAATATTAGGGAAGAAATTGAATTAGGGGGATTGGGCAGGAACTGGAAGGGTTGGAAAGCCTGGAAGAGGATGGATATCAGACAGGGGAGAAGAGGGACAGGATAAAACTTCTGGAGACAAGGAGGAGGACAATTTTAAATGAAATTGAATAACAATGGAGAATCAAAATATGAGCCATCTGAATTTCAGCTGGGGACAAAAACACCAAATTCTTCTAGAATTATGCAAAGGGGAGAAAAAACACAAATACCATATGGGAAATGAGTTGGCCTAATGGAGGTAAGGCAAAATATTTCAATGAAATGGCTACTATGGGAAGAGACCACTTCAAAAACTTATTCAAAGATCTTGAGGGAGCAACAATCATTGAGGTTATCCCGGTGGTCAAGCTCTTCTATAGATATGCAGAGGAGGAAAACAATGAGAGGCTAATGGCCCCTGTATGAAAATTAAATTCGAAGTTGTTTTGAAGGCTATGTAAAAAGATAAGGGTCCAGGGCCCGATGGTTAGACTGTGGAGTGCTTCTAACATTTCTTTGAACTACTTGGGGAAGAGAATGTTGGGGTGGTGGAAGAATCAAGGAGCACGGGCTTCATCTATGAACCTTTTAATACAACATTTATGTCTCTAATTCCAAAATTTGATGACCTAGTCTCCTTTGAAGAGTTCAGACCTATCTCCCTTTGCAAATACATTTAAAAAAATCATAGCTAAAATTATTGCAAATCGGCTGAAACCAATTCTATCAAGTAACATATCCAAAGAATAGTTTAGTTTTCTTGATGGCAGACAAATCCACGAAGCTATTGGGGTGGCCCAAGAAATGATGCACAACATTAAAAAGTCAAAGAAAAAAGGCATGATTATTAAAATTGACCTCTCAAAATCATATCATAGGATTTGTTGGATATACCTGAGACTACTGATGACCCATTTGGGTTTTAGTATTGGTTTCATCAACTGGATTATGGGCTGCATATCTAACGTGTCTTTTGTTATTCTCATAAATGGGCTTGCCTCTCCTTTTTTCCACAGTCAAAGAAGGCTTAGACAAGGCTTCCCCTTATCGTCTCTCTTGTTTTTATTGGTTGTTAAAGGGCTAAGTCAGTTACTTATTTCTGCCAAGAGGAGAATTGACCTAAAAAGAATAAAAGTTGCAACAAATCTTTTCATTTCTCATTTTCTCTTTGTGGATGACATTTTATTATTCAGTAATCGATCTTGGGAAGATGTGAATCAGTTGAAGCTCTTATTGGATCTGTTCCTTAAGGCTACAAGAATGAGCATAAATTCTCATAAATCCTCAATAGCACATGAAGGACTCTCGGGAAATGAATTATTCCACATCCCTTCCCTATGAAGTTATTCATATGGGGAATACCTGAGGTTCCATTTAAAACCTAATTCCTATAAAAAAAACAGGATTGGAAATGGTTGTTGTCAAAAATCGAGAATCGTATCAAACTATGGAGTTTTAAGTGGTTGTCCAGAGATGGAAGATTGGTCCTCATTAAATCCATTCTTATTTTCATTTATGTATATTGGATTTCCCTCAAATGGGTCCCAAAAGGTATTCTATCCAAAATTAGGAAACTTTGTAGTCATTTTCACTAGGATTGGGCAAAGGAAGATGCAGTGATACCTTGGGTAGCATGGGACATAATTGCTCGTCGAAAGGAATGGGAGGATGGGGTATAAAGGACCTTCAACCTTTTGCATCCTCTCTAGAAACCAAATCAAGGTGGAGGCTTCTGACAGAGGATCATTTATGGATAGCGGTGTTAAAAAGGAAATACATCGATCCGGTCCCCATGGATGATTGGATACGCAGGCCCTGAAAGACTCTTCCAAAGAATCATTCATTTGGAAGGAAACTATAGACTCTTTCAAGCTAGTGGAAGAATGACTTGCATGGAAGGTTGGCAATGGGGAAAAGATTTGAGTCAATATTGACCCATGGGTGGGATGTAATGAGGCTTTTGCACTATCTAGAGGGGTCATGGACTCCCTTCATGCACAAGGCATGTTCTTCCTTAAACATATAACAAATTCATAGATAACTACAATCTAGTATCAGGGGTGGAAATTTGCAGAGGATATTCAATTAGATCCCCAATGGGGTCAAGAGTGGCAAAATTACATTAGGGAATTCCATCGTAAAAATGTTAGGGTCAAGGATTGTCTAGACTCTCTTCGATCGGTTCACGCTCCGTTGGTGCATTAATCCCCAAAATTTGGATATTGTTTCCTAATGACCCGAAGGGCATGGGGGGTTCAGGACTGGTGGAGAAAATTAATTTGGAAACTGAAAATCCCAGCAAAAGCCAGATTTTTCTTTTGGTGTATACTAAAGAAAAAAGTGCCTACATGGGACAATTTACAGAAACGAAAAAAACATGGTCCTGGTTGGTGTATCTTGTGCAAGGACTCTGAAGAATATGCCAGCCATTTATTTCTAATATGCCAGTTCTCCATCAAAGTGTGGGAAACAACACTGTCTCTCTTGGGCATCAGATCAATCTGGAATGGGGAAAGTTGCTGGGCGGCTTGGAAAAGTTGGTGGACTACGGCCTCAGACAAAAACATTAAAAGCATCCCTTTGATTATCGCTTTGGGTATTTGGCTAGCAAGGAATAAAGGAATCTTCAAGGAAGTTTCTTCCTCTCCTTATCTGATTGCTGCAAAATGTGCTTCGATGTTCACTCTCCTCCCTTCCATTGTTCCCATTTAGTCAATTAGAAAAATCAGTGCAGAACAGGTTAGACATGATATCTCGTGGGCATAATTTGATGGTGCTTCGAATGCTCAGAATAGGTGTGGATCAGGGCTGGTTATACATATAAATGAAAACATATCTCTAAAAGCTTCTGTGGGTATCAAAACAGGCACAAACAACTATGTTGAGTTACTTTCTTTAAAATTTCTTTTATGCTGGTTCATTCACTTGGGGATTGGTTCAGCTCAAATATATGGTGACCCCATGAATGTTATAAATTGGTTCAACAATACTCAGAAATGTCAAAATCACATTTTGATCCCTATCATTGAAGAAATTATGTTTTTTTTAATGTTATTTGATCTTATTAATGTTTGTCATATTTACAGGGATCCGAATATAGCAGCGGACCTCCTATCTAAGGAGGGCCTTCAGCAAGATCTGGACATATGGCGCATAAATGAGACAATCGATGGTAAGTCCATGTGTTGGACCACCAACCATACAATATATAATTTGATCTGATAGATTTTTGTTTTTTCCTTCTCATCATTATCTGGTTCTCAGTGACTTTGGTATATTTCGTATCTTTTGTATAAGTTATTTTGAGACAATTTTCTGTAATTGTGGTCTTATGACAGGTCGTTTTCTCCAAATTGGGGAGGCCTTCTTTACTGGATAAACATATTTTTTTGTGAGTGTGAGTGTGGCATACTTTTGCACAAGTTGCTTTGGAGTTTTACCCCCCCGGGGATTTCACTATTTTTTGAATGCTTAAATGCATATGCTATGTAGATTTTTACTTTCTTAATAAAACTTTGGTTTTTCCCTCCGAAAGATATATGTGCTATAAATTAAGATCCATTTTACCAATATAAATTAAAATATTCATGATTTATATTCATAGCCATGATATTTCATAACTTTATATTTAAATTTAATAAATAAACATATAAAAACTTAATACTTACAATAAATTATTTTTGTAAGTGTGAACTATGTTATATGCCTAAACTAGTTAAGTAATCAATTGACATCATAATCTATAATTGTGTATGTTAAGTCAAGCTTGTTGTATTTTATTTAGTGGTAACTTTGTTAATTATATGAATGTGATCCCCATATGATCAAATTGGTATGAAAACATCATTTCAAGCAAAATTATAGGAGTTTATTACTTATTAGTCTTTGTCAAGGTGGGACTCTAAATGTTGGTGGAAAGAAATTTACTACAATATCAAAGTCAAACTAGGGTGTCTTTATCCATTGTACCATAACTTTGAATGTCTTATTGCAGCCTTTGTGCCATGTGGATAACTGCCTCAGATCTTTTGCCATAATTTTTTGTAGTTGCAATATTTATGTCATGATTTGTAAATATTTGTGAAATTATTTTTCATTGTTAACCTTCATAGGAAAACCACCTAGAATTGAAATCCTTGAAAATAGGTCATACTCACGTAAATAACCTTTTTACCATCAGTTGGTGCCCATCATAATTTAAGGAAGTATTTGCATAAAAAAAAATGAATAGGAACATGATGGAAATAAATATACTTGAGAGTTACTAACTACCATTATTTATGTTTTTTACAGCACTTTAATATGTAGGAGTAAAAGTGTAAGGAAGTATTTGCATGAAAAAATGAATAGGAACATGATGGAATGAAATATATTGGGAGTTATTAACTACCATTATTTATGTTTTTTACAACACTTTAATATGTAGGAGTAAAAGTGTAAGGAAGTATTTGCATTAAAAAATGAATAGGAACATGATGGAAATAAATATACATGAGAGTTATTAACTACCATTATTTATGCTTTTTATAGCACTTTAATATGTAGGAGTAAAAGTGTAAATGTGCAAACTTAGGAGTGGTTACTACCCACCAAAAATTTATGCAAGTCCTTATCCTTAGTAGGCAATTAATGAATGAAGGCTTTTCATGTTTGAACATAAAAAATTTTATTTATTTTATATAATGCTTTTAAGGATATAAAAAGATAATAATAATTGGTTCATATATTTAATACAACATGACAAACAAAAGAAGCTTCCCTCAAACAAATAAATTCAACATGTAGAATGCATGGCTTATTGAGGTGATTACGTCCAACAACCCCCACTTTATTTGTTGTTGGCAATCATCATTCACTTCCTCATTAGTTCCTATTGGCCTTAAGAACAAACAATTGAAAGAGAAAAACCCATTTTTTAAAGTTTGTTTAACTTCAATACTCACTTTGTAAAGTGTTCCATTTTGCATTTTGAAGGTTGAACATGAAATTATGGCTTGCATAAAACACAAGTCTAAACAGTTGAAATGGGGCCATTATAAGCATATGACATTTATAAAATATAAAATATAAAACACCCATTTTGTGTTTTTTTTTTTTTAATATAAAATATAAATTACAGTTTCATTTTTATTCTATTTATATAAAAATGTATCATATGCCATTGCCAATGTGATTTTGGGTTCAATGTCTAAGTTTGCTATTAATTTGCATAATCAAATTTGAATTTTTTTTAAGACACAATTAAAAAAAAACCTTTTTTAAGGGGTAGTTCACCTCTTTATTAATAATGGTATCCATTAAATATTTATTGCAGTTTTATCCATTAAATATTTTTTAGATAATTTGAAGGGTAAGGTTATGTCGAAATGTATCCATTAAATATTTATTGTAGTTGTATCCATTAGATATTTTTTTAGATAGTTTGAAGGATAAGATTATGTCTAAATTATGAATTTCAGATAATCAAATGAGACTTTATAGTATGACAACTTAGCCAAATTCGTGGATAAAGAATTATTGAAGGACATCATATTCAAGGGTATTATTGTTAAATCATTATTTTTTTTAATGCATTAAGTGCTTATACTCGTAATCTTGTGCTTTCATGGAATAGAGAAATGCTTACTTTTTAATTCCATTTTCTTTTTAGATTTCCACATCCCTGCAGAGTGGAAAGTGCTTCCAGTGTTAGCAAAGGTGCATCTATATAAATCCCTTCATAAAGATTAATTGGAATTCAGTCTGTGGAGGTGGCAAGTTTGAAATTTAGAATTTATTTTTAATTTTATAATAGATATTTTTAAATTCTAAAATCAAAATTGAGATTAAAAAATTATATAATGACATGATAATATTTATGTTTTATGGTGGAGTTCCAATATTTTTTTCATAAACTTGCCTGAATGAAAAGTGATATCTTCATTATCATCTAATTCTTAACTTCATGTATTGATGGGCTTATCCAGTAATGAAAAGTCTTTGTATTAATTTTTTTTTTTAAACAAACCATTAAATATCTAATTGAAAACGGAATTAAAAACAAATGGCAAATGAAAACTACAACAAAAGATTAAATATATAATTGAAAGAAAAATTAAAAGCAAAGGGCAGATGGAAACTACAACAACGGGATTGTCCTCTGATGTACCCATAAGTGGAGTTTGGAAAAAGATTAGCCATTGTCATGGAGTATTTTGGAAAAGGACAAAAATAGTGTATGTATGGGAAGAATTTGAATTAATATTGTAAATTTTTATGGGTTAGGAAATGCTAATTTTATAGTTTTAAATGTGTAATTTTATTTTTTTTTGTGTTTAATTGACAAACATACATATATATATAAATATTACAGAATATCAATTTTTCAATGTGTTTGTTTTCAAATATTTTTCAGTTTATGTAAAAATATCTAATGGATACAACCTATATTAAATATTTAATGGATACATAAAATTACTAAAAAAATGATGAAAGAGAAAACTTTTCTTGTGATTTTGTCTTTAAAAATAATTCAAATTCATTTTTGCAAATTAATAGCACAACTTAGCCATTGAACTCTCAATCACATTAGCAATGACATATGATACATTTTTATATAAAGAAAACAAAAACAAATGTATAATTTATATTTTATATTTTATATAAAGAAAACAAAAGAGAATGTGTAATTTATATTTTATACTTACATATGTAAGTGTCATTGGAGCAGTTCGATATTGAAATTGAACGAACTTTAAAAAATGGGTCTCTCACCTTCAAAAGTACTAATGCCAAATAGGAATCAGTGAGGAAGTGAATGATAATTGTCTCAATAAACCATGCACTATAAGTATTGAATTTATTTGTTTGAGGGAAGCATATTTTGTTTGTTATGTTGTATTAAATATATGAACAAAATATAATTATTTTGTATATCCTTAAAAACTTGGGAAAATTGTAACTCTCAGGTTAATAATATATGCTCATAAATATATGCTCATAAATATAATAATTTCTATCAATTTATTTAATCAAGTTATAAGATCTTCATGAAAACTTGTGATCCCCGTGAAAATTGGCGAGTTCTACAGGTGAGAAAATTTCATAGGCAACATGGGATAGATGGAACCTGAAATAAAACAAACAAATTTTTAAGCCAATCAAAGGCTAACAAATTATTTTAAAAAAATTACTTTAATGGTTTATAAAGCTAAACATTATAACTTGTCATGATCAATGCAAACTAATAGTGGTCAATAGGCAAATCTATTGATAGAGTCCTTCGTGGGCCCTCCCAAAGCAGGACTCTAGCAATTGGTTTTATTGTTGATCACTATAAGTCTAGCATTGACCAATGCAAGTTACAATGTTTGATATTGGAACAAAAATAAAAAATAAAAAATCAATTCTATTAAAAATATTATTTTTCAAACATTTGATTGTACCATAACTTTGAAAAACTTATTGCAGCCTTTGTGCTAAATATTTGTGCAATGATTTGTCATTATTAGCTTTCATAGGAAAACCACCTAGAATTAAAATCCTTGAAAATAGTTCTATCAATTAGTGCCCACCATAATTTAAGGAAGCATTTGCATAAAAGAGAATAGGAACAAGATGGAAATCAATATACTTACAAGGAGTTACTACGTACCATTATTTATGTTTTTTCAACAATTTTAATATATAGGAGTAAAAGTGTAAATGTGCAAACTTACGAGTGGTTACTACCCATCAAAAGTTAATTCAAGTCCTTATCCTTTAATAAGGAATTAATGGATGAAGACTTTTCGGCCTCGGATTTGTTTTTCTATAATTTATGGATGTAGTTGCAATATTGACGCCATGATATTTAAATATTTGTGCAATGATTTGTCATTGTTAGCCTTCATACGAAAACCACCTAGAATTAAAATCCTTGAAAACAGTTCATACTCACATAAATAACTTATTTACTATCAATTACTGCCCACCATAATTTAAGGAAGCATTTGCATAAAAAATGAATAGAAACAAGATGGAAATAAATATACCTACTGGGAGTTTCTATGTACCATTATTTATGTTTTTTCAACACTTTTATCATATAGGAGTAAAAGTGTAAATGTGCAAACTTACGAGTTGTTACTACCCACCAAAAATTAATGCAAGTCCTTATCCCTTAATAAGGAATTAATGGATGAAGGCTTTTCATGTTTGAACATAAACAATTTTGTTTATTTTATATAATATTTTTAAGGATATAAAAAATAATAATATTTTGTTCATATATTTAATACATGACAAGTAAAAAAAGCATCCACTTATATTATATGATTTACTGAAGTAGTTACGTCCAAACACTTTTAAAATCTAAATGGTTACCCTTTCCTATTTGACCTTACAACACTGGAAGCCTAAAGATTCATTTTTAAAGTCTATTTAATTTCAATACTAGCTTTATAAACCATTGTTTTGTTCAACCTGAATTGATAGCATGCATAAAGCACAAGTTTGAACACTTATACTGAGACCATTACAAGCAGATGACATTTACAAGAGAGTGTGGAGTGCTTTCTATATTCATCATCTAATTCTTAACTTCATGTATTGATTGGCTTATCCAGTGATGAAAAGTCTCATTGAAGGAAGAATTAAAAACAAATGGCGGATGGAAACTACAACAGTCTGATCGTGCTCTGGCGTACCCATACGTATAGTTTGAGAAAGGATTACCCATTATCCTCGAGCATTTTGGGAAGAATTTAAATTAATATTGTAAATTCTTTAGGGGGAGAAAAAGCTAATTTTACAGTTTTAGATGTGTGACTTTTTTTGAATTTAAGTGGGTAAATATATATATATTTAAATGAAAATATCACACAACAACAATTTGTTTATTTTTAAATATAAATATAAAAATGATAAATAAATAATTTTAATGTTGTTTATAGTAAATTATTTTATTAAGTAGATTATATATAAATTATTGGTTTTTTAGCAACAAGTTAATGCTTTAATTTTTAAATTAAATTTAAACTGATCAAAAATTAAAATGGATTTTCTAATGTAAATATTAGAGACAATTTTAATTTATTTTTTAATTTTTTAAATTTATTTTTTCTCAATTTTGATTGGCTAATTGGTATGGGCTCTTATTTTGTCATTATTATATTTATGTACTTTGTAACAGTTCACAGTAGATCGTACTAACAAATTGTACTCACAGATTTCATATCAAACATCTAGTTGTCATATTGTACCTGCAGATTTTATATCAAACATCTAGTTGTCATATTGTACTCGCAGATTTCATATCAAACATCTAGTTGTCTTTGCCTAATTTATAAGGTCCCTCGCATTATTCTATGGTCCTGTTTAATATTCGACTCTCTTGTTTTTATCTAGGCTTGAAAATGCAATCATTGGGTATGGTGGGAAGTAATTAATATGATGTACAATGCCTTCAAATTTGGGAAAAAATATTGTACTTTTACCCGTGCTACGCATTTATGTATACTAGGGAGGACTGTAATCTTGGTTCTTGATTGTTATAAGTTTCCAAAGATCTTTTGCTTTCTCAAAGTCTATACATAGGTAGTTATTATGGCAAGTCTGAAATAATGGCCAACATTTGCATAATACGAAGGCAAAGAGAAAGGATAATAAAACAAAAGGACTTTGAAGAGTGAAAGGTGTTTCATGGATATTTCTTTAGTTCCTTTTGAAAGGCGCAACGTTCATTATAGATACAATTCTTTCAACGAGTATGCATGGAATTAGACAATGATAGGTTTGATTATGTATGTACACGTGGAAGGATCAAGAATATTTTATTTTAAATATTAAAATTATATTATTTTATATTTATCAACCTTGTGGTGCAAATTACCATGAATGTTGCATTATTCTAGTAAAATAAACTATTGTTAATTATTTTTCAATGATCCATAGTATGTTATTTGTAGAGGGATTCTCAGTGAATTTTAAAGTCACATTGTCTGTAATCTTTTAATGGATTCTCAATCACCTATTGTTCATGAGGTTGGTGTTGTTTCCAATGGTTCCAGTTGTTTCCAAATTCTTTGTCTTGATGTTGCACGTGTGGAGAATCTTTTTTAAATCACTTTTGTACCCATGTTGTGGGCAGTTTTTGTCTCGTGGATTTTCTTTAAGTGGCATTAAAATATTAATGTCTTTGGTAGCTTCCTCTCTTACTCATAAGGTATCCATTACTTGGTCATATCATGGATGGGTACAAAGAAGATAGTATTTCACATTAAATTGTTATCTTTATTTATTTATCCAATTATTAGTGATATGTTATAGAACTTTCACATTAAATTATTATCATTATTTATTTACCAAATTATTATTATCATTATTTATTTATCTAATTATTATTATATATTGTTTTCTTTAAATAAAATATTAGGGTTTTTTAATAATTTAATTAATAAATAAATTATAAATATATGATATTTTAATGAAACAATATATTGTGATAAGATATAGTTGTTTTAATGTTTTTGAATTTTTCTTGTATATTTATAAGAATTTTAATTTATTAAATTAAATATTTTTTTGGAATAGGATATTGTATAAAAAAAAATAATTTATTATATTAATCTTTTTGGGGAATAGGATATTGTAATGGTGCATATTTTTCATATTGTATTTGAATTTGTTTTAAATATGTATTATAATTAGAATTCAATTTAAAATATAGTGTTTTAAAAATATTATTATTTTTCATATTAAAATTATGTATTTATTGTAAAATTGTTTTACATTTTTAACTATTTTTAGTTGTGTTAATCTCATATAGAAGAAATGTTGTAATATCTTATCTTTGTAAAGTTGCACATTGGGAGAACATGCTAAGCAAATACAAATCTCCAATTGTATATTATTAAAATGAGTGAACATGCTCTCTCTCTATATATGTATATATAAATATAAACATTCAAAGTATCTTTATCAAATAATACACCAAATTTGAATTTAACATTGATTTGAATGGAATGGTTATTAATATTATATTAAACATTATTAATTGTCATGCAATTAATCTTATAACAAAGATTTCATTGGTTCCGTGTGCTTCTTTTTAACAAAAATTCATCAAATACAAATTTCCAATTATACTTGCAAATAAATAATAAAGTTGCACATGGAAGAACATGCTAAGCATATATAAATTTCCATTAATGATAAAGAACATGAAATAATATGCATTGGCTCCAATGATTTCCGTAAGTATTAAATAATATGGATAAAAAAAAACTTCATTATTTTTACATGCAATCAACGGGGAAAAAACTTAGTTCAAATCTTTCAAAATTTAATAATTAAACTAACCCGCAAAGAACCCTAGCTATGCAGCCTTGTTAATATTGACTTGTATTTAAATTTATATTAATAATAAAAATAAAAATTAATGTGTGCAATGCAAATTTAATGTATAAGATATTTTAAACACTTGCTATTTTATAATTTGGTTATTTTTCAATTATTTTCTGATCAATTTGGAAGTTATATAGTTCACACAATCCAAGTATTAAAGGGATTTTCAATGGGTTAAATCCATTTAGAGATTCAATAATGCAATTTAAATAATGATATAACGAATTAGTATAGAGTGTCTTAAACATGGATCTATCAAGTATGGAGAGAGATAAATTTTCGAAGAGAAAATGTTTATTCTATCCCACTCAGTAAGCATATGATTGGAAAAAAAAAAGAAAAATAGCACATGTATTGGGAAGAATTTAAATTTAAATTATAGAATTGCTTTGAATTAGTTCATCCAATGTATTATAAATTTACACCTTTTATCTATTGCCATACATATTTCATATATCTTTTTGGTATTTATTTAAGTTTGGATTGTTAAGATGTGAGTGTTAATCTAGGTGAAAATTTGTATATTTTGTTATTCCATTTATGGTGATATGATTTTTTTACATGGAGTTTATGTACAAGAATATTGAAGATTAAGTTATTGGAAAATAGGAACAACACAATTAAATAAATTCTAATATTTCTATAGTATCAAATTTGACACTTTTGCTTATATAGAGAGACTAAGTTGCATTCAACAACACTTGTTTTACTATGAAAACTCATTTTCAAGTGAAAAAAAGAGATAAAAATGATTTGTGGAGTTGCATTGAAGCGCTTAGAGATATAATTGCTTTCATTAAAAAAAAGTGGGAAACTTGGAGGATTAAATAAACTAAATTGCTTAATTTTTCCGAGACTTTGATGTCCTCCACCGCAACACTACAAATCATGGAGAGTCGATGATTCTTTCGCATTGAAATCAATTAACACTTTTTGTCATCATTGCGAAATTTGGGATCTTCTCTTAGAGTGGCTATTAAAGTGAAAATCCCCCTTATGATGGTCAAATTGATGCTTAACAACTTAAGAATTGGTTGAGTTTGATAGATTCCTATTATGATGTACAATCATACAAAGATGAAGACAAGGATGTATTTGCAAAGCTATATATGCAGAGAAGTTTTGTTATTGTGGTAGAATTTGTGTGAGCATAGATAAACACTTAGTATCACCCAATCCACAATGTGGGACAAATTTAAAAACATTATTAATGGAAAATTTTGGATCATTAGTTATAGGAAAGAGCAATATTAATACTTCCAATACCTATAATAGAAATAGGAAAAAATGGTAGAGGCCTATTACATCATCTAACTCAAACCTATTGTAATGGACTAATCATACCAATTCAAATGGAGCTTCAAATGTTCAACATCCATGCTTTGAAATATGTTTATGACAAAGAAAAATTAATAGAGTAAAAATAAATGAAGGAAACTTAATAGCATTGTTGGTGTTTAGCCTATTCAAGGAAAGAAGACCAATGCTAAGGATGTCATGTTGAAGAAGTCATTCAGTAGGTCCATGTTGGAACAAAACACTAGCTCCCAATCATTAAAGGAAGGATAAATTATTGTATCGAAAAATAAAAATCCATTCTACAGTTATCACAAATGTGTAGTGTAACACCATTGTTTGGCCCCTGGAATGTAAATAGAATGTAAATATAGAACTATGATAGTGAATTGAGGACACATTTTTAGGGTCACAACACTTATGTGCATGTGTGTATATGCATAATGGGGTTATTGTGTGGGTATGTGTACATTTTATATTTTGAGTCTAGAAGGCCTGGTAATATAATTATGTAACACATGTATATTAATAAAATAAATGGTTCAAGACATAAACGAGTATGAGGGGCTAAGACTCCATGAATGATTGAAAAGGGGCTTATATGATTTAATAATTATAAAAAGTGTTCATGCATACAGCCAAAGTCCATTAAGAGTTTGGTGAATGTCAAGTGGAAAAAATATATGCATGCATAGAAAAAATAATTTTTCAGCACAATGAAGGACACAGGTAGGTGATTCCTATGTTGTGGCAGGAGTATGGATGACTCCTATTAAGGATTATAGAAATACGACCATGGAAACATGGAGATCATTGTAGAAATGGAGGCCTAGAAGGCATGTGAGGATAGTGGAACTCATAGAAGCCATAGGTTTGTTGGTTGGAGGTTTTATGTAACAACCCTGGTTAAAAATCCATGTAATATAAAAATATAAGACCACAGTCATGGGACATGTATTCCAAGATGAATGATGGGAAAAACATCCTAGTGGGTGTTCATTTCGATTTATTATGGCTAAGGAAATTGGAAAAGGCAATGGCAAAGGCTTTGGAAAGGCATGAGGCATTTTTGGAACATTTATTTATGAAAATAAAGGAAATTGGGAGAAAAGGAAGGTGAAAGGTCACAGGTTGCATGTGAGGAGAAAATTGAAGGAAAATAATGGAAAATGAAGAAAATAGAGGCCCCATTGATAGAAACGCTTCTGAGGATCAGTTGGAAAGATTTTGCACAAGATTTTGCTCAGGCTTGGTCAATATAACCATTTTGTCAGTTCAGTTTTGGAGCTCTCTCATTATTCTCTCTCTCACTCGCACACTCTTAGACACTTAGAGTTTTCAGGGAGCACTTTGGAATTGGATCAAGAAAGGAAAATAAGGCAAGAGGAAGGAAGGAGAAATCAAGGGAGAGAAGGATCAAGTAGCTACAACAGATTCTTTGCAAGTATCGATTTGCATGTGTGATTTCCTTGCTAGATTTGGCATGCATGGTATTACAAGTGGTTCTTTGTTGTCATGGCATGGGTTTTGCTGGGTGTGACAATGTTTTCATCCTAGCCTTGCCATTTCCAAATAGCCGTGGTGTGATGGGGTTCTCATGTTTTGGTTGAGGTGGATCGCAGAATGGATTCAAAGTTGAGTGAGGTGGATCTCTAAATAAAACAACACATGACCTAGTAACCCCTGAATCAGATTGTGGGTTGTGGTAAAGCCATATTTTGTGTTTCCTCGGTGGTCCTTGAATCCTCGACCGGTAAATGGTGGGATATACGTAAGGCCTAGAGGTGGGTGCTCTCCATCAAGCCTAGTAATCCCGGGATGAGATATACAGTAAATCCTGGAGAGTGGAGTCTCAGTTAGGGCCTAGTGATCCGATGTGGATTGCAGTAAAGCCTGGAGACTAGGAGACAGGAAAATACCTCACGGTGTAGGTGGAGAAATCTGATGGAATCCATGCTTGTTTTGGCCTAGTGATCTGATGGAGATTATGGTAAAGTCTGTTATTACACTTTTGTTATTTGGCCTAGTGATCCGGTGTGGATTGCGGTAAATCATGGTTTATATTGATGAGGGTGAGGTGGTTTAGCCTTGGGGTGCGCTGGTTGGTTATTTTGGTTTGAGTCTCGCATTCATGCTTGGAATATGGCACGGGGGTGATTGGCTGAAGAGATATTTGGCTCAGCCAATCTATGGTTGGGTGGAACGTGGTAGTCCCATACCGGGTTGGCTTTTGCATTCATTAATAAGAGGTTATTTCCTTGGTATCTTATGTGTAAATGTATTGGTTTATATGTGGATTTTATGGCTAATGTATCCTTGATATTTATGTTGTTATTATGCTAGTTATAAGCATGTATTATGACAGTGATGATGTATGGCTCTCCTCATGTTTTGATTTGTAAATGAATGAACAATGTATCTATGACCCAATAGGCGATAATGCAACTAATGATATAAGGGAACAATGCTTCTTAGTGATTTTTAGATAATTATGAGACCCCTATGCTCAGATATGTTGTTTAAACCTATAGATTACATATTTGTGACATGTTTGATGAAATGCCTATCATGGCTAGTAGGGGTCCAGTCAAGTCCTTGTTCGAGTAATTGCATTTGTATCATTATTCTGTTGATATATTTTAGTTTTGAAAGTGTCATGGAATTTTGGGTAGTGACTTGAGATCTGGGCCTGAAAAAGTGGCACAAATCCCGGAGTCACAGGCACAGGAATGAGGAGAAAAGTATCCAGATGCACCCATGCCTTGTTGTGGGAGTGGCTGGAGCCTCCTAGACACACCCTTGTCCATATAAAGGGAATTTTTATGGATTTAATGGTATAAAAATTGAGTGGGACCTAGGGACTAGTCATGAGGATGACTGGGAAGGTTTTTGAGAGTCTTGTAGTAGGTACAAAAGGTGTGTCTTGTGGGTTTACGTCGATTCCACTTCCTTAAGGTCACCTAGGAGGTTGAATCCATTATAGTGGCCTCTCGTCGCATATTTACCCTGGTTGACCAGTTACTTGGGTAGATGTGGGATGAGGGTGTTACAAAGTGGTATCAGAGTAGGTTGTGCTCTCTTTGGGTCATATCTGATACCACAGAGTGGTATCAAAGCAGGTTGCACTCTCTTTGGGTCATATATGATACCATAGAGTAGTATCAAAGTGAGTTGTGCTCTCTTTGGGTCATATCTGATACCACATAGTGGTATCAGAGCAGGTTTTGTTCTCTTTGGAGAATGTTTGGTTTCTTCTCTCTTTGGGTCATATCTGATACCACAGAGTGGTATCAAAGCATGGTTCACCCCTTGGACTAAATGGGCAGTATGTTGGTCATGCATTCTTGTCGGTTTCATATGTGTTCCTTATGCTTGTAGTCCATGTGCTTGTTTCATTTGCATGGTGTTGATCATGGTTGCAGTGATGTCGCCATGTAAAGGTTGATGGTGTTGTTGTGGGATGTGTCGTCATGATTGTATGGTTGTATATGAATTTGGTATGCATGTCGGTGTCTATATGTTGTTATGCATGCATTTTCATGGTGAAGGTTGTTGTGAATAAACTCATCATGATGATATTGGTATGTTATGATGCTAATGTGTTGGTTGAGATAGAGCAAGAGATGAAAATAATTAAAGTGAAGTTGCAACAATGGACTTCAAGGTAAGAGCATATCATCATACACATTTGTATGGTGGGCATGCAGGTATGTTGGTTAATGCTTGTTATAAGCATTAGGTTTATTGATATGCTTGTCATTCTATTATTATGGTTACATGTATGATAAATGCTAGTTGATTAATGTATTCATATGCACGTGTCATAGTTATGAATGATAGTAACCTATGTTTGTATGCATTGTTGTTGTTGTTATATGATAGTTAGCTTGATGATTATGTTATATGTTAAATTGTTGATCATTATATGATAGTTAACTTGATTATTAGGGTTATTCCATTAAGATCTTGATGTTATATGTATCATGTTAAATTGAATTGGCCTATGCAGGTGGTTATGGTTACTGATGAGCCCCAATTTTTGGTAACAAATTGGGCTCATTTGGCCTACTTACCTTGCTCAACCCTTCATCTTTTATCACTTATGCATTCATTACTTGGTATATTCGTGTTATTTGTAGGAAGAAGGGCAGACATTATATCTATGTGGCTAATACATGATGATTTCAGGTTTTTTGGCATTAAAGGGAGCAAAGACCATGCAGAAGGAGACAAGGAGACAACAAAGGTGGCATTGCAGGTTTATAGGGAGGTTGTCTACAGCCTTAATGACCTCCCTCGTGATCTCCACCCTAACTCCGAGCTCCAACAGCTTTCCCCACCGAGCTTAAAGGCAGCCAACGGATTCTACAGGAACAGCAGTCTACAACAGTTTACTTTTAGTTGGACAGCAGAGCTCCATTAATTGAGGAAGCCAGCTTGATCCTCATCATGTATAAATATTAAGGCCGTGGCCTTTGATAGGATCTTTTTGAACTTTTGAACTACTGTTGCAATTTCTAAGCACGAGCTACAGCTCGGTTTTTGCTCTTTGTAAGCCAGTTTTGGCATGTTATTAGACTCATGATTATTCAATAAAGGCAGGCAGCTTTGGATTCAATTCTAAGTTTTTAAGGGAGCTATAGCTCTCAGGTTAGGGCCCAACCTGAGAGCAATAGACCTCCTCTTCCTTGTATTGTTACTTGTCTTTCTTTTCAGCACTTTATTCCTCTGTTTTGACATGCATTTAGAAATTACAGTCTGCTGATTTGATTTCTTTTATGTGATTGAATAGAATTAGTTAACAGTTCAAGTGCTTTTAATTGCTTAGATTAGAGTAGGAGGATCAGCATTCATTAGAGCTCCAAGAAAAAGGCTGACAGTGCACTCACTGCCATCTCTGTTTAGAGCTTGGGGGTGTAGACCGTACCAGCCACCAAAAAACGCAGTCATACACTTTCATTTGAGCTGCAACACAGTCATTTCAATCGTAGATCCATCCATGCATTCTGATCTTGAGCAGTATTTCTTCATTCCAACTCCATGCACGATTTTTCTCTGAGGTTTACATTGTTGTTCGTTGATTTAATAACACGGTTAGGATAGGTTGATGAATTCTCGGTTTTGTGCAGATTCGTTTCCTTTACACTGCGTTGCATCACTCCGTCATCTTCTTCTTCTTCCCAACCGCGCCTAAAGCCACCTACCCAACCTCTGTTCAGCTCGTTTGCCTTCCAACACTTCTACTGTTCACGTAGCTCCATCTTTTTGGACTTTTCATTGCTTCCACCCCTCTATCCACCAACCAACTGTACCCACTCTTTCCTCATCTCATATCTCTGTCCCTGAGCCATCATAAGCTCCCTTTCCATCCTACCCATCCACCCATACAACTCCTCCACTCCTCCATCACCCAAAACTCCAACCACAGAACATCCTGTAGAAATTAGCAGACTTCCTGTAGGAATCCCAAGCTTCCTGTAGGATCCCCTGCAGACATCCTGTAGAAACCTGTAACCTCGGTTGTCGAGCACCTGAACGTTGGGGACTTCTGTGGAATGATGTTTTGGATCCTCTGGAACCTCTCCTAGCCTTCCTGACCTTTCCCAAGCTTTCTTTCCCTTCGAACTACCCCTACGCAGTCAAACCCTAATAAGAAACAAAATCATAATAACTCCAAACCACTTAAGCAAAAATACAAAAACAATGTTCTTTTCAGTAGAAGTAGCTTAGTTTCATGCATCTCATATCACTAGAAGTAATGGCATCATTTCTAGAAGTTTGCACTCCCACCATTGCATCATAGAGATTAGACTAGCCAGATTAGGGTTTACTAGGGTTTCCCTGTTTTGTTGGCTTTCAGTTCATTATTGCAAAGTAGGTTAATTTCCTTTGAGATAGCCTTCGTCCATCATTTAGAAAGCTTCTTCTGAGAACATATAGAAGTTGGCTTAAGCCCTAGCGGACTTGTGCCAGCTGACCAAGTGACAGCTGCGACAAGAGCTAGTACTTGTGCATATAGCACCGTCGCTTCCAAGTTTGTTACAAACTACCGGGTTGATAAAATTAGAGATAGGAAGCTCCAGGAGTTGTAGCATTATTGCTACAATACTGGAGCCCACCATCTTTTTGGCGCCGTTTCCGGGGAAGCGTCAGAGTATTGGTGATTGTCGATTTTCTTCTATTTTCCACTACAATCTTCTTCTAAGTAGTTTATTTCATTTCCATTATGCAATTTCGTTTATGCAAAAGTAGATTAGCCTTTCCCGCTTTCATAGATTAGCATTTCAATTCCGCAATTTCATTTCTACAAGCGTAGATTAGCATTTCAATTCCGCAAGCGTAGCCTAGCATTTCATTCCTGCAATTTCATTTGAGCAAAATAGATTAGTCCTTTCCTGCTTTCATTTCCATTCCGCATTTTCATTTCAGCAAGACAGTTAGTTGCAGTTCAATCTATTTTAGTTTTGCAGGTACAAGAAGAAAAAATACAAAAATCAACAAAAAAGATTTCATTTCATGCCTTGTAGGAGTAGAGATAAGTTAGAAAAATGATTGCACAACACCCCCACTGCTTCACACAGCCAACATTCTCTCTTCTTCGATGGCTGTGATTAAAGAACCCCTGGGTGGACATCAAGGCATATTTAAAGAACCTCTAGGGAAGAAGAAGACGAAACCATTCCTCTGGAGCAAATGGCTACAAGCAGGAATGTTGGGAGCAGTACCTTGTCCCAACACGAATTTGAAAATCAGATCAAAGATTTCAAGAGTGATATGAGGCAGTTTCTTGCCATGCAACTGGATACCTTGCGGATCCAACAGAAGCAAGAGGAAGCCAAGAGGGCTTTGGTCATTTTTTGTCCTAGGTGCACTAGAAAGCATCCTAGGAACGAATGTCCATTGTACTCCATAGAAGTGTGTTTTGTCTGTGAAGAATACCATCCTACAGATCAGTGCCCTTCCTTACCCAGTTTCAAAGCTGCATATCAGAGAGCCAAAGGAGCCACTGAATCACTCTATTACATGAACCAAAGTTGGCCGCATGGACCTAGATCTTACCAGCAGGAACTGCAAGGGACACCCGAGACCTATTATGACCCCTATCAAGCCACTTTCATGCCTTCTTGGGGTCCCCCTGCTGACATCCTTCCTGTTTCACACCTCCTCCTTGTTCATTCACAGATCCATATTATGCCCAACCAACTGCTCATTTGTTTCACTCTTATGCTCAGCCACAGCCTCACTAGAATGCACCTCACCAGGGGTGGAGGCCCCAATACAACACTCCTTCCGCTTATTTTCCTCCACCACCTGCTCATCCACAACCATCGCCTCCTCCTCCACCAAGGCAACCCCAAATGCCTACCCAACCACAATGCCATCCATCTCCATCTCAATTTCACACCTCCACTCAACTACCCGTACTATTTCAAAAGCCATACAATGGAGTAGCTCAACCCAATTGCAAAGCCGAGGCACAACATGTGCAAATGACTCCTCTTGAGCTCAATGATCTTCACCATAGTTCAGGAAAAGCATTGCAAAAAAGAGATCATCTTGAAAGCATTGAAGGATCACATCCAGCAAAAGAAGATTCAAAAGAGGAGATCAAAGAACCATGGGCTGCACTTGATGAAGAGAAGAGATCAGAATCAGAGATCGAGAAAGCCTCCTCATGGTTACCATCAAATCTTCCAAGTACTCAAGAGAAAGATCAGCAAAAAGAGGAAGATGAGAAAGTCATGATAGAAGGTGACATGAAGAATGATCCAGATCAGCAAAAGAACCAAGGATATCAGAGCTATATTGAGATATGGTTTCAGACGGTCACTCAGTTGCAGTGGTACTCTCTTCCTCAGCTATGTTTGATCCCTTCAAAGCCAGAACATTTGGTCTCTGAGATCTGGATACCTATCCAAGCATGCATTTCGAGCCTCCACATCATCTTGTCTCTAATCTCGATGTGCACATGGCTCCATTGGAAGTATTCTTATACTTGAGAACGATTTTGTTTTTCAAGTAGGGTAGGGCAGAAAAAAGAAAAAAAAAAGAAAAAAATGAAAAAAGAAAAAGAAAAAATGAAAAAAAGAGGAAAATAGAAATCTAAGGTGAAAACCTCCTCGGAGGCGCCTTAGATTGGCTCATTGATTGAAAACCTCCATGAGGCGGTCAATGGGTTGGAAAAAAAAAAATAATAATAAAGATCCTTGGGTGAAAACCTCTCTGAGGCGCCCAAGGCAGGTGGTAGGGGTGAAAACCTCATTGAGGCGCCCCTATTGTCTTTCAAAAAAAAAAGACTTGAAAAAGATCCTTGAGTGAAAACCTCTCTGAGGCGCTTAAGGCAGATGGCAAGGGTGAAAACCTCAATGAGGCGCCCGTGTTATCTTTCAAAAAAAAAAAAAAAAAGAGAAAAAAACAAGGTCAGCAAATTCATAATGTAAAATTGCATGCAGTTGCAGGTGTTCTATGGAGGAGAGGAAGCCTCTCAACTCAAAGCTCAGGATCCTTATAATGCAGCCAGGAGACCTCACCAGCACCTCCTCCAAGAATACTCATTTTCTCCAAGGTATGTGCAATTTTATTACGGCTTGAGTCTTCTACAGGAAGACGCAGATTTTCTACAGGAAAATGCAGATTTTCTACACGAAGGTGCAGACTCTCTACAGGAAACGCAACCTTTTTACAGGAAGCTCTGTATTTCTACAGGAAACTTCCTATAGAAGTTCAGAACGACCCAGAATCCATTTTGTGAGGAGATCTAACGACTAAGGATCGGCTTGGATGCATGCAAGCTATTGTTATCTCCCTTGCACATTGTTGTCACCTCGTCCTGCCCTCCTTGTCGACATGCAACGAAGTTACCTGCACCAGCAAAGCAGATCGATGAGTTATCAAGAAAAAGCAATTTTCAAATGAAAAACACGGAGATCTCATACCAGATCCATCCCAGTCATCCAGAAGCCCTGGGAGCGTGATCGGGCGGCCAGATCCTTCGTCGTGCAGCATGCACCCAAGGAGGAAGAACTGTTACAAGACATCCCGCGGGAGTCCTGTAACAGTTAAGCCTGCTAGAGTGTATACTACTCACAGCGCTGGCCATATGCAATGAACGCGGACGCATGCAACCAAGCATCAACTCCATCGTCGGCAGCCTGTAAACATGAACCTCCGGGCCTGTGCAAATTCACCAGCAGCAGATAGATCCATTCATCATCGTCCAAAACCCGAAAAATCATGTTGCAGTCGCGCAAGTAAGTGTCTCGACCCTTTCTTCCGTCAGATCGCATGAATTTTACTTTGAATTGTTTGCAAAGGGTAAAGTGAATGGGTTGAGCGGCTGTATGGCCAGTTGACTGGCCACGTCGACCGGTTAATGGTCCAGTCAGATGTTTGGGTGGTGGCCGTGACAAAAGGAATGATCAGCACACACGTGAGAACAATCCCCGTCGGAAAAAACGGATTTAGCAGAAGAAACGGCGGCGGATCTGCTGAAGGGATGATGCGGTAGTAAGTGAACTCGCAGACGAATGATGGAACGACGTCATCCAATGGTCCGGCGGGGACAGCTCACCCCCGCGCCACGGATTCCACTGATTCAAATCTAATTGGCTAGATTGGCCGCATGCATTTATCATTCGCCGTTTGAACCTCGAGTGAACATTCAGATCCCTCTGCAGTTCGAAACTCTGAGCCTTTGGCTATCAGAACGGCTGTGAAGCAACACCGAGCGCGCAGACCAACTGCAGTCTTCCCCAGGAATCACGCGCTGCTCCTACAAGAAAGCTGCTCCTACAGGAAAGTTGTTTCTACAGGAAGGCGGGTTCCTCACGTAAAAAGGTGGCAGATAAAAAGGTAACCCTAAACTCTCCATGCAATTGGTTTTTAAAGGTGGCAGAATCGTCGTCTACAGTCTGGTCGTAGAAAGTTGTTGCAAGTGTTGTCTACTGTGCATAGACTGTCGTTCTACAGGATGTCAGTGAATTAAATTGTGTTAAGGTCCTCAGGGATAAGTTTTGTGGATTATTTGCACAACAGAAGCGTAATTCTACGCTCTGGCTCAGTAGGCTAAATTTCTTCCGCATTCGCCACCTCTAGCAACAGTTTTATCATGTCGGGTGGGTTTATTAGACGGGAACCCACTGATTCATCAAAATTAAGAGAAAACCAAGAGGTGGTGGAGCTCTTCACACGAGCACAATGGATATCCTTTTGTGACAAGTTGCAGGGTTATGATGACGAAGTGGCAGGAGAATTTTTACAAGCCTTGAGGCCGAAATCCAAAACACTGGCCACCGTGAACTTCAGGGGCCTAAGCCTCAAGCTCACCCCGCAATATATCAGTCGAATTACTGAACTTCCAATGGGTTTGCCATTGGATAAGGAAGAAAGGAAGTTGAGCCAGCAGGCAAAGAAAGAATTCTTTCCACCTGAGGAGGAATTCACGGAGGACAAAAATGGGGTGCATACAACCAGCTTGCTGCCACCATGGAATGAAGTTAGCCTGCAAATCATGAAGTATATAACCTGTGAAGGCCATTTTAGCATTGTGTACAGGTATCACTTTCGGTTGCTCACTGAATTGAGGCACCAGATTGATCTTCCTGTAGAAAATAAACTGAGCATTCCTTATTTCTTGCTACAGTCTCTAATTGAGTGTGACACAAAGTTAAAAGAAGGCATACCAGATCAGGTAGCCCACCATGGATTGATCAAACTTCTTGTGGAGGATGCGCTTCATTCATATAATATTCCCCTCTCATGGGAAGCACTCAGAAATTTGACAAGAGATGGAGACATAAGGATGTTGACTGAAGAAACTGGTTCCTCCAGCAGTGAGGAAAAAGAAGCAGTGGCCGCGGGAAAGAAAGAAACAGGCCAGAAAACCCCGACCACAGTGCAGAAGAAAGAACAAAGGAGGAAGCACGAGAAAAAGGATGACAAAGAAAAAGGTGACACACTCGTCTTGTCAGCAAGAGAGAAAAGGTTGCAGAGCAGAACGGACAAAGCTGAGAAGGTCCACATCAGCACAAGTACCTCATCAGCACCCGCAACCAAACCAAAAAGCAAAACCCATGCAGAAAAGCAAGCCAAGATGGTGACACCTATGTCTACAGGAAAGCAGAAACAGGCTTCTACAGGAAGCCCAAAAATTGTTGGAAAAGGGTCTTCTACAGGAAGCCCGAAAACAGAAAAAGGGTCTTCTACAGGAAGCCCGAAAATTATTGAAAAAGGGTCTTCTACAAGAAGCCCGAAAATTACCAAAACAGGGGCTTCTACAGGAAGCCCGAAATTGGCTAAAACAGGGTCTTCTACAGGAAGCTCTGAAAAGGTGAAACCCAAGGAGACGAAGGCTGATATTCGTGAAAGGGAGGCAGCAGCTGTACTAGCTG
The DNA here is from genome assembly GCA_031772625.1 of Pinus tabuliformis. Classification (NCBI taxonomy): domain Eukaryota; kingdom Viridiplantae; phylum Streptophyta; class Pinopsida; order Pinales; family Pinaceae; genus Pinus; species Pinus tabuliformis. The sequence continues at coordinate 933,263,739 of CM062810.1, read as the reverse complement.
GCCTCAGCATGCCACCTAAGCCAAAATAAAAGAGAAAGAGGGAGACCCCTCTATACTTTAAAGCTCGAAGAAGTGTTAGGATAAAGACGGGCAAGCCACAGCCTTCGTCCAGCAGCCCGATTGTCATTGAAGATACCCCTACTTCTCCCAAGGAAAATTCCCCCTCAAGGATAACAGTCACCTATGAGAAGGGGAGCCCAAAGAAAAATACGTGGCAAGAAAGGTTAGACCTGTTGACTGAAAAAGCTCGGCTACAGGAGGCTGAAAATGTTCTACAGGACACTCTGGCCCGGCTACAGGAAACAGAGAAGAGGGAAGGAGAAGGACCCTCATCACCACCAAGGGAGGGTGAGGTAGAGCCACCTAAAGAGGCAAAAAAAGAACATATACCAGAGCCCAGCCCTCAGCCTAGTCTGAGTTCATACTACACCTTTTTAGAGGCGGGCAAAATCATACCGCAGAAATTTACTGTACCCCTGTTTTTTGCATTAGAGGAAGAAAGAGTCCGTACCCACACATGGATGAAGATCGCCAAGTCAAAGGGTGTGGCGGACATAGGTCCCTTACAAGAGCAACTCAAGGAGGTCAGGAGTGAATTCGCCATGGCTAAACATGTGGCTAATTGCCAAAGAGTGTACCTACAGGAAGAAAACCAGAAGCTAAGATTGCAGCTACAGGAGCTGAGGGCAGGGGCAGGTACATCCTCCAAAGACACCACAGAAGAAAAACAAGGCAAAAAGGAGCTAACCACCGGTCTTGAGGAGCCAATGACACTTCTACAGGAAGCAGAACAACAAGCACAAATTGAAGTGCAAGCTCTGAAAGAACAGTTGCAGCAAAAGGAAGCACAACTGGCCTGCATGGCCAGTTGGGCCATGGAGGCAATACAGTGCAGACAACCTGCAAAATCCTATGGTTTGTACTTGAAAGACCAATGGCTGCAGTTCCAAATAAATACCTTGGCACAAAGAGGTATTTCTCAGATCCAAGACCCACAGTAATTTTCTGAGTTGTGCAGTACTAGTTCGTCAGAAGATAAAGCCAAATTAGCAGAGTTCTACCTCCACAATTTGGCCTTGCCTAATGAAGTTTCCTGGGATCCCAATACTGCCTTGGGTGATATGCAATTGATGGCGTTCGCTCAATGGTTGAACCATGAGGATCAAAGAGCAGCTGAAGCAAAATCGGTCATGAACTGAGAATTGAACGAGCCATTGTTCATTCGAGCAGAACCAGAGGATCCTGTTGCACTCATCTCAGCACACCAACACTTGTCTACTGATCCCACAGCTTCCTTGAGATTTATGGACCAACAGGCCCAAGCCATAGCTCATTTTGAAGACATGGAAAGACTGTTAGGAGAAAATGATGCCCAAGCATGCACACGTAGATGGAATACCTTGGCACACAGTTTGAAAATCCGAGAGTACCATACCCCAACTCGGATGAGGGAAGCTTTGGTAAGGGTAGACCTTTACAAGAAATCCATGCAAAGCCTCCAGGCCAGCTGGATTGGCCTTAAACTCAGCCCACCACTGCTACTAGGATTGACTGAAGGCAGCACAGAGGAGGATAACAGTGAACAATGGGAAGAGGTGAACAGGAAAGCTGGGTTCCATATCAGCAAGGAGGACACTACCACAGAGGCTTGGGATGTAAGGGAAGCAGTAAAAGCAATGAAGGATGAAGATTTGGACTAAGTTGCTCAAGGATGAGCAAATATTTTAGCTGGGGGGTGATGATGAGCCCCAATTTTTGGTAACAAATTGGGCTCATTTGGCCTACTTACCTTGCTCAACCCTTCATCTTTTATCACTTATGCATTCATTTCTTGGTATATTCGTGTTATTTGTAGGAAGAAGGGCAGGCATTATATCTATGTGGCTAATACATGATGATTTCAGGTTTTTTGGCATTAAAGGGAGCAAAGACCACGCAGAAGGAGACAAGGAGACAACAAAGGTGGCATTGCAGGTTTATAGGGAGGTTGTCTACAGCCTTAATGACCTCCCTCGTGATCTCCACCCTAACTCCGAGCTCCAACAGCTTTCCCCACCGAGCTTAAAGGCAGCCAACGGATTCTACAGGAACAACAGTCTACAACAGTTTACTTTTAGTTGGACAGCCGAGCTCCATTAATTGAGGAAGCCAGCTTGATCCTCATCATGTATAAATATTAAGGCCGTGGCCTTTGATAGGAGCTTTTTGAACTTTTGAACTACTGTTGCAATTTCTAAGCACGAGCTACAGCTCGGTTTTTGCTCTTTGTAAGCCAGTTTTGGCATGTTATTAGACTCATGATTATTCAATAAAGGCAGGCAGCTTTGGATTCAATTCTAAGTTTTTAAGGGAGCTATAGCTCTCAGGTTAGGGCCCAACCTGAGAGAAATAGACCTCCTCTTCCTTGTATTGTTACTTGTCTTTCTTTTCAGCACTTTATTCCTCTGTTTTGACATGCATTTAGAAATTACAGTCTGCTGATTTGATTTCTTTTATGTGATTGAATAGGATTAGTTTACAGTTCAAGTGCTTTTAATTGCTTAGATTAGAGTAGGAGGATCAGCATTCATTAGAGCTCCAAGAAAAAGGCTGACAGTGCACTCACTGCCATCTCTGTTTAGAGCTTGGGGGTGTAGACCGTACCAGCCACCAAAAAACGCAGTCATACACTTTCATTCGAGCTGCAACACAGTCATTTCAATCGTAGATCCATCCATGCATTCTGATCTTGAGCAGTATTTCTTCATTCCAACTCCATGCACGATTTTTCTCTGAGGTTTACATTGTTGTTCGTTGATTTAATAACACGGTTAGGATAGGTTGATGAATTCTCGGTTTTGTGCAGATTCGTTTCCTTTACACTGCGTTGCATCACTCCGTCATCTTCTTCTTCTTCCCAACCGCGCCTAAAGCCACCTACCCAACCTCTGTTCAGCTCGTTTGCCTTCCAACACTTCTACTGTTCACGTAGCTCCATCTTTTTGGACTTTTCATTGCTTCCACCCCTCTATCCACCAACCAACTGTACCCACTCTTTCCTCATCTCATATCTCTGTCCCTGAGCCATCATAAGCTCCCTTTCCATCCTACCCATCCACCCATACAACTCCTCCACTCCTCCATCACCCAAAACTCCAACCACAGAACATCCTGTAGAAGTTAGCAGACTTCCTGTAGGAATCCCAAGCTTCCTGTAGGATCCCCTGCAGACATCTTGTAGAAACCTGTAACCTCGGTTGCCGAGCACCTAAACGTTGGGGACTTCTGTGGAATGATGTTTTGGATCCTCTGGAACCTATCCTAGCCTTCCTGACCTTTCCCAAGCTTTCTTTCCCTTCAAACTACCCCTACGCAGTCAAACCCTAATAAGAAACAAAATCATAATAACTCCAAACCACTTAAGCAAAAATACAAAAACAATGTTCTTTTCAGTAGAAGTAGCTTAGTTTCATGCATCTCATATCACTAGAAGTAATGGCATCATTTCTAGAAGTTTGCACTCCCACCATTGCATCATAGAGATTAGACTAGCCAGATTAGGGTTTACTAGGGTTTCCCTGTTTTGTTGGCTTTCAGTTCATTATTGCAAAGTAGGTTAATTTCCTTTGAGATAGCCTTCGTCCATCATTTAGAAAGCTTCTTCTGAGAACATATAGAAGTTGGCTTGAGCCCTAGCGGACTTGTGCCAGCTGACCAAGTGACAACTGCGACAAGAGCTAGTACTTGTGCATACAACACCGTCGCTTCCAAGTTTGTTACGAACTACCGGGTTGATAAAATTAGAGATAGGAAGCTCCAGGAGTTGTAGCATTATTGCTACAATACTGGAGCCCACCAGTTACGATATTCAGGTATGATTTAATATGTTGTGATATTATGTGATACTAGTCTAGATTGATGGATATGTGATTGTTATGCATGAATCAAAATTATTTATGAGTTTATGAGGTGAACATGTTAGCTAGTTATTGTTATGGATATCATGACCTTATTTATGTTTGAGTTGAGATGTTGTGAAGTTATATCATGCTAATCGGGATTGATTGTGTGAACAAGATAGTCTCCCCTGAGATACATTAAGGTATGAGTTTTCTTATCTCGTATATTTGGTGCTTAACTGTTTGATTATGTCATCTATTTGGTGTTTGAGTGTTTGGTGTTTATTATGTCATCTAGTTGATTTATCTAACATGGTATGTTTATAGTTTTTTTAAATCTTTGATTAATTGCATGATATGAGTATGTGTTTGTAAGATTGCTCGAAGAAATGATCTTGTTTTAAGATGGTTTTACACACACATATGTGTTGAAATAGTTGATATGCACTTGAGTGTAAGTAGGTGACAATTGTAGCATTATGTCTAATGACTATGATTTGACTATGGATTATGATATGATTGTTAGTATTAATAAAGGTTGATTGAAAATTAGTAGATATGTTGTCTTGATCTTTGGAATAGGTAGCTGACATGTGTGTTCAATCACAAGGCAATGTGCTTGGCACAACAATGTAATATAACTGGTATATTGTGATGTTTACTTATGCATTAACAATTATGTGTTTATGGTAGTATGATGGAGGGGATTGCATGGCAAAGAGACTGCCATGAAATCTTGAAGAAGGCTCGGGTTGAGCTTTCCTTGGGAACTATGGGATTGAGTCATGGTGTTTATTGTTAGTTTTGTGCTTTCGGACTTTTGTGATTTGTTGTTCTTGATTGCAGCTTTGTTTTATGTCTGGTGTATGGCCATACTGCTTTGTTTTTGGTGTTGTATTGTTATTGGTTTCCATAGTTTTCTTCTTGTTTGCATTTTTCTTGCCTTCTATGTCTTGAGGGTCTTTGGAATTGGTTGGGAAAGAGGAAAGTTAATGGAGCTCAGGGAGAGCTTAATGAAACCTAGCAGGTAATGTAAGACCCGAATGAAACTCGGTGCATGAGTAAGGGAAATTGAAGGTAAAATATGACAATCAGTTAGATTGGTTCGTTCCATTGGTGTAAATGGATAGTTGCAGTACAGTCATGAGAAATGTAATATGAAAGGTAAAGTAAATGGACTTGAGGTGTTAGATGCCTTGGCTATGTTGGGAATGGTTGTTCTCAATGTTGTGCATGTTGTGCATGGATAAAGGGTGTTCATTTAACCTTGACCTTATGATATTTGGTAATTATGTTGTGATCATGATTATGCTGATGTCTATATATGTATACATGTATGTATGTATGTATGTATGTATGTATGTATGTCATTTCTGATAGGGTCATCATGGACCATGACTGTTTTTATGCTAATGCTTATATGTATATATGTATGTATGTATGTATGTATTTTGTTGTCTAACAGGGTCATCAGGAATCGTTCTTGTGGAGGAATGATTGCTTATGCAAGTGAATGGCATGAAGAGATTCTTGGTTCATGAGGAAAGTGGGAAGAGTAGCCTAACAGATCTTTGTGGTCAGTATCATGTGGATATGAATTGATATTATGCGAGTATCCTATGTATATGCTTATGTTATGGACAGGCTAATGATGAGAGATACATCAGCGGAATAAAAACAGTGTGATCCGCGACATGCTAGGATAAGCATGGATGGTGGAGAGACACAAGAAGCAAGGTTTCTTGGTAGAGGTTGTGTGGTCTTGGATGTGCAATGTTATTGTTATGTATATGTTGTGCATATTTTATATTCAGTGATTGTACCTATGGTGTTGTGTGCATATTGCATATGCAGTGTTGGGTATAGATGGTGTTATGTACATGTTGGATATGTGGTGGTGTGTACATATAGTATTGTGCGCATGATGGATATGCGGCGTTGGGTGCATATGGTGTTGTGCACATGTTGGATATATAGTGTTGTGTACATATGGTTCTATGTACATGTTGTATATGTAGTGCTATGTACATATGGTGTTGTGTGTATGTTGTACATGTGGTGCTATGTACATATGATGTTGTGTGCATGATTGTACATGTGGTGTTTTGTGCATGTGGTGTTGTGTACATGTGGTATTGTGTACACGTTGTACAGGTGGTGCAATGTACATGTGGCACTGTTTACACGTTGTGCAGGTGCTGTCGTGTACATGTGATGTTGTGTACACATTGGGTAGGTGGTGTTGTGTATAGGTGGTACTATGTACATGGTGTACATATGGTACTAGTGTACATGTGGTATTGTGCGCATGTGGTATTGTGCGCATGTGGTATTGTGCGCATGTCATACATTTTGTGTTGCAGGCATGCGGTAATATGTATGTGCATTGTGTAGTCGTGGTATCCTAACATATGTATTCATTGTGTTGTACTTTTAGTACGTATTTTTGTTGTGTTGTACACCAGGTGTAGGTTTATGTATTTTGTTGTAGAATACAACAAATGTAGGAGTATCTATTATGTTGTGTTGTACACTGGGTGTAGGTGTATGTGTGGTATGTCAGATGTAGGTGCATGTATTGCATGGTGTTGTATTTCATGTGTAGTTGTATGTGTGTGATGCACACTATGTGTATGTGCACATGGTTGAGGATAAGGCATTGGGTGTTTGTCGAGTGTGGCAACTAATCTGGTGTACGTACGGAATAAGGACAAAGGTAGAAGTAAGGATTGATTAAAGGGTAAGTATTAGTATTTTATTTCATTTTTATCATACATATCACCTATGATTATGGTTTATGATGATTACATGTGATCTATGATTCTGGTTTATGATGGTTACTTGTGATTTATGATTTTGATCTATGATGGTTGTGTTTTGAGCTAACCTAATGTGATATGTTTATACATGATGATTTGGTCAAAGATGCTAGTTTTACTTGTTGTGACAGGAAGCGAATGGAATTGCAAGTGTACCTTGTTGATGAGCTACCAATGAGGTATGATTTGAAGTTATTTCAATATATTTTGAATCTAATGGAAATTATGTGCTTAGCACAGGGAAGCATGGAATGCTCGGTTGTGTGGTTGAAACTGACGGCAAGCATTAGCAACAATAGCAAAAGAAATTGGAATAGGCAGCAGTATGCTGGAAAAGCATTCAAGAGCAGGGCCATTGTGGGACACAGGTACCCAATAATGTCCATTGATTTCCATGAGCATGCTATGACCAGTATGACGGTTTTGAGGTAGGTATATGCCTTAGTTTTTGGACCTTCCAATGCAAGGAAACCTTGCCGAGGGATGGACTTCCCGGAATGGGGGTGCCAGCAGAACTTGGAAGGTGTCTGACTGCAAAGAAGGGGATGACAGGATTGCCCGAGGGGCTGTGTAGCTGAGAAGGGAAGGTTAGGGATATATTTTTTTTGGTCATTAGCATTGCGAGATGGAATCAAATGCACATTGGAAGTGTGCCCTCGAACAATGAGCCAATAACTCTTCACTGAGAGGATAAGTGGCACAGGATTGTAGCATTGGACATTGGATGTAGTTTGACTTTTGTAGTGGATTATGGACTTCCTGGGAAGGAGGTGAATCCCGGTATTACTTTGAGGGTGGATGTGTGAGCCTCTGGATTCCCTTGTTGTGGATGCAGGCATCATATTCTTTTATTTTTTGGTTGAGAAAATGTGCATATGTGTATATTATTGTAAATATTGTATCGAGATATATTTATAAAGCTCCATAGACAATATGATTATTTGTTTGGTGAAGCAAATGTGTATGTGTGTTTATGTGGTTATTATTGTAAACATCATAATGAGTTGTGTTATAAAGCTTCAGTAAATGTTATGTTTGTCATGTTTTAGCAAATGGTCATTATAAATACTGCAACGAGTTATGTCATAAAGCTCCATGGGTAGTATGTTTTCGCTTTAGCAGTCTTTCCATTTATAGGTGTCATTAAACACCAAGGACAGTGTTCCCCCAAGGGGGGGTTCTGTAACATCCCTGGTTAAAAATCCATGTAAATAAAAAAATATGAGACCACAGTTATGGGGCATGTATTCCAAGTTGAATGGTGGGAAAAGCATCCTAGTGGGTGTTCATTTCAGTTTGTTATGGCTAAGGAAATTAGCAAAGGCAATGGAAAAGGCTTTGAAAAGACATGAGGCATTTTTGGCACATTTATTTATGAAAATAAAGGAAATTAGGAGAAAAGGAAGGTAAAAGTTCACAGTTTGCATGTGAGGAGGAAATTGAAGGAAAATAATGGAAAATGAAGAAAATAGAGGCCTCATTGATTAAAAAAGCTTCTCAGGATCGGTTGACAAGATTTTTCTCAGGCTTGGTTAGTGTAACCTTTTTTCAGTTCGGTTTTGGAGCTCTCTCATTATTCTCTCTCTCTCTCACACACTCTTGGAAACTTAGAGTTTTCTGGGAGCACTTTGGCATTGGATCAAGAAAGGAAAAGAAGGCAAGAGGAAGGAAGGAGCAACGAAGGGAGAGTAGGATCAAGCAGCTACATCAAGATTCTTTGTAGATATTGATTTGCATGTGTGATTTCCTTGCTAGGTTTAGCATGCATAGTATTGCATGTGGTTCTTTTCTATCATGGCATGGGTTTTGCCAGGTGTGACAATGTTTTCATCCTAGCCTTTTCATTTCCGCATAGCCATGGTGTGATGGGGTTCTCATGTTTTGGTTGAGCTGGATTACTAGATGGATTCAAAATTAAGTGAGGTGGATCTCTAAATAAAAGAACGCATGGCCTAGTAACCCCTGAACCAGATTGCGAGTTGCGGTATAGCTATATGTTTTGTTGCCTCAGTGGGTCTAGGAATCCTCGACCGATGAAAGGAGGGATATATGGTAAATCCTAAAGGTGGGTGCTCTCCATCAGGACTAGTAATCCCAGAATGGAATATAAGGTAAAGCCTGAAGACTAGAGTCTCGATTAGGGCCTAGTGATATGGTGTGCTATTGTGGTAAAGTGTAGAGACTAGGAGATAGGAAAATTCCTCATAGTGGAGGTGGAGAAATATGGTGTTATCCATGCTTGTTTTGGCCTAGTGATCTGGTGGAGATCATGGTAAATCATGTTATTACACGTTTATTATTTTGGCCTAGTGATCCGATGTGGATTGCTGTAAATCCTAGTTTCTATTGACGAGGGTGAGGTGGTTTAGCGTCAGGATGCCCTAATTGGTTCTTTTGGTTTGAGTCCACATTCATGATTGGAATATGGCACGGGGGTGATTGGCTGAAGAGAGATTTGACTCAGTGAATCTATGTTTGGGTGGAACGTGGTAGTCCCATACCGGGTTGGCTTTTGCATTCATTAATAAGAAGTTGTTTCCTTGGTATCTTATGTGAAAATGTATTGGTTTATATGTGGATTCTATGGTTGATGTATCCTCGATATTTCTATTGTTATTATGCTGGTTATAAGCATGTATTATGACAGTGATGATGTATGGCTCTCCTCATGTTTTGATTTGTAAATGAATGAACAATATATCTATGAACTAATAGATGATAATGCAACTAATGATGTAAGGGAACAATGCTACTTAGAAATTCTCATATAAGTATGAGACCCCTATGCTCATATTTGTTGTTTAAACTTGTAGATTACATATTTGTGACATGTTTGATGAAATGCCTACCATAGCTAGTATGGGTCAAATCAAGTCCTTGTTCAAGTAATTACATTTGTATCATTATTTTGTTGTTATGTTTTAGTTCTGAAAGTGGCATGGAGTTTTGGGCAGTGACCTGGGTTTTGGGCCTAAAAAAGTGGCACAAATCCTGGAGTCGCAGGCACAAGACTGAGGAGAAAAGTCCCCATATGCACCCATGTCTTGTTGTGGGAGTGACTAGAGCCTCCCAGATGCACCCTTTTCCATGTTAAAGGAGAATCCAGGGGTTTAATGATCTAAAAACTTAGTGGGACCCAGGGACTGGTCATGGGGATGACTTGGAAGGCTTCTGGGTGTCATGTAGTAGGTATAGAAGGTTTGTGTTGTGTACTTATGCCGAATCTACTTCCTTGAGGTCACCTAGGAGGTTGAATCCCATTATAGTGGTCTCTTGTCGCATGTTTACCCCGGTTGCTCGATTACTTGGGTAGATGTGGGATGAGGGTGTTACATTTTCGGGCTTGGTACCTTAGTTGTGTGATTCCTAGAAGGATAATTGGAAGGCCTATGAGGGCATTGGAACTCTTAGAAGCCACAAGACTTCTAATTGGAGGTTTTTGGGCTTAGTATCTTGGCCGATAGTTGTTCATACTAGGTATGTACCATGTTTTCGGGAAAGTTGATGTTGATACCCCATGGATTCAATGCCCTGACTCAAGGGTGACTTGTTGTTGAAAGAAATGACCCAATTCCTGGCTTGATGTCATTCAGGAAAGGGTTAAAATTAAAAAAATTTAACCCTCAACTTCAATTTCCCCAATCCCAATTAGGAAATTTAAATAAACACTTGGTAGGCATCCTCTCATTAGTGTTTTATCAAACACTTCACCTACAACCTTTGTATACCATATTTTATCCTAGCCCATACAATCTTGGTGCTGCATCATGGACTATGATACCGCTTGTAACATACCTTGGTCAATTTTGGCTTATTCCTACCTCTCTCGAGGGCCAAATATGAGGGAGTTATGACTGAAACAATATGAAGGAAAATTAGGGCATGCAGTCACTTCAAAAGGTTATAACTTAGCAACCAAAGCTCATATTGAAGTGCCAAAGAATTCAATGGAAATATAAGAGACTATAGAACCCAGCCATGGGTCTAGATTTGAACATTTGAATGCATAAGTGCTCAAGAAATTGGCAAAAGTGTGTTGTGACAAAATAGAGGAAATTGGGGTAAAGTGGTCAAAACTTTCAAAGGTCATAACTTTCAACTCGAGACTTGGATTTGGGACAACAGATAGTCAATAGAAGTCTATGGGGAAGGAGAATACTCCTACAAACCTAGAATTTGGATTGAGGTGGGAAATTTTCTAAAATTTTCAAAAAGAAAAAGCTATAGGTGGCATATAAGGCAGGGCCAAAATAAGAACCAAGAGTATGGGGGATACTCAGGGGTCCTACAGTCATGAAGAAGAGGTAAGAGCCATGAACATTATCATGTGTAATGTTGGGACAAAGTCAAATGGTCATGGACGGGATAGAATAGAAGATAAAGCGTTGGAAGAGGCCATGGGGAATCTCCAAATGGAGGTGCTCAATTATAAAGTTGATAATGAGAGATTGATAAGAGAACAAAAACAAATCAAGACTCGTATTTTACAAATCCTGAGAGAATTGCAAATAAGAATAGACTAGGGGTCTTTTTCTAGAAAATAATAGGAATGTGACTTAGGAGTTAAGGAAGGGATGTTGGAGGTTGAAGAAACTCTAGGAGTGATGTTGGGAAACCTCATCATGCATCAAGAAAATCCACTAAAAAGTCCCATGTTTCATCAAGATTAGAAAGTAATTCAAACATGTCACTAATTAGGTAGCCAAGAACGAAACCAGACCTAGATAGATTACAAGTGGAACTCGAAAAGATAAAGCCACCTACATTTAACAGTGAGCATAAAAAGGGAGAAGAGGGTGAAGCTTGGTTGTTGGAAATAAGTACCTTTAGCTACATGATTACTCTTCCAATTTAGAGGCAGGAATTTCCATATATCACTTGAAAGGGAAATAAAATATATGGTGGGACCAGCTCAAGGAAGTAAAACATCTAGATGAAAAGAGGATTTCATGGAAGAAATTAAAAAGTACCTCCTTTGGAAGTACTTATTTGAATAGTAATATGAGAGAAAAATGCAGGATTTTTTCGAACTCAAATTAGGGAACATGAAAATGTAAGAATATGTCCGGAAATTCACTAAGTTACTGAGGTATGTATATTTTAGTAGAGATGAAAAGGTGAATATATAGACGTGTGTGAGTGGATTACCACCATTATATGGTGACCTAGCTAAATTTGATGAACCAAATACTTTAAATGACGTTATAAGGAAGGAGAATACCTCTATGAGCAAGGTAAAAATAAATTAGTTTTCCAAAGGACTTGGGATGACAGGAAATGAATCAAGATGGAAAAAAGGAAGAAAGGGTTCTCTCATCTTTCAAAAATGATTCTTAGGAAAAACAACCAGCACATAGTGAACCAAAGGGGGTTGATTCATTGAGCAAGAAACAAAAAAATCAACGCATTAGATGTTGGGGTTTCGATGGAGAACATAGGTATAAGGATTTCCCACATAAAGATGGAAAAATGAGGACTATACATAACATCCAAGGAGTTGATACAATGGAGGAAGTGGGTAGAATCATGCCCAAAAAAAATTCCAACATTGGATAACAAGAAGGTTGAACATCAAGCACATATGGTTGAAGTGGAAGTTAAGATAAATAATCAACCCATTGTTATTTTAATTGATAATGGAGCTAGTCATAGTTATCTTGATTCTAAGTTGGATGAAATTTTCAACTTGAATAAAACTAAGCATAATAGGGCTTGGTTAGTTCAGTTAGATATAGAAGATAAAAGAATAATAACAAAATTGGTGAAGGAATGTCTCGTTAATATGAATGGGATAGGTACAAATGCAGATTTAAACATAATACCACTAGGATCATATGATTGCTTAATTGGCATGGATTGGTTGGAAAAGCATCATACATTATTAGAATGTTACAACAAAACATTTACTTTCTTGGATGAAGAAGGGAAACAAAGGCAAGTGTAGGCAATATCAAGGCCAATTTTGATTGTGGAAATATCAACTATGCAACTAAAAAAGATTTTCAGAAAAGGGTGCCAAATTTATGCAACTCACATGGAGGAGATGGTTGAGGATTAGGCACCAAGTCTAAAGAACGACTATTACTTAAGCATTTTGAAGATGTGTTTACAAAAATTCCAAGGTTACCACCAAAAAGAGACGTTGACTTTTCTATAGACTTGGTACTTGGAGTTGCACTAGTGTTCAAAACACCATACATGATGAGCATACTAGAACTGAAAGAATTACAAATGCAGCTATAAGAGATCTTTAGGAAAAGGTACATGTGACCAAGTGTATCACCATGGGGTGCTTTGGTCTTATTTTTTAAAAGGAAAGATGGAATACTAAGACCATGCATTGACTTTCGTCCACTGAACAAGGTCATAGTGAAGAATAAGTATCCATTTCCCAGGATAGATGATTTGTTTGACCAACTTAGGGGAGATAAGGTATTTTCTAAAATTGATCTAAGGTCAGGGATATCATCAGCTAAGAATTAAGGAATACGACATCAATAAAACAACATTTTGAACCCGATATGGACATTATGGGTCCATAGTGGTACCATTCAGATTATCCAATGCCCTGGGTGATTTCATGTTCCTCATGAATGGTGTTTTCTGAGATTATTTGGATAAGTTTGTGACTGTGTTTTTAGATAATATCTTCATATATTCTAAATATTAGGAAGATCATGAAGAGAATTTAAGGATGATGGTATAGTTACTCTGGGAGCACCAATTATATGTCGAGTTGAGTAAGTGCTTATTTTATCAAAGTAAGATCGATTATTTAAGTCATATAATTTCAAAAGAAGGGATAGCAATAGACCTAGAAAATATTAAAGCAATTAAAGAGTGGCCAACACCCAAAAATGTGACAGAGGTAAGATCTTTCATCGGTTTAGCAAGCTATTATAAAATATTTATTGAAGGGTTTTCTAGGATAGCCCATCTTATTACTACCTTCCAAAGGAAAGGTGCAAAATTTGATCGGTCTCATAAATGTGAAGAGGTCTTTAAACATTTAAAGAGGTACTTAACAAGTGCCTATATATTGAAGATAGTTGACCTAAATGAATATTTCCTTGTGTGCGTAGGTGCACGTAAAGAAGTAATTGGAGGAGTTCTCATGCACAACGGGCATGTGATATGTTATGAATACAGGAAGCTCAAGGAGCATGAAAAGAATTATGCCTCTCATGATTTAGGCATGTGATATGTTATGAATACAGGAAGCTCAAGGAGCATGAAAAGAATTATGCCTCTCATGATTTAGGCATGTGATATGTTATGAATACAAGAAGCTCAAGGAACATGAAAATAATTATGCCACTTATGATTGGAGCTATACACCATTATACATGCACTAAATATGTAGAGTCATTACCTCATGGGAAAGAGGTTTCAATTGAATATTGGCCACAATGGGTTTAAACTTTTGTTTGGACAGACACATTTAAATGTCAGACAAAACAAGGGGCTAGAATTTTTGGTTGATTATGACTTTGAAATTAAGCACATAAAGAGTAAGGAAAATAAGGTGGTTGATGAAATCAGTGGAATGGTGCACACAATGAATGTTATAGCTATAAGCATGTGTAAATCTGATTTAAAAATCTAAATTTTAGAGGTTGGAAATTCTAATCAACAATACATGGAAATAAAAAG